>CAMZMU010000057.1:27757208-27884168 GCA_947311845.1 Poa pratensis | reverse complement strand
ACCGCCTACACAGGCCGCTGCCGTGGCATTCCCCGCTGATGAGGACATGGAGCCCCTCGAGAGGCCCGCGAAGAAGAAGCAGCTGTTCTCACAGGAGCAGGCAGCCACGAGAAGGTGTCATTGGACGCCAGCGGCTCGGGGGCTAGCGTCACCATAGGCGCTGGCTTGCCTCCCAAAAAGGAAAGCGCGCTCGTCGCCTTCCTCAGGGCAAACTCTGACATGTTCGCATGGACACCGTCAGAGATGTCCGGAGTACCGAGGAGGTGATCGAGCACACTTAGGCCTGTGTCCAAACGCACGCCCTCGTGAAGCAGAAAGCACGGCGCCAGGCGCCAGAGAAGCAAGAGTTCATCATCAAGGAAGTAGAGAAGTTTGAAAGAAGCACACATCAATCAGGGAAGTTCCACCCCCACATGGCTCTCCAACACGGTGGTCGTTCCCAAGCACACCGGGGCGGCAGGCTCTGCATCACTACAACCGACCTCAACAAGGCCTGCCCCAAGGACCCGTACCCCATGCCTCGGATAGACCAGATCGTGGACTCCACCGCCGGCTGCGACCTCCTCTGTTTTCTGGATGCTTCTCAGGCTACCACCAGATCAAGATGGCGAAGGAGGTGAGGAGAAGACAGCATTCCTCACCCCTTGTGGTGTGTATTGCTACGTCTGCATGCCCTTTGGCTTGAAGAACGCCGGCGCCACCTTCCAGAGGCTCATGAGGAAGGCCTTGGGGGCTCAGATGGAAGAAACGCAGAAGCCAACTACGTCGATGACATCGTGGTCAAGACTCGCGAAGAGCACACCCATGGAGGACCTCGAGGAGGACCTTTGCAGCCTGCGCAAAGTAAACATCAAGCTGAACCCCCAAGTGCGTCTTCGGGGTACCGTCAGGCAAACTCCTCGGGTTCCTAGTGTCTCACCGCGGCATAGAAGCGAATCCTGACAAGATCAAAGCCATAGAGAGATGCAGCCACCTCGTCGCCTCAAGGACATGCAGCGCCTCGCGGGATGCATGGCCAGCCTCGGCCGTTTCATCTCCAAGTTCGGCGAGAGGGCGCTGCCATTTTTCAAGCTCATGAAGCGGTCTGGCACGTTCAAGTGGACGCCAGGCGGACAAGGCATTTGAAGACCTGAAGAAGTACTTGGCTAGCCCACCTGTCATGGTTGCCCCAAGGCCGGCGAGCATCTGAAGCTGTACCTATCAGCCACTCCACAAACAGTGAGCGCAGCCTTGGTGGCAGAAAGGGAAGAGCCAGTCCTCGCCAAGAAGGACACCGCCACGCCAAGCCCAGATCCCCCCGACAAGGAAACATCCTCTTCAGGCCCTGAGCCCCATGCCGAGCCCGCGCAACCAGAAGGCACCCTCGTCGAGGGTCCACCTCAAGAGAGGCTCGACAAGGCTCCCGAGGAGCCCAGCGCTGCGTCACCATCGACAACCCTCGTCGAGCATCCCGTCTACTTCGTCAGCACTGTGCTGCGAGATGCTCGCGAGCGGTACACTATGCAGCAGAAGCTCCTCCTCGCGCTCCTCATCGCTTCCAGGAAGCTGCGCCACTACTTCCAGGGCCACCCCATCACGGTGGTCACATCATTCCCTCTGGAGCAGATCCTGCGCAATCCAAACGCCACTGATCGCGTCGCAGGGTGGAACATTGAGCTGCAACCTTTTGGCCTGCGCTTCGACACCACCAGGGTCATCAAGGGGAGAGCATTGGCTGACTTCGTCGCCGAGTGGACAGACACCAGCAAGAAGAGCCTCATGAGGCAGAAACCACGCCAGCAGGACACGGTGCCAAGCCACTGGACCATGCACTTCGACGGAGCATTCGCATGCCAGAACGCTGGGGCTGGCGTCGTCCTGACCTCACCCAAGGGCGACAAGCTCTACTACGCCGTCCAGCTGTGCTTCACGACAGACAAGGTCTCCAACAACATCGCCGAGTACGAGGGCCTCCTCGCCGGGCTCAGAGCCGCAATCGCCCTCGGCATCAAGCGCTTACTCATCAAGGGCGACTCCCAGCTCCTCGTCAACTTCTCCAACAAGAGCTACACGCCTAAGGACGGCCACATGGCCGCTTACCTCGAGGAGGTCCGCAAGCTCGAGAAACACTTCAAGGGGATGGAGCTCAGGCACATCCCACGAAGGGAGAACCAGGAGGCCGACGACATCGCCAGGCGAGCATCACGCAGAGAAGCCCAGCAGGCGGGCGTGTTCGAGGAGAGCTCACCAGGGCATCGGTGAAACAGCCAAAAGAAGCGGTCGAGATGAACACGGACGAAGAGCTCCCACCACCACCAACATCTGGAGCGCCGAGCTGCGGTCCACCCACAGGGGAACGCCTGCTGCTGGCCATGACACACCAAGAGACGGGCTGGATCGATGAGCTCAAGGAGTACCTCAGGGACGGAGTCCTCCCTGAAGAGGACGCAGAAGCAGAGAGAGTTGCTCGCCAGGCCAAGTCATACTGCCTTCACGAGGGAGACCTGTACCGCAAGCGTCCAAATGGAGTTGCACTAAAATGCGTCCCCCCTGAAGAAGGCCGCCAGCTGATCAAGGACATACACAGTGGAGAATGTGGCCACCACTCATCATCACGCACCCTGCAGGGAAAGTCTTCAGGAGTGGTTTCTATTGGCCCTCAGTGCTTCAAGATGCAACCACCGTTGTCCAGGCTTGCGAGGCATGCCAGTTCCACGCCAAGCAAGTCCACCAGCCCGCACTGGGGCTCCAGACCATCCCCTCTCCTGGCCCTTCGCGGTCTGGGGGCTGGACATCCTGGGACCTTTCCCACGCTCCAGCGGGGGCTACCGCTACCTCTACGTCGCCATCGACAAGTTCACCAAATGGGCGGAGGTTGAAGCGGTGCGCACCATCCCGGCGAGATCAGCGGTGAAATTCATCAGAGGCCTGGCCTGTCGCTTCGGCGTGCCAAATCGCATCATCACCGACAACGGCTCGCAGTTCACCAGCGGCATCTTCAGGGCCTACTGCGAGAGTCTTGGCACACGGCTCTGCTTCGCCTCGGTGGCTCATCCACGAAGCAACGGGCAGGCTGAGCGGGCGAACGCAGAAGTGCTCAAGGCCTCAAGACAAGAAGCTTCAATCGCCTCAAGGCCCACGGCAAGAACTGGATCGAAGAGCTCCCCTCCGTGCTCTGGTCCATCCGCACCACCGCCACGAAGCCCACTGGAGAAACGCCGTTCGCTCTCGTCTATGGCGCTGAAGCAGTCCTCCCCACCGAGATCAAGCATGGGTCCCCACGGATCCTTGCTTTCAACGAGGACAACCAAGAGGAGCTCCACAACGACGACTTGCTGCTGCTCGATGGACTACGCCGCCGTGCCGCCCTCCGAGCGGCGAAGTACCAGCAAGACCTGCGCCGCTACCACAGCCGCCACATACGGCCGCGCACCCTCGAGACAGGCGATCTCGTCCTCAGGAGGATCCTCTCCAGAGAAGGCCTCCACAAGCTCTCACCCATGTGGGAAGGCCCCTACAGGGTCGCGCACATCGCCAGGCCCGGCGCGGTACGGCTCGAGACGGAAGACGGCGATCCAATCAAAAATCCATGGAACATCGAGCACCTACGCAAGTTCTACCCGTGATCACGTCGCGGCAGGCATTTTTTGTCTCAAGAGGGAAGCACGCGTCTTCACCTCCCAGCTTCACCAAGCTTTCCCTTCACGAGGGCCATCTCCACTGAGAGTTTCCTACAACGCGTTGCCACGGGCCGCGGGAAGCCTCAGCCACTCCATGTGGAACCCCATGCCCAGACATGGCGGACTTTGTCTTGGCCTCGCCAAGTGTAATGAACAATTTCAGGTCATCATGAACCTATTGCGCTTCGGCGCCGTTATGTAATATTGCTTGGTGAGTTTGTTTTCTTACATTTCATTCGCGCTCACATTTTTCCCCATGCGCACCTCGCGAGCGGGGGCTGAGCACGGTGCCTGTGTCTCGGGAGCATCCCAGCAGCATCGTAAAATCCAAAGGATCCGAGCTCTAACTCGTGGCTCTCCGCCCACGACCGTTATCTCACCAAAGAGCTCTGACTCGTGGGTTAGCTCCCATGCACGTCACCTCACCAAGGACCTTGGTGCTTATTCTCCTCGTGAGATACCCATGAGGAAATCTATGAGCGCGCATGAGTTGTACAACTATGCTTTGCTTGTGGGTTCGCCTCTCTCTCTCCAACGCAGGGAACAAGACGCCTTGCAGGGCTCCAAAAGCTCCAAACCAGCCTCAGGCAGCCTCGAGAGGGAGAACACCTCACCAGGAACACAACACCCTCTACAAAGCAGGCGTCTCGCCAGAGCTAAGTCCAGAACTTACGCCTCATGAGCTCTTTTTCCCTCTCGCTGGTTTTGTCGCCCCTCGAGCCTCTCTTTTCTCTCTTACGCCTCATGGGCTGCTTGCACGTCAAAGGGGAGCCCCTGAGCATCGCGCCTCGAGGGCTCTTACCTCTCTAAGCCTTACGCACCCCCGGCCTTGTCGAGCCCTGACTCCGGCATACCGAAGCGGCGGTGCTATTTGCGCTAAGAGCAGGGTCCTAACGACGTAGAGCGAAAAAGACATGAGGGAACAGATAAAAGGCCTCCCGAGGGGCACTCACACTTGCACAAAATAAAAGTGTCTTTACAAACCAGCACAAAATAAAAGCAACAAGTCTTAAGATAACTGGTGCCCTTGGCACATCTCTCACAGGGGCAACCTAAGCAGCGGGGTTGTCGTCGTCGCCGTCGACGTCCTCGTCATCCACCTCCTCAGCGCCAGCCTCGTCGTCGCTCTCCTCGACCTCGACCCTCTTGAAGCGTTGAGTGTACTTCTCCACGTCGTCCCACACCGAGGCGTCCAGCTTCGAGGCGAGTTCCTTCTCCAGAGGCTCCATCACAGACGCGAAGTCGAAGCCGGGGTGGAGGTGTGCAAGGTTGGCGAAGACTTGGCCGACCGCGACGCCAAGGAGCTCGCGGCTCTCGGTGTCGACCAGGTCGTCGAGGTTCGTCACGACCTCTTCAAACTTGGTGAAGCTGCTCGAAGAAGCCAAGGTAGATGGCGACGTCGTAGTTCCCCTCGACAGAGAGCCTGGGGGCTTCGGTCCCCAGGCGGCCCGCGACGGCCGCGCACGCCTCACCAAGGAAGCAAACATGCGCTCCCGCTGGCGCGACAAGACCTGCGCAGTCAGAGCGCTCCGCCGAGCTTCCTCGACGAGCTCCACAACAGGCCCCACCTGCTGCTGCATCTCGTTCATGTCCTGCGTCAAGGAGGCAAGGTCCTGCTCCGCGTGCTTCCGAGCCTCCACAGCGTCATGAAGGCGGGAGTCAAATCGCTTCTTCTGAGCCTCAAGCTCCCTGATGCGAGCCTCAAGCTCGTTGCGTCTCTTCGTGAAGCGCGCCTCCTGCTTCTTGGCCTTCTCGCGAATCCTTCCTGCAATTGTCGCGGAAGAGCTGCTCCTTGGTCGCGGACTCCTCCGCCATCTGCTCCTCCTTCTTGCGGAGGTTCTCGTTGGTCAGCGCGAGGCGCTTCTGGTAGAACGCCTCGTCTTGAGTAACTTTGCTCTCGCGAGACTCCAGGTGCTCCCGCTGCGCAGATTGATCCTTCTCGATCTGTTCGACCTGTTCCTCGCGCTTGCGTAGCTCGGTCTCGCGGGCATCAAGTTCTGCCCGCGCTGCACCATCTGGTTCTCGCGGACGCCAGGTCCTCGCGGAGCTTCTCCAGGCCTTGCCGCACGGTCTCCGACTCGGCGATGATCCCGCCTCGCGGTCCAGAAGCTCCTTGTGCTTGGTGGAGACCGCCGCCTCGCGCGCCGCCAGCTCCTGATGCTTGGCCTCCGTCTCCGCCTCGAGAGCCTCGCGCCTAGCACTCAGGTCCGCAAGGGTCTCCTCGACCTCGCGGACCACGCTGATGCGGATCTCTTCAGCAGAGCGCAGCGCCGCCTCGCGTTGCGCCTGGGCTGCCTCGTCCTTCCGGCGGCAGCGCTCCACGGTCTCCTGGAGGCAAGCCCAGCCCCGCGCAAGCTCGGCGACCTCCTCCGCCCTGGTGCGGTCTTCCTCAGCGAGCTGGGCCTCGAGCCCATCGAGCACCTCCCTCGCCGAGCGAAGGACGGCCTCTCGGCGAGCTGCGACAGGGCGCCGACCCAGCAAGGCTAGGGCCCACGATTCTCCAGAGGGCCTGGAAGCGCCAGCGCCTGCCGAGGACTCCGGGGCATCGCGCCTTGGGCTCTGAGTGTCCTCGAGGCGCGCCTGGGGGCTCTGCTGGGAGCCTCCCTCTTCCTCCGTGCAAGGGGCCTTCTGGGGGCTCTGGCGAGAGCCCCCCTCACCTTCTGCGCTGGGAGCCTTCTGGGGGCTCGAGGCGCCCCCACCATCAGCTCCACCATCTTTCTGCCCCTGGGGAGCACTCTCCTCTTCCCAGGAGCAGGGTTGGCCTTCTCTGCTGAGGCCGTCCCCGCGCAGCCTCAGTGCCCGTAGGCCCTCCAAGGCCCGAGCTCGGTGGAGGCGACGGCACGTGGTGTCCTCCATTTCGACGTCAGCATGCGTCTCTGCAGACGCAGCTGTCCCGCCGTGCCCTCCTTCGCCGGCGGCGTGGTCCTTGCCGCGTCCTCTCCGGCGTCTTCTCTTGC
Organism: Poa pratensis; assembly: GCA_947311845.1. NCBI lineage: Eukaryota > Viridiplantae > Streptophyta > Magnoliopsida > Poales > Poaceae > Poa > Poa pratensis. The sequence goes on along the minus strand of CAMZMU010000057.1, from coordinate 27,877,552 downwards.
CGCGCAGGAGAGGCATCAGGCCGCAGGTGACGGCATCGTCACCTCTCCTCCTCCTCCCCTCGCGGCGCTCCTCTGTCTCAGGAGGCGGCCGCAGCCTCGGGAGAGGAAGCGGTGGCCTCGGGGTGCCCTCTTCAGCCGTAGGCGCCGCAGACGCCGCGGCAGAGCTGGAGATCTCTCCAAGTCTCCGGAGCCTCCGCCTCTTTGGCTCCTCAGTGCGCCTGGAGAGGAAAAGACTCAAAACCCTCGAGAGGCCTACACAAGAACAACATCAAACAGGAAAGGGAGTACAAAAACTTACGCCGCGGTGTCGACCCACTTCCTCTTCTTCCGCTTCGCGGGCGGAGCACTGGGCTCCGCGCTCGTCCGTGCCTCTGTCTCCTCCTGGGCTCCGGCGTTCCTGTCGTGGATCGCCTTGGAGCGGGGCTCGCAGTGGCCCGACGAAGCATCGTCATCGTCGCTCTCCTCTCCCCTCGACACGCTTCGAGGGGGCAACCACGAACTCGTCGCCGCTGCCCGAGGAGATCTCGTGGATCTCAGCTTCAGGCGCCGCACTCTTCGAGGCGCTCGAGTTCTCCGCCGAGGAAGCGGCGCCTCCCGAGGCGCCGGTTGCGCCCGTCAGACTCCGCGGGCGTCTCCGTCGTCTCCTCGTCGCCCTCAGCTGGTGCCCCCTGCGCCGCAGACTCCGGGTCCTCGCGAGGCCCAACGTGCCCCTTAGGCACCAGGCCCCACTGGTCGAACTTCGGCATCGCCTGCACGTGCGAGACACGACGCCCGAGATCGATCCGATGGAGCGGCACAGTCTGGTCAGTGGGCGCGGGGATGTCTGGGACGTGAAGAGGGTCTCCATGAGGGCGTGCACTCCTCCTTCGTGTAGAGGGTAGCGCTCAGGCGCATCTTGTCCCTCTGGTTGGAGTACAGCCACATCGCGTCCGCGTGCCTCTGGAGCGGAGCAATGCGGCGCCTCACGAAGTCCTTGGCCACCATCTGCCCGGTGAGGCCGGCCTCGCGGAGGTCCCTCAAGCGCCTCACCACAGGGCCAAGCGTCGCGCCCTTGAGCCCTTGGAGGACCAGCTCGCCCTCTTCGTCGGAGGCGCTTCAGGCAGCTCGAAGAAGGCGCTCTGGCTCCCGAACTGCATGAGGAACCAGCGCTTGCGGAAGTCCTCCACCTTCTTCGTCACGCTGGTCACGATGTTCTCGCCGTTCCGCGCGATGGGGATGTAGACGCCCTTCATGCCGTCGGTGATGCGGAAGGACACGCACCCCGACCGCTCCTTGTTCGCCGTGAACCGGAGCGCGTAGAAGCTGCGGAAGAGGTCCACCGAAGGCGGAATGCCGATGTACGCCTCGCAGAGGTAGGCGAAGATGGCGAGGACGAGGATGGAGTTGGGGTGGAGATGAAGAACCTGGATCTGGTAGCGCTCCAGGACCGCCAGGAAGAAATCGGAGAAGGGAGGAACGAGCCCGGCGAAGAGAGAGTGCATGAAGATGGGGTAGAAGCTGCCGTGGGAGTTGCCCGCCGCTTGAGCACCGTGGCGCCGTGCTCGTTGGTCTTCGAGGCCGCCATGTGGCGCACCTTGTCCAGCTGCGCCTCCGTCTCGAAGCGGGAGCCGCTCAGAGCCGGCTCGAAGTCACCGTCCCGCTGCATCTCAGCGGCTCGCCGCCCTGCACCACTGCCTTGCCCTTCGTAGCAGCGGTGGCCTTCTTGGGCGCCATTGCAGCAAGGTCGCGAAGGAGGATTGGGGATTGAGCGCTGGGAAGAAGGAGCGAAAGGGGAACGAGTGGAGTAATGGCCGCCTGCGCCGAGCTCTTCGCCTTATATCGGCTCATCGAGCCGTTACCAGGACGTGGCGGGACCCACCACCACGCCCGTTACTTCAGAGGAGATCGTGGGATCGTGTCCGGCCGTGACGCTCCACGTGTCTCGGGCTTCGCAGGCTTCTTTGGGCCCACGACGATTCGCCTCCGCCTGAGGAGCTCCAGCGTGCCCATCGCGGGCCCGGGGGCTACTGTCGGCCCAGTGAAAACCAGGGGTATCATGGGCCGGCCTGCCACAGCCCTCAAACGCTCCGCAGGAAATCTACTAAGGACCAGGCTTTCAGCCTGACGAGCCTCGCGAGGCATTTTCCCTCGCGAGGGCTTCTTTGCTCGACTGAGCATTTCTGCTAAGGACCAGACGATCGGCCTGGAGGCCTCGAGAGGAACCTCTGCCTCGGGAAGGCCTCTCCTAGAAGATCTTCAGGCCCTGGCGCGTCTCCGCGCCCCCTCGGGAGGTTTTCCCTCGCGAGAAGTCAACGGCTACAAAACCTCGGCGAGGCTTCAGGCCCTCGCGGGGTTCCTTCAAGTGGAAGCAAGCTCCTGCACCGCTGCAGAGCGCACATGGGCTCTGCGCCCGCCGCAGAGTGACGCGCGCGCCTGCGCGCGATGACGAAGACGCCGCAGTTGCCATTCTCGTGTATAAAGTGGTCAAAGGAGCTGCGGCAAGCAAAGCGGACTCCAAGACTTGCCAAATTGGTGATAAAGCGGCCGGCCGCCGCTACGCTCCAACTGCGACGTCACCGTGGGGCACGCCCCAAAGCTCTGCAGCGCCAGCCCACCGTCCTGGTTGGACGGTGGCTTTTTCTGCCAAGACGACGTGCTCTCTGCCATGGACCGCGTCCATGGACGCCCCCGACGCTGTGCGCTGTGCTCCAACTCGGCGGCATTGTGGTATCCCTTCCCGCCGGAGATTTTCGGGGAAGAGGACCAAGCCCAGTATATAAGGAGCCAGTGTACGACCTAGGAGGGGGATCCCGCATTCACCAACTCATTCCACAACCAAGGAGCTACGTCTGAGGAAGAAGACGGAGCTCATTCCACCATAGTCCACCATAGCCACAACTGTGCCCTCGGCAAGCACCTTGTACTGTGAACCTCTCCAAGCAGTGCAATACATCTTAGCAGGACGTAGGGCTTTTACACCTCACGGTGGGCCTGAACCTGGGTAGCGGCTCGTGTTTCCTCTCTGTCGTGATGTTCCTCACCGAGCTCGACGAGCACCGTCGCCGAGGTTGTTGAGGATTTGTTTGACGTTGTGTTCAGCCCCTTACTCGTTTCCTGGCTTCTGAGAGACACCCCTAGTTCCTGGGACTAGTCTCCGACAGCCGCGGAGGGTAACTCAATCCCAAGGAAGCCGGGGTGTATGCAAGTGTCCCACCGGGACAAGTGTATAACTCAATCCACCAACACGTCTCTCCGCCACACATCGCCAATATGGGCGCACCTCCTAAGCTTGATCCAAAAGACTTTCCTAATTGGCAATATGCTATGCGATCACACATGTCTAGTTGTTGTGTTTTCTTGATTGACATTCTAGAGCAAGGCTTCTATCCTCAAGACCCACTCAACATGACTTCAACGGAGAAGGCCAATCATCAACTCAACGCCACCGCCATGCACATGATCAAACGGCCGCCGGCCCAACTTATACCACTCATATCCGGATGTGCAAGACGGCAAAGCAATGTTGGGATAAACTCCATAACTTGTTCTTGGGGAATGAAAGCATTCAACTTTCCAAGTATGAAGCGGTTCAAGACGAAGCCGATGAGTTCGTGATGAATGAGGATGAGACACCCGAAGATCTCTATCGAAGGCTCACCGCTCTTTCCATCACCTTGAATGATTTTGGCTTCGAGAAGTTTGAAGATAATTGGATCAAGCGCAAGTTTCTCAAGGCAATCACTCCCTCAAATCAAGGCTTGGCTCAAACCATTCGATCAAGACCGGACTTCTCAACACTTGATTCCAACACCGTGCTCAACGAGTTTGTATCCATTGGATGGTGTCAAGAGCTCCATTCATGCTCAAGCTCGGCAAAGGGACTTGCGGGACAATCTCCAAATGTTGCTTTGAAGTCCACACCATCACTAGTGAAGAAGAGTTGAACATGGAGTTGAAGAGGAGGATACGGAGGACGTCAAGCAAGATATTATGAGCACATGGCCTTGCTTCAAGAGCCTTTGGGGCAACCGTTCCAAGAGATCTTCAAGACCTTTTGCTAAGAAGAACTTCGTTGCAAGACCAAGAGGAGACCGTCCAAAGACTTGCTATAATTGTAGTAATCTCAATCACTACATTGCCGATTGTCCTTGGGAGAATCGAGAGGACCACAATGGCAAGCTTGTGAGAAAAGACAAGTCCAAGGGCAACGGCAACAAGAACTACGTGAAGAAGAGGGTTACCAATGCCTTGTGTGTTCAAGATAGAAAAGTTTTGGAAGAATACATGTCCGGTGATGAAGATGAAGATGAAGTTGTAGCTACCGCTCGCATTGCCATAGCTACACCTTCCTCTACACCGTCATCCCTATTTGAATCCCCCAATGAAATGAGTCCATTCCCTACACATGTCTCATGGCAAAAGCCACCTCGGTAACTCCTTCTCCAAACCTATTGCCTCTACACCTCCTTCCTTATTGGATTGTGTAGAGAATGTTGTGAAGGAGCCCCAAAGTCCAAATGAGGTGGACTTGTGCTAGCTAATCTTAAGGAGAAGACAAAGTGAATGTTGATGCTCTTTTGGAGCAACTTGAGGAAACTAACTCTCTTGTAGATCAAAAGGAGGAGATCATTTCGGGCATGGCAAACCGTGAGGTTGACTATGCTAATGAGATAGCGGATTTCTCTTGCTCTTGAAAAGGAGCAAACTCGTAGAAGGTCCTTGAGGAGGCCCTATCTAATTCCGAGGAATCCTATGCTATTGACATGTCTAGAGTTAAAAAGGATCATGAACATGCTCTTGCTACTTCTAAAGTCTATAAGAATGAGAAGCTTGAGCTAGGCATTGAACATGCTAGACTTGAGAAGGAAAACAAGAGACTTGATGAGGAACTCAAAACCCTCAAAGAGTCTTTTGCCAAACTTGAGAAGTCTCATGATCAATTCCTAGGTCAACAAGTGAAAGAAGTTATTGCTCCACATCAAATGAAATTGTTGCTAAATCTATTATTGTTGTGAGCATGCTAACCTTGTTGAAGAGAATGCTAAGTTGAAATCTCAACTTGAGAAGGGCATTTGGCTTGTGCCCAAGGAGAAAAGAACCTCAATGACCTTTTGAGCAATCAAAAGGATCAAATTGGAAAGAAGGACTTGGTTTCTCTACCAAGTCAAAGAAGAAGAACAACAAGAAGAAGAAGCCTTCTCCCTCTTCAAAAGCTATTATCTTTGTGAAGGAGGGGGAGTTGGCTAAAGAGAAGGAGACCAACACCATTGTGGGTGGTGAGGTCACAAGGGACCTTCCTACCCATAATGACTTTGCCGGCAAATATAACCCATCTTATGTTCTTATGAAATCTAAGATGGTCATGTTTATGCTAAATATGTTGGCACTTCTTATGGTGATGATTATCATTGGGCTATTTGGGTTCCAAGACCCTTGTGACTAACAAGAAAGGACCCATCGAAAAATGGGTACCTAAATCAAAGACTTGATTCCTTGTAGGGTGTGGCGTCCGGTGCGGGTCGATGGACGGTGGATAGTGGCGCATCCCAACACATGACCGGACGCATTGACTTGGTGGATGATATTGAACCTCCTCTACCTCAATATTCACGAGTCAAAATTGGTGACAACCGCGAGCTTAAGGTATTGGGACGAGGCAAGGTCGTTGTTGCTAGAGAGTCTCTATCAAGAATGTACTTGTCGTTGAGTCCCTTGGTTACAACTTACTCTCCGTCTATCAACTTACTAAAAGTGGTTATGGGTGTTATTTTGATGACGAGAGTGTGATCATCACCGTGAAGGGATCTCTTAAAGTAGTCTTTGTTGGACATGTCGAGTACGGCATGTATGTGCTTGATTTCTCGAAAGAGAGCATGTCGGCCGCGACTTGTCTAATGGCTAAAGTTGATGTGGGTTGGCTTTGGCACCGCCGACTAGCCCACACCAATATGAGAACACTCCATGATCTTCAAAGTGGTGATCACATTCTTGGACTAACCGATATTAAGTTTTCCAAAGATCGTGTGTGTAGATCATGCGTTCTAGGAAAGCAACATGGAGAAGCCCATCCATCAAAGACGAAGATTACCACCGACAAGATTCTTGAGCTCATTCATTTGGACCTATTTGGTCCATTATCTTATGATAGTCTTGGTGGGAAGAAGTATTGCTTGGTGATTGTTGATGACTATTCAAGATACACATGGGTCTATTTCTTCAAGAAGAAGAGTGAGACTCAACAAAGAGTCATTGACTTCATCAACATGGCTCAACGTCAATATCAAGAGAAGATCATGACAATTCGAAGTGATAATGGGTCCGAATTCAAGAACTACACCGTGGAGGGGTTTCTTAGTGAAGAGGGTATTGCTCATCAATATTCCACTCCATACACCCCTCAACAAAATGGTGTTGCGGAGAGGAAGAACCGGACTCTTATGGATGCGGCTAGGACCATGATTGCGGAGTATGCTTCTCCGTTAACTTTTGGGCCGAAGCCATCTCCACCGCTTGTCATGCAACAAATCGGTTATTCTCCGCAAGCTATTGAACAAGACCCCATATGAGATTCTTCTTGGGAAGAAACCGGATCTTTCTTATTTTCGTGTCTTTGGATGCAAGTGCTTCATTCGCAAGAAAGGTAACCGGTTATCTAAGTTTGAGACTAGATCTATAGAGGGCATCTTTGTTGGTTACTCCACAAACTCTCACGGCTATAGAGTCTACAACAAGACCACCGGTCAAGTTGAAGAATCTAGTGACGTGAAGTTTGATGAGGATAATGGCTCCCAAGTGGGGCAAGTTGATCCTAATGTTGTAGGTGATGTACCTATGGAGCTCGCTCTAAGAAGGATGGCAATTGGGGACATTCGTCCCATTGAAGAGGATCCTCCTCAAGTTCAAGATCCTCCTCGAGCTCCTCCTCAAGTCATACCATCACCAACTCAAGATCCTCCCCGTAACCAAGAACAAACTCCGAGCCCTCAAACAAGTGAGCAAGGTCAAGAACAAGATCAACCTAGTGGTTCCTCTCCACAACTTGATGTTCAAGACCAAGCTCTAGATGGTGCACACGACAATGATCAAGAACAAGATCAAGGTGGTCCACATCAAGATCAAGCTCAAGATCAAAACAATGCACATGACTCCGATGATGAAGGAAATGATCAAGTCATCTCTCAAGAAACTTCGGAGGAGACCAAGAAGAGAAGAGAATTGCGAAGAGAGCAAAAATTAACTCGCTTAGAGCATACATTGGACAAAGTTCTTGGAGGTGTCCAAAGCAAGGTCGTCACAAGAAAACAATTGGCAAGCTTTAGCACCAACCATGCTTTTGTGTCCTTCATCGAGCCCAAGAAGGTGTATGAAGCTCTTGAAGATCATGATTGGATTGATGCCATGCATGAAGAACTCAATAACTTCAAGCGCAACAAGGTGTGGAAGTTGGTGCCAAGGCCAAATGGGTGCAAGAACGTCATCGGCACCAAATGGGTCTTCAAGAACAAGCAAGATTCGAACGGCATTGTCATTCGAAACAAGGCAAGATTGGTGGCACAAGGCTACTCTCAAGTCGAAGGTGTTGACTTCGGTGAAACCTATGCCCCCGTTGCTCGTCTTGAATCTATTCGCATCTTGCTTGCATATGCATCTCATCATAACTTTAAATTGCAACAAATGGATGTTAAAAGTGCTTTCCTTAATGGTCCTATTAATGAGTTGGTATATGTTAAGCAACCTCCCGGGTTTGAGGATCCCAACCATCCGGACCATGTTTACAAGCTCGACAAGGCGCTCTATGGCCTTAAACAAGCCCCACGTGCGTGGTATGAGCACCTTCGAGAGTTTCTTGTAGACCGTGGATTCCAAGTTGGTGTTATTGACCCCACCCTCTTTACCAAGAAGGTGGGTGGCAATCTTTTCATATGCCAACTCTATGTAGATGACATCATTTTTGGTTCTACTAACAATGCTTTCAATGATGAGTTTGCAAAGCTAATGACAAGCAAATTTGAGATGTCCATGATGGGGGAGTTGAAGTACTTCCTAGGATTTGAAGTGAAGCAATATAGGGAAGGTACCTTCATCAATCAAGCCAAATATACCCAAGACATGCTCAAGAGGTTCACGATGACGGAGCTCAAACCTTACAAGACACCCATGTCCACCTCCGTCGACCTCCACACCGACACCGAGGGTAACGATGTCGATCAAAAACTCTATCGCTCTATGATTGGCTCTTTGCTTTATCTTTGTGCATCTAGACCGGATATTATGTTTAGTGTGGGTAAGTGTGCAAGGTATCAAGCGGCTCCCAAAGAGAGCCACTTAGTGGCGGTTAAGCGCATCTTTCGATATTTGCTTCATACCCCAAACTTTGGTCTTTGGTATCCCAAGGGTTCAAGCTTTCATCTCATGGGTTACTCGGATGCGGATTATGCCGGAGAGAAGAAGGATAGGAAGTCTACATCCGGGAGTTGTCAATTTCTTGGCCGCTCCTTGGTGTGTTGGTCTTCCAAGAAGCAAAATTGTGTTGCTCTCTCCACCACCGAAGCCGAGTACATCTCCGCCGCAAGTTGTTGTGCTCAACTCTTATGGATGGTGCAAACTATGAAGGATTATGGTATTATCTTCTCCAAGGTGCCCCTCTTGTGCGATAATGAAAGTGCTATCAAGATCGCCCACAACCCCGTGCAACATGCCAAGACGAAGCATATTGAAGTTCGTCATCATTTCATCCGGGAGCATGTGGAGAGGGGCAACATTGACCTTTCTTTTGTAGGAACCAAGGATCAACTTGCGGATATATTCACCAAGGCCCTTGATGAACCAAGATTTCGAGAGTTGAGGAATGAACTAAATGTCATTGATGCGAGCAACTTTGCTTGACCGCCTTGCACAAGTACCCATAGTAGACATCGTAACTAGTTTAGATGCATGCATGGACATAGGGGGAGTGTAGCTCAACTCATGAGTCAACACTACTTCTATTATGCGCACATAGACAATTCGTGCTTCATTTGGTCACTCCGGTGACAAATTGTGCTTAAACGATGAGTATTGGCCTTGAACCCAAGATATATCTTCGCGGTTTTGGGTTGATAATTGCTCATACATGGTGGCCTAGGCCACCGCCCTCCTCCTTTGAGGAGTTGGTTTTATTTGGATCTTATTTGGTTTTTAGACTCTTTTTGGGGAGAGAACTCAAGCTTGGGTCTTCAAGTTTGGTTTTTGCAAACTTGAGTTTCTTCTCCTTCTCAGCTACTTGTCTATCCCAAGCCAACACTCTTTCTTAAAACAGCCCTCTCTCTCTCTAAAAATGCCTTTTTCATGCTCTTGGTTGTTTGGATGGTCGGAAACGGCGGTCAAATCGGCTTAGGGGCTCATTTTTGAGCCCTAGCTGCTTTTTCCCCAGGCGCCGGTACTACCGGGCACCCTGGCGGTACTACCGCTGCGCGTGCTTCACAGCACTGTGCAGCGCGGTATCGCCACGGTGCCTGTTTTTACCGGGACCGGTACTACCGCTGGATGGAGCGGTAGTACCGCTCGCGGAGTTTGGACAGGATAAGGCTCGGGGACTCGTTTTTAGGGTTCTCCCTCATTCGTTTCTTCCCCAACTCCTTCTCCTCCCACCTCCGCCGCCGCCGGCCACTCCTCCGCCGGGAAGGAGCTCTCCCAGGCTTGGATCTTCAACCTCCACGCCCCGGGACGCCTCCTGCATCTCTCCTCCTCCTCGATCCTCTGCCATGAGTTCCGGTATGCCCTATCCCTCTCTCTCATCTAGTTGATGGATAGAGATGAAATTAGTGGTGTTCCTCTTGGATTCGTGGTAGATTGAGTAGGTAGAGATGTGTATTTGTGGATCTAGAACCTTGTCTATAAATTTGTTGCGAAATTTGTGGCTAGATTGAAAGTTCCTCTTCCTAGATTTAGAGGAGTAACCCTAGATAATGTTAGTGCTTTTTAAGCCTCATATTACCTCTTGTTACATCTCCAACACTAGTTTTGGCACTCTCCCTCTAGTTTTAATTTCATACAATTTTGTAGACATGTGCTCTTTTTCTCCAAAATAATGAAATGGTGCATTCTTACCTATGTGCTTGCCCCTCCCATGCTATTCACAGGTAGTGCGTCTGGTCGCACCAAGTCTGTCGGGCGCAAGAAACCAAGGACCGATGGTGCTGATGAGGTCAAGATGAGATTGATGGGGTTCCCGTGACTCGCCGGAGGTTTCCACCTCCGGAGAAGACCTGCCCAAGAGGACCAAGACTGCTAGTCAGATGTCGGACAAGGATTTTGCGGTCAAGCGGGCTGTCAATTGCTATGTGATTGAGAGGATGGATCAAATTCCCTCCATTCGGGGCAACAATCCTTTCTTTCACAACAAGTTCCAAGAACAATGCTACAATGAGATCTTGTTGAAGAAGCCGGTGGAGAACCATGTGGAGCAACACTTCATCAATATGGATCACATGAGGGACAAGATTGATTACTTTGGAGAAGCCCTTGATATTTGCGAAGAGTTTGGGCTTTTACCCATGATGGAGTTGGAACAAGATTTTGATGAGAAGCTTGTGGCTCAGTTTCTAGCCACCGTTCACTTTGGCAATGAGACGGAGCGCACCATCACATGGATGACAAAGGAGAAGAAGTTTGAAGAGAGTGGTCTGCAATTGCTCAGATGCTTGGTTATGAGGAGTTTGGTTCCGTCCTCTACGAGACTTTGATGATACTCACTTCCGTGTCCATCATGGGGGTGCAGGCTGTAGAAGTGAGAAGCTTTGCCTTTATATGACCCGGAGAGCGCTGAGAAGTGGAAGGTTGGCAAGTCAAAGGGACTCTTTCCCACTTGGGACATCATGCACAGGATTTATCGCGAGACCATCAACCCAAAGGTGGGCAACATTGATGAAATTCATGGGTATCTCAAGAATCTAATGCTCCTCACAAGGGAGATGCAAGGAAAAGGGAAGAAGTTGGATGTCATGGATTTCATTTGGCATGAACTTTGGGAGGTCATTATCAAGAAGAAGAACATCGCTTTTGCTCCTCTCATCATGCGTATCATCATTTGGAAGTGGGTTGAGGAGAACGATGTTGCGGAGCTTGGGGATGCGGAGGATGGATCCCCCACAAGAGTAAGCGGCTCCTTGTTAAGCCCCATCCGAAGAAGAAGAAGAGCAAAGAAGTTGTGGATGAAGCCGGTCCCTCTCACACTAAGAAGGAAGGGCCTTTCCTTTGGATGGCTACTTCTATGAAGAAGCTCTTCAAGCTGACCAAGAAAGTTGAGAGGAACCAATATGATGTCTATGAGAGCACGATGAAGGCTCGCCAAGCTGAAATTGCTCACCGTCGTGCTCAAGGAGAACAAGTGCAGTCCGGCTCGGAGAAGAACATCACTCCATGGGAGGAGTGGCAAGCTCAGGACAGTGCAGGGCAGGTGATCACTTGGGCAGATTATGAAGAAGATGAAGTCACCTCTCAGCAGCCTCCGTTCGGTTTCGAGTGACCCTTGGGGCGTTAGCATCGGTCTTTCCCTTTTTGGTGTCTCGATGCCAAAGGGGGAGAGATATCTAGTAGCTCGTACGGGGTTTCGCAAGGGTTGTGTGTCACAAGCTTGTTCTTTATTCGTTTGTTTCTCTTATGCTTGTGAACACTTTTTATTTTCAGTTGTGGATCTCTCCATGTGGTGTAAGACATGTGAACCTTAATTGCTTAGCTATGTTTGTCTTTGTTCATGTCTTATTCTTTGTTGCAAGCTCTTTATCTATTATTATTTGCAAAGTTTGCAAAAGCTAGGGGGAGCATTGATCCTAGGTTGTGTGCGTTTGTGCATTCAAAAGCATTTCATGATTAATGCACATGTCTAGGGGGAGCTCCGTCTATCTTTTACAAACTTTTGCCTTGCGATAATTGTGTTGTCATCTAACGCCAAAAAGGGGGAGATTGAAAGTGCATCTTCCCTAGATGATGTTTTGGTGTTAGTGATAACACAATTATGTATCTAACGATGTATTTTGAGCTTCCAGGGATTTCGTTATAAGCGTCATCGAATAGAGCTTGCAAATTGGTCTTAGCAGTTTTCTGCTCCAGGCAGCGGTAGTACCGCCAGGAGGGGCGGTAGTACCGCTGCGCAGTTTTCCTCGCAAGCTCAGCCAGCTACCGCTGGCGGTACCGCTGGAGGTACCGCCGTTTTTCAGCTTCTGTTTCCATCAGCGGTAGCTCCAGCGGTACTGAGCGGTAGTACCGCTGGACAGCGCAGTACCGCCATCCCCAGCGGTGGTACCGCTGGGCAGCGGCAGTACCGCCCGAGGTACCGCTGTTTTGCTCTGTTTCATCGGGCGGTAGCTGCAGCGGTACCGCGGCGGCAGTACCGCTGGGCAGCGGTGGTACCGCTGCCTCCAGCGGTAGTACCGCTTGAAGACAGGCGCGCGTCCAGCAATCTAGCCGTTTGAATTGAAGACGAAGGAAGGCAGCGGTACCGCTGCCCCCAGCGGTAGTACCGCCGCGGGTTTTGGCTGGCAACGGCCACTTTTGGAGGAGCTATTTAAAGAGGTCTTCTTCCTCACTTGAAGACTAAGTTTTCCTACGCTCTCTCTCCTCCATTGTGAAAGCTTCAACCTTCTAAGATCTCCCACTCCAACCACCCAAACCTCTTGATACTTTGTGGAGTGAAGGAGGAGGTCTAGATCTACATCTCCACCGAAGGAATTTCAAATCCCCCCACACTAGTGTGGAACTTGCATCTTGGGTTGCTTGTAACTCGAGGTGCCTTTGTGAGTCTCGGAGGAAGTCCGAGGCATTGTTGGGAGGCTCCAACTCATTGTGGAGTTCCCCGACCTTTGTGTACCGGCTTGGTCAACGCCATCAAGGTGACCTCATAGTGAAGAGCCAAACCCCCACGGGTAAAGCTCACGGAGAATAGAGTGAGCACATCCGTGCTATTGGAGCGCCTAGGTGGCTCCACACTCCTCCAACGTAGACGTACTTCCCTTGGGAAGGAACTACGGGAAACATCTCCGTGTCTCCACTTTGCGGTTATTTCTATCCTTTACTTGTTGCTTCCGCTACGTTATTTACCTTGCTTGTATCACATAGGTTGCTATCACCTAGTGCACATCTAGTCAACCTTGTTATACTTTGCTCAAGCCCTAATTAATCGAAAAAGAATTAAAATTTGGTAGTCGCCTAATCACCCCCCCTCTAGTCGACATATCGATCTTTCAGAAAGGATCGGTGCTCACGGCAGATTGATGAGGAACTATTTTGTGGAAATCCCACATACCCCGAGTCCTATTTCCGGCATCGTTTTAGGATTAGCATTGAGTTGTTCAAGCACATTGTGGAGAAACTGGCGAGGCATGATCGATTTTTTCAACAAAGGAGGAATGCCGCCGGAGAACTCGGGCATAGCGCCTATCAAAAGGTGACCGCCGCTTTGCATATGTTGGCATACGGCATTCTGACGGATCTAGTTGATGACCACTTGGCAATGAGCGAGAGTCAAGCCATCATGTGTGTGAAGCGCTTTGTAGTAGGAATTGTGCAAGTGTTTGGTCCGGAATATTTGAGAGCTCCCAATGCTGCAGACATGGCTAGGCTTTTGGAGTTCAACGCCGCTCGGGGGTTCCCAGATATGCTTGGTTCTATTGATTGCACACATTGGAGTTAGAAGAACTGTCCTGCGGCATGGCATGGACAATTTCAAGACCACAAAAAGGATTCCACTATAATCCTTGAAGCGGTGGCCGGTCATGAGACTGTGATTTGGCAAGCTTTTTTCGGAATGCCCGGATCTTGCAATGACATCAATGTTCTTCAAAGGTCACCACTCATGAATAGGAATGCAAACGGTGAAACTCCACCGGTGGAGTTTGTAGTAAACGGCCATACATACAACTATGACTACTATCTTGCGGATGGCATCTACCCAATGTGGCAAACATTTGTGAAACCGGTTCACAAATCGCAAGGTAAGAAAATGCTTGATTTCTACAATGCTCAAGCGGCGGATAGGAAAGATGTGGAGAGAGCATTAGGGATTTTGCAAGCCCAATTTGCTATTGTGAGAGGACCGGCTAGATTTTGGGATCAAGGCATGCTTTGGTACATCATGATCGCTTGTGTGATCATGCATAACATGATTATCGAGAATGAGCGCGGGCAAGATTTAGACTATACTCACTATGAGTTGATGGGACATCCCGTGCATGTGTGGAGGAGGGCTGAGAGGGTGGCCCGGTTTGTTACATCTTATCATGCCTGACGTAACGAAACACATGATGAGCTTCAAAAGGATCTAATCGAGGAGTGGTGGACATGAAATGGGCAACAATGAGTTGAAGTTGTATGTTTGTTGTATTGTTGATGAACTATTTATTCTATTGTTGATGAACTACTTGTTATATTGAAGAAAAACTATTTATTTGTGTTGTAATAATAATTAAACTATTTATTGTTGATTTTATTTTGTGTATATTTGATCTTCTTGGTTGTTATATGTTTGAGTGCAAATATTGTTTGTGATGGGGCGCGCGCTTGAGTTTAGCGCCTCTGCTGGAGCGTTACTTGCGGCGCGCAAAATATCACGATTCTGCTAAAGCAAAACACCGCCCAACACGATAAAACGCTTTTGGTGTTGAAAAAAAGTTTAGCGCGACCAACGCGTAGCGTCTCTGTTGGAGATGTTGTAAGCTGCTGCTGCTGCGGATATTGAGAGGACAGTCAGGTGTTGCATTTCGCGTGAACACGAAGCAGCCGTCGACCCGTCGTACCCATAACAATCTCAAGCGGTGCATTGTTTTTCTTTTACCGGCGATGGCCAGTAGACGGGTGAAGCTGGGACCTGGCCACCTGAGAGAGGCGCCGGTGTGTTGTAGGGCCAAGGACAGTGATCACGCTGGGGTGTGGACCCAGTCCATAATGTCGATCGCAATTATTCGATTCGAACGAGGCGGAAGGAAGGAGAAGCCGAGCGGCAGCAGGACGTTGGAATAGCACCGCACGTGGCTGGCTGATCACAAAACAGAACGGGCTACTCCCTCTTTTCGTAATAAAAAAAGCCTACACGTTTTCTAAAATTCAATTTAGACCCAAAAATTCTAATAATACATGGTTGATATTGTATGAAATTCATATCGTTAGTCATATTCGACATGAATTCAAATGTATAATGTTCATGAAAAATAACATTTTAATGATGAAATATTTGATCAAAGTAAACGTGCGTGCCTTCCTAATTTTAAGAAAAGGAGGAAGCAATAGGAAGAGCTGCCACGAGGGAGGAAATGCCCGGCCGGCTTCCTCCCATTGGAATGGATGGGAGGACCTCGGGATTATTTCATGGAAAATGGTCATGTTCGCCTCGTCGATCAAGTGTGATAGGTTATAGCAACTAAAGTTCACACGGATTTAGCTAATGAATTTGCTTGACCAATACTAAGGGCCAAATTAATTTTTAAAAGTAATAACACACAACTTGTAAATTGCTTGTAACAATTTATATTTGAAAATATGGGGAATCTAAATCTGGGCATGGGAAGCCCAGCCGAGATCAGGCTTCACTTTTGCGCTCAAAGCCTGGCCGGAAACACAAAAAGCTCGGAAATCTGTAATTTTTACATTTTACAAAAACAAAAGTACTAATATGCTCCGAGAGATATATTTAATATGTTCTAAAAAATAGGCATTGGTCTCTCTTACAACCTCCTATGTTTTTGTTTTGTTAAACATCGAATACTGACTGCATCTACATGACTATAATTGTTGTCTGGGTGAAAGAGTTTTCACAATGTTTTGTACAATGGGCTTTAACAAGCTCGGTCCGAGGTTTGCCCAGATCTAGTGAAGTATGGTCAAACTGGGGTATTGTTTGGTTCTTCAAGGTACTCCTCTTATTATACTTTTTGGACGAAATATTCGTTCACAACCTCGTTTTCGAAACTATCTAAGCTTTCAAAAATAAACCAACATAAGCCAACAATTCACGAAATTTTATCTAGTTGTCTAACCATCATTATACCGGTGTCATTTGAAAGATAATTTAATTGTTGACCCATAGAAAAAAAGAATCATATCATTTGGATTTAGATTTCTAAATCAAAAGATTTAAGAGTTCGAAATTCTATATTTCATAGCTTCCCGGCATGGGCGCTATCCTCAAGAGTATAACGCTCTAGCCCACAGCGCTACCCTCTTTGACTTTGGATTTTCACGGGCTGACTGATCTCCGAAGGTTCTTTGTAGTGGGCTCTGTGTTGTCACGTTGGTAGGGGTATAATGCCACAGTACAGGGTTCTACCATGTGGAGGGTAGCGTCCCCGAGCATGCGCTATGGAATTAGGTCAGAGCATCTCCACCGGCACGCCCAACTCCACTCCCAATAGGCCTATTGGGCGCGGCGGCTCTCCCCCGGCGGCGCGCCCAATGGGAAAATGTTGCCGGCACGTCCCAATAGAACGTCCGGCAACCCCGCTTCGCGCCCAGGTTCTAGGGATGCAAGCGGACACGCCGGCAACCGCGGCAACGCGAGCCGTGTCGGATCTTGACGCACGGGACCGTCTCGTCAGTGAGATACGGACGGTCAGCGCAATTAACTGCGCCGCTGAGCGGTTTTCTGACGCGTCGCACGCGTCACCTCGTCTTCCCGATGCGCGTCGCCGGAGTTACGACGCCTCGGGAACCGACACCGGAGTAATGGAGAGCGTTCCCGCACTTCGTGCCCCTATAAAGAACGCGCGGCGTGGCCCTGCGGCACAGATCCTCTTCTCTCCTTTCCCTTCTCCACAGTCAACCGGTGGCGGCGACGATCGATGGCACACAACGAGCATGCGGGAGGCAGCGCGGCCAAGACCTGCCTCTGGAAGGACGAGGCAGCCTTCTTCTACCGCAAGCGCATTCTCGTGCCGCCGGGGATGCGCCTCCCTAGCGGCGGCGGCTGGACCGTCTCGGCGATGGGGTACGTCGTCCCTCCCTTGCCGGAGGGGGACCGACTCAGACCCGGAGTACGTCGCGAACAGCCCCAACTGGGCGGTGAAGTTCGCGGCGCAGCGGCAGAACGTCGTTGACGACCACGGCGGCGGGGTGCGGCCGGCTAAAACAATGCCGAGGTGCGCTGCAAGTGGTGGGCGGGTCGGAACTTCCACTAGGTGATGCGCGAGCTCGGCTACGTCGGGCCGACAGATGCCTCCCGCGACCTGTGGCCGATGCCGACGGCGAGCTCCTCCTCCTGCAGCTCCTCCTCGAAGGCGTGGTCGGCGGCACCGTGCTTCGGAAAGGTGAAGTCCGAGCCGGCGCCGATAAAGGCTTACGAGCGGCGCTTCGTCAAGGTCAAGTCGGAGTCGGCGCCACGCAGGGGCGGCGTCACGATCCGCGACTTCGGGCCGCCACCGCCGCCCGCGAAGGTGAAGACCGAGCCAGGGACGTCCTCGTCCCGCGGTAAGAAGCGCGCCGCGCCTCCGGCGCCGAGGACGCTGACGGAGGGGGGAGGCCGAGGCGCAGTTCCTTAGGGACCTCGCCCTCGCGCCAGAAGATGTCCTTTGACACCATCCAGCCGGCGTCGAAGGAGTTCGCCGAGAAGTGGTCCTACGTGGACAACAACACGATCGACATCCCGACGACGACGTGGCCGCGCCACCGCCCCCCGGCAGCCGTCAAGGAGGAGGAGGACCAGGAGGAGGACCAAGGCGCCGCCATCGACTGGGACATGTACTACACCGCCGTGTAGGTTTAGGTTTAGTTAAATATCGTCGTATTTGTAAGAAATTGTCGAATTCGAATGAAATATATTAAATTTGATGAATTTCGTCGTTTTAATTTTTTTTTGGAAAAAACCTATTGGGAGCGACCGGTGGGGCGCGCCGCTCCCAATAGGCGGCAACGCGCGCCGGCATGCCCAATAACACTTGTCCGGCAACTTTGCCGATGCTCCATTGGACGCGCCGATGGAGATGCTCTTAGATTCGAAATTATTTAAGAAATTTTGTACTCTCCGTTCATAAAAGAATGTCTCAAGCTAGTTCAAATTTGCATGTATATGTGACCTTTTGTGAAGGGAGTGAGTAGTAAAAAATCGTCACACACTCTGTTTTGTCGTTTTACGGCCATGCGTGTAGAGACAGCAACGTACGCAAACATCTGCACCGTCAATCGGACATGACGGGAGGATTCGTCTCTTGCCTGCTCTGCGGCTGGCATGGAGGCGCTGAATGCGAGGAGCCCATGCCATCATCGTGCTTTCCACGCTGCCGCCATGGCCGAGCTAGGCATGCCATCAATCTTTTCTTCAGCTGTAAAGAAGTAAAAAAAACAGTGTTTCTTTCCGAGTCTCGATGAGATGAGGAGAAACACCTGGACTGTGCAGCAGTTCGGATTGATCCTGATGACACTTCAGTAGGCAGCAGTTCGTCACAGATGCAGATAAACTCGAGAGAGCACTACCGGCTGTCGATGCTGTCATTGTGGTGCAATGGCGTAGTAGCACATCAACAGATACACGAACTATTGCAGCAATGAGCGTTTGGTGCATTACCTGCCGGAGGGTCAAATCGAAAAGATTTTGGGTCACTCAATTTCGTGATCGCGACATCGTCCATGAAATCCTAACCACTCTACACATAATTAAGTACTCCTAGTATGCAAAAGGAATCCCGTTCTTCTCTAATAAAAGTTGTTGGCGGAGGCACGTCCTATCTACTACTACTAGCAGTCTAGCTACATTTCGATTTTACTATAAGGCAATGCTAAATCTATGACTAGAGGTTGGCAGCAGAATAACATAATCTAGTCTGTCTGCATATGGATAAGTTGTGGGCTACCATAATCAAGATTACTTTAGCAGTAGCAGTAGGCAGAATCCTGCCTAATCCGAGCTCTGCCTAAACTAGCAGTTTCAGCCGCGACTTGGGAACCAAGGCTCCAACCAGACGACGCTCGATTCCCCGTCTCTGCTTTCCGGGCCGCACCCCCATGCACATGCACCTCAGCTGGGCTAAAAGTACCTTTCTGCGGATAGGCGCGCTTCACTTCACATAAGTGACCAGGCCCCCCTGCGGCCCTGCCTACCCATTTGCCATCCTAGCTGACTCGGCTCTGTACGTAATCTCTGCAGCTCGCCATAGGGGGCAGTCGCAATGTAAAAATCCTCACCTTAAATTCTACATGACATTGCTTAAAGTGCACTATACATTGTGAAGAAAATAAGATTGTCCATAAGACCATACACTATGTGTATGCGGTTCAAGAAAAGAACGATTCGGTGGTGTTTCGCTGCTATGTGTAACTTCGGTTCAAGAGTAGAGATGGGACCCATCCGGTAAATATTTATGGCTTATTTGATTTATAGGATAGGAATAGGAAACCTACATGATTGGAATGTCATATCCACGTGAATCCTATGAAAAGAGAGATCCTCTTTGATTGTGGTAAAGGATTTTTCCAAGGAATTTTTGACACATTGGACCACTTGCCCCAGTGAAATGTCAAAAAGGACCACATCTGAGTCAAATTGCCAAATGTGCCGTGGCGGCGTCTGCGCCAGGCGACGCGTGGCAAAGGCCGCCGTCGCCGACGGCGGCAACCAAGGCCGCCGCCACCGGTGGCGGCATATCAGACGACGCGTCGACGTGTCAGCCAGCTGGGCCCTGCCGCCATGGCGGCCTTTGCGTTGCGACGTGGATGGCAGGAGGCCGCCGTCGGCGACGGCGGCGTCTTGCATTGCATGCGCCAGCCTCGTTCTTGGCAGAAAAATACTAGCACGGGCTGCATGCGCCAGACTTTATTTGCATGCGCATACTGTAGCGATCAGTGCTGCATGGTCTCCAGGGATCAGTGCTGCATGGGTTGTCCACGGTTGCCAGGAGATGCCGCCACCGGTGGCGGCGGCCTTGGTTGCCGCCGTCAGCGACGGCGGCCTTGGTTGCCGCCGTCAGCGACGGCGGCCTTTGCCACGCGTCGCCTGGCGCAGACGCCGCCACGGCACATTTGGCAATTTGACTCAGATGTGGTCCTTTTTGACATTTCACTGGGGCAAGTGGTCCAATGTGTCAAAAATTCTTTTCCAAGAGGTTGAACTTCATCCTTTTTCTTATAAGAATTGTACTATAAAACTCCTATGAGATTAATTTCTATATGATATGATCCTACAAATCAAACAACTTTTGTAGGAAAAATTCCTATAGCTAGGATCCAATCCTACAACAACCCTATCATTTTTCTTTGAATTAAAGGAGCCTAAAACATTTTCCTCCCCTGCTAGTTACAGGTGTTGTGCTGGTTAGCTTTGCATGTGACATGTCAGATTATAAACATTATTTTACTATAGGGAATGGAACTCGAACCGAACCATGTCAGTGGTTCGCTTATTTGCGCTACATCTTTGAATCCATGTCATCATGCTATGTATATATTTCATAGAGCCTTTGTTCACTTTTCCACCACATAGTGGATGGTCTAAGGTTAAGGTTCTAGCTAGCTTGTGGTCTACCATAAGAAAAGAAAATATTCCTCTCTCCTCTCTCTCCTCAGGGGCGGATCCAGTGGGGGTGCCATGGGTGCCATGGCACCCCCTCCAAAAACGCAGATTTTTTTTTAACTAGTAGTATTCAGTCATTCAGACCGTATTGTACATGTATACTTACTGAAAAAGACGAAATTAATAAAATTGTGTGGTCAGAGAACCATCTATTTCTCGCAGCCCATCAATTCTCGCAGCCCAACAAGGCAACAAGCCCATTTACATCTGATTCCTCTCGCATTGCTTGTTCCGTCCATCCCAGAATGGCAGCATCCACTCGACCAAAGAAAAGCAAACCTGAGAAAATCCGAACTCAGCACTGGCGGCGGGGCTCGACCTAAATCGACGGCAGGAGGCTGCAGCTGCCGGCGGCGGACCAAGCTTCGAGCTCCCAGCGCCGCAGCGCGGCAGCGGAGATAGCCGACGAGTGCAGGGTGGCGACCTAGTGCTCGGCGAGCCGGCGACCCGCGACGGCGCGGCCGGCTTCTTGCGCGGGGCCGCGGGCGCCGGGCGGGCAGGCGACCGGCGGTCGTCCAGTCGTCCGGCGACCAATCGAGCTAGCGACTAGCGAGCTGCTTCCTCTCCGTCAGACTATCAGAGTCAGACCAACATCGACAAACGACAGGTACATCGAGTCATCGACTAGGAGTAACTTAATTTCTTGTTTGTGGATTTGTGTGAAAGACAAATAACTGATAGTATTCCTTGGTGTCATTGATAGTATTCGGCAAGAGCTTGATAATAGGTTTGATGAAATAAATATGGAGTTGCTCGTTTGCATGTCAGCCTTGAATCCTATCAATGCATTTGCTTCTTATGATAGAAAGAAAGTTTTAAGGCTTGCCGAGTTCTATCCCAACGATTTCTCACAAGCGGATTTGCTGAGACTTGCTTTACAACTTGACAACTTTATTGATGAAATGAGAAATGATGATAGATTCACAGACTTACAAAATCTTGGTCAGCTTTCTATGAAGCTCGTTGAAACAAAAAAGAGTGTGCTTTACAAGTTGGTGTATTTGCTTCTCAAATTGGTGTTGCTTTTGCTGGTGGCAACCACAAGTGTTGAGAGAGTATTTTCTGCGATGAACATAGTGAAGACCTATCTGAGAACAACTACGGGTGACCAATTGTTGAATGATTGCTTGGTCACATATATTGAGAAGGAGATCTTCAAGAAAGTGAAGGATGATGATATTATCAAGCTTTTCATGGCAGCAACAACACGAAGAGTAGTGTAAGGTTGAAATTTGGTAATTGTTGCTGTTTTTGTTATCTTTTATTGGCATAAGATCTTATTAGAACTATATGTAATTTGGTATTATTTTGGTATAAGACATTAAAGCTGAATTTATGATGCTTTTTGAACCAAAAATTTTAAGCTTGGCACCCCCGTTGATCAATTCCTAGATCCGCCACTGTCTCTCCTACATATATGTGGGTCCTAGCTTATGACTAAAATATATCTCATATATTGTGGAGAATTCCGTAAAACAAGTGGGACCTAGCTTATGCCAAAACTCACCTTGGGCATCCCTAATGTATATGGTGAGGTTTTGCCATAAGCTGGATCCCACACTTTTTATGAAATTCTCTACAATGTATGAGGTGTACTTTAGACCATAAGGTGGGACCCACATGTCTTGTCATATTGCTACATGCATGAGAGAGAGGAGAGAGGAAGTCATTAGTTTATTTCTTATGGTAGACCACAAGCTTGAGGTACACCTTAGCCTTATTGATAAGCTTATTTTTTCCACAATGTATAAGGTGTACTTTATGTAGTGCCACGTAGGACTTAAGGAGAGGTTTTTTTTTGCACAATGCGGATGCCCTACATTTCGGGATGCACTAAGTTGGAAGCCTGGAACAAGTGTACATGCAGTGTGCTGGAAATTGAAATGTTCCGTGTGCTTCTTTTTCCCCGCAGGCCCCAGGCCGTGGCCGTCTAGGCGTTGTCGCGTTGAGTGCATAACTTGGAACAATCCTCTAAATAAAAAGACACTCCGTGGATACATCATACACGGGCCCAAGAGTTTGAGATCATCATGTGATCCATGGCGAGAAAAATCGCGGAGCCCTGCTCAGCTCAGATCTCGGATCCAGCCTACGTACACATGGAATCCTAGACAAGTCACTCGAGCCGTGGTCCTACCTACGTGCTACTCTGGCGGATCACACTTCCAAATTAGGAGTAGTAGTTTTTCTTGGCCTTTTCCAGCTATAATCATCTAAACCAGTTCTTCGTTTCCCCAACTGTAAAGATAAAAGGAAAATCGCGGCCCGTGAAACACTGACATCACCGCCCGAAAGAAGCATCTGCCCTAGTCGTGCCTGTTAGTAAATGTCAAACTGTCGGTACAGCCGTACATGTCATTATGATGAGAGAGATCCAATTATTCAAGTTCAGTATCCATGCACGGCCATCAGTTTAATGGGAGCAACAGACACGCAAGGACAACACTGCAGTAGGGGTCAAACGAGAGACCTGGTTGGGTTTTCTTGCCAACAATGGCAGGCAACCAAAACCTTCACCAGAAATTTGGCTAGCCAAGTTTTTGATGGGGTTGGCTCACCATGCAGACATCTGGACCTCTCGAGCAGTGTCAGGAACACCAATTTTCGAGGAATCTAACAAGTTAAGCATGCCAAAGCGTCAGGTTTTTGAGTCGAACGGGAGGAGCTCTGCATTTGCTTTATAGATAGGGGAGAAAAACAATAACTCATCGGCCAACAAAACTGGTAAGAGCATCTCCAGCAGACCCCGTATTTTTTTTTTTTTGTCAAACCCTAAATATCTAAGTTTTGGTTGCAAAATACGCACCTAACATATCTAGAAAACGGCCCGACCTGAAAAATATTTTCTAACTCATCGGATATTATCACCGCCGTACCATAGAATCAGTTTGGGAGTCGATTTACATGTCCCAAACCGGACACACCGAAACGAGTCCGTCGGCACCGACACCGCCGACTCCCGAGCTCAATTCCATGACGAGGAGACTCGATTCCGACGCCAATTTTCGATTCCCGGCGAGAAGTTTTGATTCTGACTGATTTTGTGCAAAATCGTGGCCTGTCCTCGCAGCCCCATGGGAGCACCTCCATGGCCAAGCTCCCCCACGGGAGCACCTCCATGGGAGGAGGCGGAAGAGACCAGCGCTAAGAGAGCCAGGTGAGGGTCCAAACCAGGCGGGGGTGGCCGTGCTCGCAGGCCCTTGGAAGCACCTCCATGGCCAAGCTCACCCATGGGAGCATGTCCATGGGAGGAGTTGAGGGCCAAGCGCCAGGCGAAGTGTGGTACAACACTAGAGTATCCTGGGGCGTGTTTGGTTAGCTGCATTGCCTCTAAACAGGTCCCGAGATGCAAAAATGCGCTGTTTGGTTGACCCGAGCTCATATGAACCTTAAAACACTCCTCAGCCAGACCCGCGGGGAACAATCGATTCAACAGTTTTTTCAGAGCCAGGTAGAGGTTGTGAACATGCTGCGAATGGTAGATACCCTTTTTCCAAGCTTGTGGAGACGTTTAGGGTCAGTGGCTTGTTACAAGATAGCATCCACACCTCTGTGGAAGAGCAAGTAACAATGTTCCTGCATGTGGTAGGTCATAACGAGAGTTTTAGAATGATTCACATCACATTCAGGAGATCTAGTGAGGCAATATCCCAATATTTCAAGCATGTCTTGTATGCGGTTGGAAAGCTCAGAGTAGAGACGATCAAGGCACCATCTGTTAAAACTCCATAGAAGATATGAGTCAGCAAGAAGTGGTATCCATATTTCAAAGTGAGCAACTCAGATATGTTGGTTCATGCCATGCCATCATTATATTGTTGTGTAACATAAGATTTTGTTCATGTCAACATGATTGTATCGGTGCAACTAATGATACTCATGTGACAGCTAGAGTGTCGAGGTCACATTCTGCCACATACAGGGGTATAAAGCACGACACAAGGCAGAATGTGCATGCGGTTGTTGATTTCGATCTCAAATTCACATATGTGCTAGCTGGTTGGGAAGGATATACCCATGATGTAAGCATCCTCGCCGATAACATGAATCGAGCAGATGGGATAAATATTCCAGATGACGGCTCTACCTAAGAGACGCAGGATATGCATGTCGCACTGGTGTTCTTTCCACCCTTCAGATGTATCAGGTACCATCTCAATGAGTTCTATTCTAAGAATGCCCATGAATTGTTCAATATGAGACACTCTAGATTTAGTTATGATGGAGAGGGCTTTTGCTGATTTGAAGAACAAATTTAATATCCTTCATCAGAAGCCATTCCACCCTTTCCACCCTTTCCGCACCCAAGTCAACCTTGTTCCTGCATGTTGCATTCTTCATAACTAGATTTTAGGGTGAGGTATAGATGAGTTTTTCACTGATGAGAAAGATGTAACACTAGATGGCCAGGACTTGGGCCATGGTGTCGAAATTCGTGATCAAGACGCTTGGAAAAACTTGAGAGAGAGCAGTGGGCTAACGCTATGTGGGAAAATAGAGGCACCACCAAGATCTGATGAAGAAGAAGAAGAGGAGGTGAAAGCCAGGATCTGTTCTCCTTGTCGCTAGTTTATAACTTTTCCCCTTAAACAATATGCGTGATAAAAACTTACATTTGCTAGTAGCTTGAACAACTTTGATGTCGTGATGAACAGCCATTTGTTATTACCTAGGGCTAAAACATTGTTACCTTTCCCCCTAAACTATATGCCTATTTAGTGTACTTGCTGGTAAGGTCACCACTGCTGAAAATAGGTGACCGCAACCACCATCCTTTAGCAACCAAAACACCAGGAATTTGGTTCCGTGAAACACACACATGCAACCAAACACGCGGTGTCTTTTAACTTGATGCCAGGCAAATAGGTCTGGCTAGCGTTTTATTGACAAGGAAAAGAGTTTCACAACGTGGCTAGACCTTTTCAAGGGCCAGTACCTTAGTGTCGCAACAGTGGAACATGGGGTTCCCCTAGTACTGCCAAAGTGGGTCCACCCCATGTGGGCCCAAGATGAAGATGGACAAGACCAAGACTCAAGTCAAGCTGGCGGTTCACCGTCAAGACACGCATGGCCTGCATCGACTAAGGGCTCCGGTCCTGGGGACCTTCCGGGTCCCCGAATCAAGCAAGAAGGCTAGGAAGGACCCGAGAGCCCGAGTTCCTGGCAGGAGGCTAGGCTCCCTCTCGGGTACTTCCCCACGTCCCTGTGGATAAGCACTCCACCTCACCGCGGAAGACTTGGGAAGCAAAGCGAAGGCAGCGCGGGCGGGAAGCACGTCCCGTGGTGGTGTCAGCTCCTGTCCACCCCCAAGGCGGACGCTCCCACCTAACCCAAAGGAGACGCTAGGCTGAGAGAGGCCACGTCTCCCCCTAAACTAGATGAGGAGGGTCCTTCACCCCGAAGGTCCCTCACGCCCCTCACGTGACCCTGTGGCAACCCCTTAGCCTATAAAAGGAGGACCAAGGCACGAAGGGGAGAGGACAGGATAGAACGAGATCGGACCAAGGACGAACACAAGCTAGAACCAGAGCAAGACTAGACTAGGGCTGCGAAGGTAGAGAGGAAGGTGATCTCCTCCGGGTCAGGATCTGTCCTTCTTCTACCTCCAGCCAAAACCCTTCCGGGTACCCTGTCCGGGAGGTTCCATTGTAAGCCACACTATGAAGAACTCATCAATCCAGACATGCAGGAGTAGGGCTTTTAGCCTCCGGGCGGCCTGAACCTGGGTAGCTCCTTGTGTCCCTTTGGTTGCATGCTTTGATCGTGGAGAGGAGAGCTTGATCTAGACTCCGCCCAAGAAGACGATTCTCAGCCTCCTTCGCGCCCCGTGCCGAACCTAAAAGGGGGTATCCTATACTCCCGGTGTCCGTGCAACGAGACACGACATCTGGCGCAAGTGCTGGATTCGTCTTCTTCATCAACTCAAGTTCATCGTCAAGTTCATCGTCAAGTTCTGCGTCAAGCTTTCAGTCCGTGTCAAGATCTGTTCCAACGCCCTCAACGCCTTCGGAACGGCGCTAGTTTCGGCTCTCGTGAAGAGAGGTACCGAATCCGACGTCCAAGATGACAAAGAAGAGAAAGGGAAAGGCAGCCTTTGAGTTCCTGCGGTACCCCGGCCTCGGTTTCGTTCTTGACGAGTCCTCGCCGGCACCTGCCGCTAAAGATCGCGCCTTCGGAGTCCACTTCGTCCCTCCAGCCGCTTATGTCAGCTCTCTGGTCAGCAAGGGAAGACCTGAGGAAGGTGCCACGAACATTGATGTCCCTCTTTCCCCATGGACGCATGGAGCGAAGGAGGAACTCTGTTCCGACGCGCCGACCACAGTGCCGCTTCCGGAGGAGGAAAACCTCGACCAAGACACAAAAAGCGAGCCTCGGCAAGAAGATCCTCTCATCTACGTGCCCCAAGAACTCCAGATTCCTCTGCGCAAAGATGGCCAGCCTGGAGTGTGGTGCATGTACCACAGATCTGACCGGCACAGTCTGGAAGATTGCCGACAGTTCAACGACATCCAGATACGCCAGAAGAACGGTGATTGCTATTCGTGCGGAGAACCAGGACATATCAGCCGAGATTGCCCTCTCAACAAGAAGTCCAAGAAAGCCAAGAGGAGTGCCACAGCTGGGGTTCCTCAAAAGGGAAGATCTTTCCGGACCTTTGCCAATGCATCCACCCAGACTGAAGAGCTCCCGGAACCTTGCTTACTACCGGCGCCCCCACAGATACAAAGCAGTCAAGGGCAAGCTGCAGCTAGCTGGGATCAAACCTTCATCTGCGGAGACGTGGCCCACGGAGAATGGGATCTCCCGGGTCACATCGTCACGATACAGCCTGGACCAAGTGGACCCCCTCAGAAGTACCGGATTGCTAAGTGGCTAGCATCAGGATCCCGCGAGTAAAGCAGCTTCAGGGTCTCCGGACCGGCACGAGCCAGCCAGATTGCGGATCACCAAACAAGGAACATCCGGGTCCAGGAAACTAAGACAACCGTGGGGTCTCCGGACCGGCGTCTCTGATACGCCAGCAAGTCGCCGGATCACCAGTTGGGTGGTCTCCGGGTAACTCGAGCAAGTAGCACAAATGGTCTCCGGACCGGCGCAAGCCAGCCAGTCATGCCCTTGTCGGCATTGGAGGCTATCTCGGTTGGAAGCCTTGTCCCCGCCAAGAATTGCTGGGCAAGGCAGAATTATGTCTGAAACACGGCATAGAAGACCCGCCTTGGCGGCAGCGCGACAGAACGATTACCGAGGTAGCCAGAAGGAGTCAAAACGCGAGCTAAGTATAAACGTGCTTGCACGGGCTTGTTCCCGGGTACATCAGTTTTATGTGCTTTGGCTAAGGCGAAAGCGGGCGTTCTCCTGGGGCAGCGCCTTCGCGATGACACTGTCAGTTTCCCTCGGGCAGTGGAGTCGTGGGCTGAGGTCCGTGCGGTCAGGAAACGGTGGGTCCTTTGGGGGGTTGCGCCCTGTGTCCGCACTTCAGATCAGTCTGAGTGCCCACGGCTGGTTAGCGCTCACACCTTTGGATCCTTCCCGAGAGCGTAAAGCCCCCACGAGTACGATAAAACTTATATACTTTGGGAAGAAGTTATTTACATTCAAAAGCATGAGTTCATAAGCCAGTTGGCAATATCAGTACAAAAGCATGGTTCACGGCCCCTGGTATTGTCCTTTTCAGGACTTCACAGGTTCACGGGTCATCTTCTCGGGAGAGGTGCTTCAAGATCTCCTCCACCTGGCGGGTCACGTCTGGAGGAAGCGGCGTCCCGGGTTCAGGCGCCTCCAGCTCGGATAGCAAGGAGAGCTGCGGGTGTCGTTGGCGAAGCGCTGTGACAAACGGGTCGTCACCTGCCTCACTGCCTGTTCCCCAGCAAGGCGAGTGGCTCTGCTAACCTGCTCCTTGATACCTTTGATGAGCGAGGCCACGTACTTCAAGAACCCGGGATAGCGGGCGAAGGAAGTGGAATGGTCGGCCATGAGGACGGGCGGAGAAGGCACTCCCAAGTTCGTGAACTCCTTCACGATGTCCAAGGACCCGTGGTTCATCTGGAGCAAGACGTTGTGATCATCCGGCGGTGGTGAGCGAATCGCCGTCGCTCTTTCTCAAGTGCACCCTTCGCTTCCGCAGCTGGTTGGATACCTGCTCGTGTTGGTGCCACGCAATCTGAGCTTGGGATTTGGACGCTTCCATCGCCGCACGCCCATCAGCCAGCTCCTTTGTTTCTTTCTTGCGAAGGACAGTCATGCGCGCATCTTTGTCCTTCCAGAAGTCAATTGCATCGCCCAGTTCCCGGATCTTTCTTTCCATGGCGACGCGGCCAGCCGTGGCCTCTTGCTTAAACTTCTCAGCTGTTTTGAGGGCCTGTTTGCGCCTCAATCGTGGCCGTCATCGCCTCAACCCGGGCGGACAAGCTATCTCTTTCGCCCCTGGCTCTCTGGAAATCCGAGAAGGCCTGTTCCCGCCTTTCCCTCTCGCTCTTGAGCTCGCTCTGGAGTTTAGAGACCTGCTTGCCTAGCGACGAGGCGGCTCTGCTTTTGGCTCGAAGGTCATTTTCGACCTCGCTGCGAGCCCAGCTAGCCACGTTCTCCAGGCCTTGTTCGAAGCGGTCCTCGTCCCGCTCCATTCTGATCTGGAGCTCCTCAATGGTGCCAAGGTAGTGGCGCTCTTCATCTTCCAGCTCGGCCTCTCGTCGCTCCAGCTCTTTCTCGCGGCTGGCCACTCGCTGTTCCCAAGCATAGAGCAGCTCTTCGTCCGCCGCCAGCTTCAGTTCACGGGCGCTAAGAGCTTCCTCCCCAGAGGGAAGCCGCAGCTCGCGAGCCTGCGAGTGCTCCCCGCTGCGGAGACGAGGGCACCAGCCGCGCCAGTTCGGCACGGGCAGAGGACAAGAACTCCGAGACATTGGAGAATGTCTTGGAGAACCCGGGGCCTTCCTCAACTCTCCCGGGTTCAGGGCAGGGGTCAGCGTTCCCGAGGGCGGAGCCCCTGGGGATGTACCCGCCTGCTGCGAGTCCTCGCGGTCCGAGGGTCGCCTGGGGATCCACGTCGCGCCTCTCCCCAGGGCCTTTCGCGCCGACAGCTTCCGCCTCGTCTGCGACGACCGGAGCCACCCCCTGGTCCTTGGGGCGGACTGGGGGCTCGGGGGCTCGGAGTTGCCTCCATCGGAGGTGCCGGTGGAGCTCGACGCTTCGACGTCCTCGCCTCTCCGGGGTCGTTTGCTTGGCCACTCCGGGGTCGGGCTCCTGTGCAAGAAATGAGAGTCAGAAGTCAGGACGGCGGCAGAAGAGAAGCAACTCCACTTCAAAGACAGTTGCCATCAAAACTTACCGGCGGGCTCTCTTCGATCCGGAGAAGCTCCATCTCTTCTGCACCAAGTCGTCAAAGAGGTCCGGCAAGGACAGGCTCTCCTCCCCTACCTCCATGTCTGCAAGGGGAGGAGGGATAGCCTCCGACACCTGATCAGACTCCTGCAACGACGGCGAGCTCGGCGGCACAGGCTGCTCTGGGAGTTCGTCACCCGGCGGGTTTGTCGCCGCCCCGGAAGGAGCGCCGGGGCCTCCGCGCCCGCAAGGTACTCCCGGAGGAGTCGCTTCGTCGCTTCGTCATCCGAAGTCCCAGGTTCTTCAGGGGAAACGTCCCCGTGGGCAAGGCTTTGCCCCTTGCTCTCTCCTTGAGGGCTGCGTGCTTTGGGTGCCGGCGGGGGCTCAATCTGGTGGTACCCGCCACCCCGTACTCATTGCACTCTGGCATCGAAGATCGGATACCGTCGGCGGCTGGATCCTCGAACAGCGGCAAGGTCTCATCCTGGAACTCGAAGGGTACCCATGGCAATATGTAGCCCATGGTCAGAGCCCAGGTGGTCTCTGTCAAGTGGAACCTGGACTGTGGAAGGCTGCCACCCACCTGAGCAAGTTCCCAGAGCGGGCGGCTCCGGAACTGCAAAGGGGCAATCCCCCTGCGAAGAAAGTCTGCCAGGATCATGGCGCCTGTCACTCCCCTTGCACGAAGCAGCCAGCCTGTTGATGACTGGAACCAGGGCTTCCCCTTGAGAGCTTCTCTCCTTCGAGTGTGCCAATCGCTCCGCTGGATAATATGGAGTCATCAGGTGGGGATTGGTCCCGTCAGCTTCGACAAAATACCAGTTGTGCCTCCATTCTCCAACCGAGGCCTTGGTGAATGTTTCCGGGTACTGGTGCGCCGCATCTCTCCGGAGGCAGAAAGAGACACCGCCAGCGATCCACTTGGACTTCCCCAGGCGTGGAACGAAGAAGTGGCGGAACAAGGCCACCGAGGGCATGACACCCGCAAATGCCTCGCAGGCATAGGCAAAAGTAGCAAGCATCATCACGGCATTGGGGTGCAAGTGCAGCATATGCAATCCGTAAGCCTCCAAGATTGCTGCGAAGAACTCGGAGAACGGAGGAAGAAGGCCGACGACGGAGAAATCGTGGAAAGTAATCACCTCCCCTTCTCGTTGAGGACCGCTCCCAGGGCGCACCACCACTCCCTCAGTACCGCGGAAGCTCGCGGCCAGGGATTGGCGGACGCGTTGGATGGCTTCTCTGACGCATACTCACTGGGAGAAAAGAGGGCCTGAGTCACCCTCATCGAGGGCGGCGCTTCGGCCAGGGAAGCCTCCATCGCCATCTTCTCGGCGGCAGATTGCGACATCTTCCTCACTCCCGTCCTATCTCGCTTAGGCGGCATGGGCTGGGGGCAAGAACAAGGAACGGCGGCGGCCAAGGCGGGGGGCGGCGATTGGCGAAGTCAGGGAGAAGGAGTCTCCTGGGCGGCGATTTGGGGATTTCGGCGAATCTGGAGAGGTAACGGCTACAGTGGAAGCCAGTCGTGGCTTATAAGGCATCCCACACGTCACGTCGCGGCCCCATTACTCCGACGGACGTGGGGATCGAGGGGGCGTGCCGATTTCTGCGCGTTTCGCCCGTTGGATTCCAGATAAGCACGGGGTCCGTATGAATCGCAACGTTCGCCGTGATTCAGTCAACAGGACCCGGGGGCTCGTCTCTACCTCGCCTCGGCGGGTCCCCAACGGAGCTGAGAAGACCAGGTGCCCGGGACCCACTTTGACCTATCTTTAGGCCATGGCCCCGGCAGCTGGAGCAACAGTG
Source organism: Poa pratensis (assembly GCA_947311845.1). Classification (NCBI taxonomy): domain Eukaryota; kingdom Viridiplantae; phylum Streptophyta; class Magnoliopsida; order Poales; family Poaceae; genus Poa; species Poa pratensis. The sequence continues at coordinate 27,845,922 of CAMZMU010000057.1, read as the reverse complement.
GACCATGGGGTTCCCCTAGTACTGCCAAAGTGGGTCCACCCCATGTGGGCCCAAGATGAAGATGGACAAGACCAAGACTCAAGTCAAGCTGGCGGGTTCACCGTCAAGACACGCACGGCCTGCATCGACTAAGGGCTCCGGTCCTGGGGACCTTCCGGGTCCCCGAATCAAGCAAGAAGGCCAGGAAGGACCCGAGAGCCCGAGTTCCCGACAGGAGGCCAGGCTCCCTCTCGGGTACTTCCCCACGTCCCTGTGGATAAGCACTCCACCTCACCGCGGAAGACTTGGGAAGCAAGGCGAAGGCAGCGCGGGCGGAAGCACGTCCCGTGGTGGTGTCAGCTCCTGTTCACCCCCAAGGCGGACGCTCCCACCTAACCCAAAGGAGACGCTAGGCTGAGGAGAGGCCACGTCTCCCCCTAAACTAGATGAGGAGGGTCCTTCACCCCGAAGGTCCCTCACGCCCCTCACGTGACCCTGTGGCAACCCCTTAGCCTATAAAAGGAGGACCAAGCCACGGAGGGGAGAGGACAGGATAGAACGAGGTCGGACCAAGGACGAACACAAGCTAGAATCAGAGCAAGACTAGACTAGGGCTGCGAAGGGAGAGAGGAAGGTGATCTCCTCCGGGTCAGGATCTGTCCTTGTTCTACCTCCAGCCAAAACCCTTCCGGGTACCCTGTCCGGGAGGTTCCATTGTAAGCCACCCTATGAAGAACTCATCAATCCAGACATGCAGGAGTAGGACTTTTAGCCTCCGGGCGGCCTGAACCTGGGTAGCTCCTTGTGTCCCTTTGGTTGCATGCTTTGATCGTGGAGAGGAGAGCTTGATCTAGACTCCGCCCAAGAAGACGATTCTCAGCCTCCTTCGCGCCCCGTATCGAACCTAAAAGGGGGTATCCTATACTCCCGGTGTCCGTGCAACGAGACACGACACCTAGAGACAGGGGAGAAGCCACGCTATAGCTGTGTGGTCGGGACCCCACAGCTATTCGACAAATCCTTCGTATACTTGTGTGTTTTTTATATATAAACCAAAAATTAGGTAAAATCAATGAAAATTATAGCTTTAACCCCGCATGATTATCGTCATGGCTTCGCCGCTGCCTAGAGAGTCACGGATACAAAAGGCTAAAAAACGATTCAGGTGACCAAACACCGCCCGAGTTCACAAAACCTGACGAGATGTCGCCGATTCAGTTAGCCAGGAGGGGCAGGTCAGAGAGAGGATCGGAGGAGTAGCGTTGATATTTTTCCCCCTTTTTTCTTCGGCGGGCCTGAATTTGGCTTTGTAGCACCTACTCTGTAGGTATAACCTCTCTTCCAATCTTAACAAAAATGACAACACAAGTCTTTTGAGTGTTCTGAAAAAGAACATCCCCGAAGCAGCCAAAACACTCAATTATGTAAAAACCACTCAACCTAACGATCAATTCGAACGAAGCACCAGTTAAGATACTACGCTATAGTACGCTGGCAGCGGGGTCAAAACCTCAGGCCTCAGTGCACTCTGCTCAGCTATCCAACCAAGAAGAGACGGGAGTACTAGCTAGAAGTACAGAGCAACTTTCTTTTGGAAATGGAGGTCCACAGCAAGCAACTTTCCTTGTGGAAATGGAGGTCCAGAGCAACTTAGACCAGAACTAAACTAAGGCTGCCTTTGACACTCGGTGTGAGATGGATAAAGATAATCCCATACTGCCAACAACCTTTTGCCTATTTCACGTTTGTATATCATTGGGCTAATTTTGTACGTAAAGCAGATTATGAAATAAGCACATCACGGTTCAGCAGACGCAAACCTGAACCTAATTGCGGTGTCTCCACTGAAGCTTCGAGCAAGTAACGACTAATGCCCACTGAACAAATGAGATTTACATAATTTACACGAATACTTCACGGTCCACGCCTTCATTCCTCCCGGATCAAATTACTCGGCTCACTCAGAACATACTTCGGTAGTTCGTACTTGGCACCTGCAGCAGATTTTTAAGGCATTGGCTTGGTTCTGAAAGCATGGACCGTGGAGAAGATAAACGAGATACAAGGGAGATGTTTTTACCTCTCTCGTCGTAGCAAAGTGTCATGTCAGAATTTGAGACGATGATGCCAGCACTGTCCACTATGGTCTGTGCAAGAGATAACTCAGCTTCTGCAGCGGCTCGAAGTGCATCCCAAATCTCTGATGGAAACAAATGGTTGTTTTTAGTGCAAATCTAGTGTTTCTTCAACTATTTTGTTGTGAACAATTATGTCAAGGACTAGAAGTGGTCGCGTAATATGTAACAGCAACAGTGACTAGACTTCCAAAACAGCAAAATAAACACCATAAATGTACGTGTACTTCAAAATTTTAAAGTAACAAACTGCATACAAATTTAGTGAGTTAAGTCAAAACTAATACGGGCTTCTTCTAAGGAGGAAAAGGTACTGGTCTAGCAAGCAGTATAAATCCATTGCTGATAAACGTTCACAGTAGACAATGCGAGATGTGCGGTACCTTTCTGTCCACCGTAGTGAGGAGTAGTGTCCCAGAATTCCTCGCGCATCTGTTTGAGTTGTGCTGGTGTTATTGCTTGAGTGTGCTTCCAAGGCTTTGGCTTTTTCAGCTTCTTACTGTTATCTGAGATCAACAGAATGTGTCAACCGTCAGTAACTGAATGTATCCAAATGCAGTAGCAGGATATCACTGTAAATAAGCAGGTATTCATCTTGGAACTGAATCAGGCTGCATATTGTATTAAGCACCGCAGAAGTGCCCAAAGTAACAGAAGCACAGAATTCAGCTTCAAAACCTGCTAACAGTTCTTTTCAACAAATCTGCTGCTCTACAAGCCTGCTTTATTCATGAGTTAAGCCTCTTCATTTACTGAATCAGGCAAGACAAATGTCATCTTTACCCCTTGACACATAACAAGTTTATAGCTCGCTGAATATTTTAAAGTTGTGTAACTAATACAAAAGATTTGACCAGGATCAGGCAAAAGATTAAATCATGCCATTCTTCACATCGACTATTTAATCAAGCTCAGTATTAGGGAAGAGAAATAAAGTGCTCAGGGAAGAGCATATCCTTTTCCTATGGTGGTTTCATTCCCATTTAACCAAGCTAATGGACCGACACTGATGTTAAATCCATTCTTCTGAATCAAAAGCTCAGAACCGATATTTCCTACTACTGAACCCCAATAAGGAACTTTTTTCCTCCTACAATAAGAATATACCATCATTTCGATAGGTGTTTTGTCATGTCACATCTTTGTCCTCGGAAAGAATAAGCCGTCAGTTCAATCCCCTTCCCTGGGATAGCTTATATCATACAGTGCACATGGAGCATACATAACCCCTCATTGCCTTTTCATAAAACCTATATCTTCACCAAAATTTGTATCACTGATATGTTGATTGGTGATACTAACAACACATTTTGTTCCAAGAATTGTTCAATTTGTGCAAACTGCCAATATAAGTAGAATGATCACATATGACCAAACATAACATGGAACATGGTACAGTATTCCATAAGCAGCTCTAACCCCCTTCTCTGCTACCCCCAGAGCTGAATTATCGCAGCATGACCCATCATCAACACCATTCTAGATCACGGTTCAAGGAACCAAGCTGCCCGAGATCTCAATCCTTAACTTACTACTAAGAAAAAATAACACAATCGAGAAAGGCAGGGCAAGAAGAAGAGACCATCAGATGTAGGGGTGGATCCGGCGCAGCCCATGGCGACGGCCGATCAGACGATCATCCGCGGCCTCACTTCGAGAAGCTTCTGCAAGCGGAGGTGGTGGTCCTCGCGTCTGGACTGCAGGGGCGATGCGAGAGAGGGCGGTGGACTGAAAACCGAAAGCGGAGGTGGAGGTGGAGCTGGAGTGGGGGATGAACGTGTCGGGAACTCAGGATGTGGCTATGCTAGGCTGCTAGCCAACAAAAACCGGTGCGGGTATAGCTGGCATCGATGCGGTGGTGTTTTTTCTTCTTCTTCTTTTTCAAATTAAACTCTTACGTGGGGATGCACTCGCGGGGTGCTAACGACAACCTCCACAGACGCGAGGTGATCTCCTATAAACTCGTATTCATTTTAGAGGATCATCTATTCATCTAGTACCACTATGTATGCAGGTGTTTTCCCACATCAGATCCTGAAAATTCTATCTCTAAATCTTCTAACATGAGAGACCCACTTGTCAGTGAGAGCTTTCATTACTTCCTTTCTCAACCGTACCGTTGTGCCCTAGGACTCCGACCGGTTGCGCGCCGTCGACATAGGCATGTTTGCCGAGCTCCGTGACCGTACCGGGAGGCCGCACCCTGTGAGCAATAAGGATGTGAGGCGAGCTCGACAACGTGGAGACAGCGGCACGACGAGCATGGAGGCGAGCTGGGTACAAGGCAGCTGCGCCAAATCCATCTCGGGATATGATAAAGTATCATGTCAGGGGTTTGCGTACGTCATCTCATGAGAGTGTCTCTATGTTATTGAGGGGATCATCCGATCGATTCTCATTCACAACTGAGATGGTACTGACAACTCTTTCTCGACCATCAAACCCAGCTCGACCATCAAATCCATCTCGACCTCTACCACGACCTCCTCTAGAACTACCTCGGTTATCTCTAAATGCAACTCTGCCATGCCAAGTTTCCCGTCCAACTATTAGAAAGTCAACCCTTTTGAGTACATTTTCATCATGCTCTCTTGTACCACACTCAACATGGGTTGTGCACAAACATACCATAGGTGCCACAAAACTTGGGAATCTTTTCATATTGGATTCTAAAATTCTATCTTTTCCCTTGGGATATAGTAAAAAAATGTGTGAGAGTTTACAGACATCTAGTTTTACTCTAACTCTAATGAAACTCCAACTCCTTGCCATTAAATTTGTACCTCAAGAATTGGCCAAGTCTACTTCCCCTAGATTTTTAATCAACAATTTTGATCTATATATCCATCTGGTAGCTTATGAATCTATATCCAAACTACAACGAATTCCAAATCAGCCGATTTAGGTGCCGAAATACCAACAACCACCACGGGCCTACCCAAGACGCTCCACTAAGTTCGCAATGCCGGAGGCGATGTTACTGCCTCCCAGGACGCAAAACGTAGGACCACTAAGGTGGAACTTCTCCACCCCACGTCCACCACCACCCCCTCGTCGAAGATTCCGCACCTATCCTTGCTACTGAGGAACACAAATGGTCTGCCACCGGAGAGGAGAAAACGCAAGCATCTTTTAAAATATTAGGTTAATTTGAATGGATACTTGATAATTTCTATATTAAAGTGAAAGCAAAACTTTCAATTCATTGTATTTGTTGATAGTGCAATGTGAACTTGCGGATAATCTGATGAAACAATAATTTTATATGTGAATTTTTAATATGATATGACATTTTGTGTCAAATGAAATTTGTTGTATGTGAATTTTGCAATCTCATCGTGTGTGTTAATTTTTTCATCTTGTATGGCAATTGTAGAATGTCATCTTGCATGTTTGCGATGATACTGTTCATTTGTTTACCGTAGTGAGGTGCTTTCTAATGGAGGTGATCCTATGTGCACATGATGTATGAGATATATTTCAATACAATCGCATTGTAGCTCACCTTGACATTTTTTCGTACTTCAAGCAATGGTGCAAACAAGTTAGAAAAGAGTAGGCAAGTACAATCATCAAGGGATCGGACATCCAATTGTGCAAGTCATGGCATAACATTACTATCGGTCCTAGTGTTGGCAATGGGCAAGCTGGGAAGGCGTATGGGGAAAGGGATTGTTGAGAACTTCCATGCCAACTGCAACTTTAATTGTGATAGCAATTCAAAATCTATTGAGCATTGTTATAATTGCATTCAGAATGAGCCACTTATGATCAAGTTGAGTGTCTTCATCAGAGCTGGACACCGTCAAAGAGCACGCAATTTCAACAACCTATTGATCATCAATATACAACCTTATATGCATGTGATTTAACACTTAACCTTAGACAACTTTGTTTCTTGATATTTATTGAAACTTCAAGAAGCACATGAGACTTGTATGTTTTCGATGAGTGATACGTCTCAAACGTATCTATAATTTTTGATTGTTCCATGCTTATTATGTAACATTGCCACATGTTTTTATAATGTTTTTATATCATTTTGGCATGTTTTATGGAACTAACCTATTAACAAGATGCCCAGTGCCAGTTCTTGTTTTTTGCTGTCTTTTTTGTTTCAGAAAAGCTAGTCGGTGAATTTTCTCGGAATTGGCTGAAAATTTACATGAATTATTTTTACGAAGAAACAAAGACGGAGCCAGGAGGGGAGATGCAGGGGGCCCCACAGCCCCCAGACGCCACCCAGGCACGACCAAGGGGTTGACCGCGCCTGGGGCCCACCTGGCGCCCTCGGGCGTCTCCCCGAGTTGCCTTTCGCCTATAAATTCTATTCCTCCCGAAAACCCTCGGTACCCGATCATATTTTTCAGAAAAGCTCTGAGGCCGCCGTCGTCGCCGACCCTAGATCGGGAGGGTTCTGAAGCTCTTCCCGGCACCCTGTCGGAGGGGAAGATCGTCACCGGAGGCATCTACACGACCATGCCTGCCTCCAGAGTACGTGAGTAGTCCACCACGGGGACTACGGGTCCATGGCAGTAGCTAGATGGTTGTCCCATATGTGTCAACTTAACTCTTTTTATGGTTTTTAATATTTGTAAGGATTTTTGTAAGGAAGCTTTCGTCATTATCTTTCCAACCTCGTTGGTCTCATCTCGTTTGGAGTTTCCTTACTTTTGTTATGACAGTTCTAGTGATAGGCAGAATTCCTGTCTGGCGGTAGTACCGTGAGTGCAGCGGTAGTACCGCTCCCGCTGGGAGCAATACTGCTGCAGCACTCTAGGTGCTTCCTCGGGCGGTAGTACCGCAGAGGTACCGCTGCATCCAGGCAGCGGTACTACCGCTGGTGGTACCGCCAGAGGTACCGCTAGATTCCATTTTGCTTATGTATCTCCTTCGGTACCCCAGCGGTAGTTGCCTCGTTCTACCGCCGGGACTCTTCGAATTAGTTTGAAGGGGTCCAGCGGTAGTACCGGCAGATCCACGGTAGTACCGCTGGCCTGGAGCGCAACGGTACCTCCCTGAGGTACCGTGGCCGCTGGGTTCTGCGGTGCACTGGGTACCGCCCAGATACCAGCGGCGGTAGTACCGTTGTTCCAGAGGTAGTACCACCGGGTGGTGGCTCTAGGTTAATAGTGCCAGAAACAATTGTTTGTACGTCACACGTCAGTTGGGAACCCCAAGAGGAAGGTATGATGAGTGCAGCAGGAAGTTTTCCCTCAGTATGAAACCAAAGTTTAATCGGACCAGTAGGAAAACGAGGTTTGCTTCGAAGGTGTTGGTGGAGGAGTGTAGTGCGGCGCAACACTAGGGATTCCGGTGCCAACGTGGAACCTGCACAACACAACCAAATTACTTTGCCCCAACTTAACAGTGAGGTTGTCAATCTCACCGGCTTGCTGAAAACAAAGGGTTAAACGTATCGAATGGAAGATGATGTTTGTTTGCATAAAACAGTAGAGAACAATGATTGCAGTAGATTGTATTTCAGATGTAAAAGAATGGACCGGGGTCCACAGTTCACTAGTGGTGTCTCTCCAATAAGATAACTAACATGCTGGGTAAACAAATTACAGCTGGGCAATTGACAATTGATAAGTGCATATAACATGCATGTGTGAGTTGTGGTGTCTACTATGAGATTCATTTGGGCATTACGACAAAGTACATAGACCGCTATCCAGCATGCATCTATGCCTAAATAGTCCACTTTCCGGTTAACATCCGTACCCCTTCCAGTATTAAGTTGCAAGCAACAGACAATTGCATTAAGTAATGTGCGTAATGTAAACAATACATTCATCCTTGAATAAAGCATTGCTGTTTTACCCCTAGTGGCAACAACACATCTACAACCTTAGAACTTGCTGTCACTATCCCAGGTTAAATAGAGGTTGAACCCAACTATCATGCATAAATACCCCCTCTTGGAGTTACAAGTATTCACGTGGCCAAGGCTTCAACAAGTAACGGAGAGCATGCAAGATCACAAATGACATAGACATGATAATATAATATTCAGCTCCACATAGGTATCAATATAAGTCAGATCCCAGCAAACACAACATGTAGCATTACAATAAGATGATCTTGATCATGATAGGCAGCTCACAAGATCTAAACATGATGGCACAAGTGGAGAAGACAACCATCTAGCTACTGCTATGGACCCATAGTCCAAGGATGAACTACTCACGCATCACTCCGGAGGCGGGCATGGCGATGTAGAGCCCTCCGGTGATGATTCCCCTCTCCGGCAGGGTGCCGGGAAGAGCTTCAGAAACCCCCCCCCCCCCCCGAGTTAGGGTTGACGACGGCGGCGGCAGCGAATATGTTCTGGATGAAAGGCTCGGTGTTTTAGGGTTTTCGCGTCTCGGGGAATAAATAGGCGAAGGGGCGATGTCGGCGGACCCCCGAGGGGCCCAAACCACACCCAGGCGCGGCTGTGGGCCCAGCCGCGCCTACTGGTGGTTTGGCCACCTCCTGGCTCATCTTCGTCTCTCCTTCGGACTCCGTGATGGTGCTGGAAAAATAGGGACCTGGCCTTTTGTTTCGTGCAATTCCGAGAATATTTCCAGAAGTAACTTTCTGAAACCAAAAACAGCAGAAAACAGGGAACTGGCACTGTGGCATCTTGTTAATAGGTTAGTCCCAGAAAATGCATAAAAGTGATACGAAGTGTATATAAAACATGTAGCAAATGGTATAATATAAGCATGGAACAGCAGAAATTATGGATACGTTGGAGACGTATCACCGGGCACGAAAACTGCACATAACGGTCAGATTTTTGGGGAACCTATTTAAAGGGCTTTCTTCTCCAACGGTTCCCCATCTCTTGAGCACGGCTTTGACCTCCATTGTTGACCCCTTGAAGCTTTGCTTTCTCTCTATTCCTCCATTATTCTTGCCTCCAATTAGAGGGAAAAGAGAGAGGAGATCTAGATCTATTATTCCACCAATCCATCTCTCCTCTAAGTGAGGGGAACCCTTTTGATCTAGATCTTGGAGTTCCATTTGTTGAGTTCTTCTTTTTTCTTCCTCTTTTCTCCCCCCACAAGCATTAGTTGCTTTTGGTGAGATTTGAGAGTGAAGGACTTGAGCACTTGTGCTCTTGACATTGCTTTTGTACATCGGTTTGTGCTCTCCACAAAGATTCGTGGAAGTGAAAGTTTGTTAGCTTGTTACTCTTGGGTCTTTGGACCCTAGACGCCTTTTGTGGTGGTTGAGACCTTTTGTGGTCACTTGGGAGCTCCCAATCCTTTTGTGGGTTGTGCCTCAAGATTGTTGTAAAGGCTCCGGATTCTGCCTTGAAAGATCCCGATAGTGGAAGGTGAACCGAGCTTTTGGGCAAGGTTCATCGGAGAATATGGTGAGGCCATTTGTGACGTTTGAGTTTGAAACTCACACCCTTCCAACGAGATGTACTCCCCTATAAAGGAGGAACTCGGGAATACATCATCGTCTCCGCGTATCTCGGTTATTTCTATACCCGAACTCTTTACTTATGCACCTTACATTGTGATAGCCTTCGTGCTTGAAGTCTTATATTTTGCTATCACTTTGTTGCTTGTCTTGCTTAGCATAAGTTGTTGGTGCACATAGGTGAGCCTAGTATATTTAGGTTGTTGGCTTGTTAATTTAAACATCTAGTTTTAATCCGCAATTATCAAGCCTAAACCGGAAAAGTTTTAAATCACCTATTCACCCCCCTGTAGGCGACATCCTTGTCATTTCACGGAGGGCCAAGCGACCAAGCAGTGTCCCCCGCTGACCGTCTCCGTTCCCTTCCACAAAAAAGCCATGCGAATTTTGTCCACTGATTTGAAGAACCACGTCGGGGGGTTTAGCGACATGAGATGAAAAATTACCATAGCCGACATCACGGATTGAACTAAAATTAGCCTTCCTCCTTGCGTCAACATGTGGGTTTTCCATGCAGCTAGCCTACTTTTGATCTTATCCAGCAAGCTTTGGAAATCTTCTTTTCGGGCTTTTCTGAAGTGTAGCGGCAGTCCGAAATATTTAATGGGGAGTTGATCTACCTTGCAAGCAAGAATGCTGCTGATTTCAACCACTCGATCCGGGTCACAAGTGATAGGGGTGATGCTGCTCTTGGACAGGTTGCAACGCAAGCCTGAAGCGCCACCGAAAGCCTCTAGCAAAAATCTGATCGCGGTTGCCTCTTGTGTTGATGGGTTCATGAAGAGGATGACATCATCCGCGTACACCGAGAGCCTCTGCGGTATATCTTGCCTCTCGTGCACCGGAGAAAGGAGGCCCTCTTCTTCGGCTTTGGAGAACAACAAGCTGAGGGCATCCATGGTAAGTATGAAAAGCATTGGAGAGAGGGCATCGCCTTGTCGAAGCCCACGAGCATGCCAAATGGTGGGGCCTGGGACGCCGTTGAGCATAATGCTGGTGGAAGCGGAGGACAACAACAAGATGATCCAGGAAATCCATTTGCGACCGAACCCTTTCTTCTTGAGAATCTCAAGCAGGAATTGCCAAGCCACAGTGTCAAACGCCTTGGCTATGTCTAATTTCAGAAGTAATGATTGACATCTTTTGCTTCTCAAGAATTTGCTACTTTTTTCACAAAGTTGGTGCTGCTATTTAATTCCGACGACACACAGACACCTACACACCTTCGAACCAAAGGAACAAGCACTTGACAGTACAATTACACGTTGAACTGAACTTTCAATCGTTCTCAAAAGCTGACGAAAATGATCTTTGTGATGGCGTGCAACAGCAATGCCCTGAAGAGTGGAGAGGGGACACGTTCCATTGGGTCGGGCCACTCGATCCATCAGACCATCACTCCTGCTTTCCAGAGCCAAGGAAGGGGCAGGCTTTCAGCTGCGGGTCAGCACTCGACGCCGACACGGTAACCGCTTCCTTGAGCTTTCCGGCGAGCGCCGTCGCTTCCTCCTCCTTGGCTCCCTTCATAAGCCCCGCGAGAAGCTCCCCTGGGTCGTAGAACACCTCCACGTCCTCCGCCCGCAGCTGCTCATCCACCTGCGCACACACAGTTGACTGTCCAATCAGTTTCAGCGCGTACACTCCATGCCTGGTCTTAATTCTTACGAACCAAGATCAGCTAACACAGTACCCACCTTGAGGACGGCGACGCCGTAGAACTCGACCTTGTCGCCGGTGGATGCGTGGCCCTTGTAGGGGCCCTCCATGTGGCCCCAGTGCCGGAACTTGAACGCGATCACCGGCGGGCCGGAGTAGACCTTGACGACCTCCCACGCGAAGCCGCGCGGGAAGGCGGAGCGGAAGAGGTCGTGCGAGGACTCGAACGTCTCGGCCGCGGCGTCGTAGGCGCCGGCGGAGGGCAGCATCGGGCCGGCGAGCAGCGCGTTGTAGCTCCCCACGGCCAGCGTCTCCTCCCCGTCAGAGGCCGCCCGCCGTTCACGGACAGGGTGAACCGCCCCGGGCTCACCGACTTGAAGTCCTCGAGGCGGGCCTTGTGCGACAGCTCCATCTCCCACGTCTTGATCGCGTTCTGCACCGTCTCCTCCAGCGACCCCTTCGGCCATTCCTGCAGAACGGAAGGAGACAAAGATGCAGCCATGCGTGTCATCCATGCATGCAGATGCAGCCATCCTCGTGACTCGATTGCCACGAGGTAGCGCGCACACGACAAATTCTAAGAACCGTTTCCTATCCTACCGCGTGACGGCCGGACATGATTCATGCGCGCGCGGGCGTGAAGATAGATCGAAGGAGGAGTACCTGTGTCCTCCCGGACTCGAAGAGGCTGTTCACGGCGTCGTACGTCGGCGGCGCGCCGTGCCGCCACACGGTGTCCTTCTCGCCCTCGCCGGCCAGGTGAGACCGGTACCTGTCGCCGCCGGAGGAATCACCTGCTGGTGCCGCCATCGTCGATCGTCGGACGCGCACGCCGAAACACTACACGATGTGATGTGCGATGACGGCGTGGAATACTTACTCTCGCCGGTTGAATGTTGCGATTATGCAGTGGATCGGTGGGCTCTTTAAAGCTGTGCGTCCCAGAGAACTTGTCTGTGGGAAAATGGTTAGGACGGTGGTTAGAGCAAGTCCAGCAGCTCCCCGATAGCCTCCCCGATACACAAAATAGGGGAGAGAGAAGAGAAAACAGCGCTCCAGCAGTTCCCCGATACCCTCCCCGCTCTATCGGCGTCCCCGAGCTAGGAGCTCCTCTCCCCTACGCATCGGGGCGAAGGAGGCGTCCCCGACCCATCTCCCCGAGCAACCGCTCGCTCGGGGAAGAGTCCTCCCGCCACCCAGCCTTCCACTCCACGGCAACCCCACCCCCGCCACCACCGAATCCCCTCTCCGCCGGCGACCAAGACGATGTGTCCTGCCGCGACCTGTGGCAAGGAGGAGAGCGGGCGGCCGGCCAGCCGCTGGTGTGCACGACGCCGTAGTAGACGGCGGCCTTCTCCCGGAGCTGGTCGAAGAGCTCGAAGGCCGTGGCCGCGGTGGAACATGTGGTGGAGGAGCTCGAGGGCGTCGTGGATGCGGCCGGCGGCGACGAGGCCCTTGGTGAGGTGGCGGTAGGAGACGGTGGATGGGGGGGAGGTGGGGCGAGGAGGAGAGCGGCCGGCCGGCGGTGAGCAGCGGCGGCGGACGTGGGCAGCGCGGCCGGTTGGAGCTGGGGCGGGCGAGCGCGAGGAGAGGATAAGGGAGAGGCTCTCGTACGAGAGGAGAGGAGAGGATAAGGTTTTTTTTTTTAGATTAAGGAGAGGATGAACGTGTGGTATTTATCACATATGATTTTTTTTGGTATTTGTTTTACTCAACTAAACATGTTTGAAATCCAATAAGTCTTGATTAAATAAAATGTTTGAAATTGAGTAAGTAATATTTTGAATAACCATTTAATTTGTGAGGGAGATGTGAGAGATGGATTTGTATATATAGACCAGGAAACTAGCCGTTGGAAACAATACTGTTTAAAACTAGCCGTTACAAATAATGTCGTTGAAAACTATCCGTTGGAGATACCGTCGTTCGAATTATGGCGGTTACAAAAATAACCGTTACGAAGTTAGTTACAAAATATTGTTTAAATATAGTTGAATGTGATATAGGGGAGATGATATAGGGGAACTGCTGGAGATGACAAAAATATAGGGGAGGAATCTTTTTAGGGGAATCCCCTAAATGGAGATATAGGGGAGATAATATAGGGGAACTGCTGGACTTGCTCTTATACTCTAGCCCATAAGAGTTTAAACCCTAGGTTTGACACTGATATTTCTCATTTAGGCGGAATATTCTTCAGTGGGAGGCGACATTCCGTCGACAGCGAGGCGCATGTGATGACTTCGTCAATCTCAAGACTCGACCCGCCGGCTCAGTCTATTGGAGGTGCTCATAGAGTTAGAGTGTACGTGCGTTCGTTTATAGGGGTGAGTATGTGCATGTATATGTGAACGTCTGCTTTTGTACTGTGTTTCGAAAAAGAAAAAAACTGTACGTCCCAAAATATACAGGAGGATTTGCTCTGTTTATTTAACATTGTCGCGTCGACCAGATCAGAGCTCACCCAATCTGGACGCTACACGTATGCCAGCCGCCCCTACCAGCCACGCAATTGTTTACCTGCAGCAAACTTTGGTTTTTTCTTTCAGAGTTTTCCTTCGGCAGTTAAAAGAGGTTCACTTTGAGACTCCACCTTTTGACTCCTCGTTGTTACTCTTGTGTTTTTTTCTCCTCGCTGATTTGATCTGGAACATTTTTTTTCGTTTTCCTTTTTGACGAACAGCCATTAGCGTGTTCCACGGCACCATGGGCGATGAGCCGATGATTGTGGAGAGTGCCGTAGGTTGTCTTCCTTACTACCGGGTGTGTGCTGCTCGCCGTTGAATGCGACATTTTTTTGGGGGGAAATACAAAGATAACAAACATGTACGCTCACTCATCCTTATAAAGCACACATACTCTATATGAACATCTTTGATAGATTATGCCTTAATTATTTTTTTAAGGGTGACGAAGTCACAACAGACGACTCATTGTTGACTGGTATGTTACCAACCACTGAAAGAATAGGAAATATTCGCCATTGCATTTTTGGGATATGAGATTTAACGTGGAAAACCCCTCCAACAATGGAGGAGAAAAAAACCACGGACGTCAGCCAGCAATAATTCACTATATAGGGATGGGTTACAAACGCCGGAGATTTACAACTTGCGACTTATGCCAAACGGCGGCTTACAAGATGTATATATGGTGGTAAAACTCTAAGTCGGCTGCAGTCTGACCCGGCAACGACGTGTACTGTACCGCGGGGGTTGCCGTTTTCATTTTTGATGAACGGCCATTAGCGGGTGTTTTAAGTGCTAGTTGGGTATACGGCCCAAGCCTCCGGCGACGGGCCTCTGCTTTGTTTCGAACTTAGCCTTTATCTTTATATGAAATTGGAACACATCAAAATAACATGTGTCCTGCCACACTGCTTCCTTAACACTGTAATAAAACTTAAAATGAACTTATTTGAAGTGTTTTTTATTTTGCTAGGCTATTCATGGTCGTTTGGCTCTTTACAAGTTTCGCTTTAAGATATTTTTTCTCACCGTAGCTTCATGTGAGTCAACTCAATAGTCTCCAGCTTGGAACAAACGATCCTTCTGCATGGTCATCGCAGAATGCCTGGTGATAGCAGTCCAGTTTGATGAATTGCAGTTTACCCTCTTTTGCTTTGCCACTTCTGATTTTTTAACGAAAAGGCCAACCAATTAATTAATAATCATCAACAACAGTAGTACAAATATCACAAAGAGTAATAAAACATTTACAACATTCCTCCTATATACTCCATGACAAATAAGCAATGTATTAGACATCCTTACAAATTTTATGACAAGATTAAGAGTGATATAATCATATACCTTAACTTTAATGTATATGGTTGTATCGCTAATAAATAACAATCAAGGGGTATGAAACATTTCTTCAAAAAAATCTAAGGGCAGTGATTGATTCATTTGCTACTCACTACGTACTAACTTTGTTTCTCAAAACAAGGTGTATATTTTTAGTAAAATGTCGATATAGTATATTTCTGACCAATTTTATAGACAAATATATAAACATTTATAGGATTAAATAAACATATTATGAAAATATGGTGGGGTGGATCTATTGATATTAATTTGGTATTACAAATATTCATATTTTTGTTTCTACGATTGATCAAATTTATCATATGTTAACTTTTAACTAAATTTTTACGTCTTCTTTTAAGTAACAGAGTAACATGTATGTACGGTAAGGTGTGGAGTAAGAGCATCTCTAACGGCTGATGTAAAATAGGGCACCGTTTTTTGCATTATACATCACCGTTTTTTGCGTTTTAGGTCACGAAAACGACCGTCGCTTTACCGGCTGGCCTATAATAGAGCACGACGCGCTCCAGCGGCTGCCCTATTTTGGGGCACGGCTGTCGCGCAACAGCCTCTTTTTTCTATATGTTTTTGCACATTTGCATACATATGTCAAACAAATAGTATAAAAGATGATCTAAAATGTATTGAAACAAATAAATGTTCAATAGAAATCAATTATTACAACACAATACGATTTGTTCATCAAATGGTTCATCATCTTTCAAACAAATCAATGCATAAATAGAATTGTTTCATGACATGGAACAAACATGAATCAAGTGCATGGTTGTGCCTTTTGCTGTCCATACCATGACCACCACTCCTCCATGAGATCCTTTTGAAGATCCTCGTGCACATCGGAGTCACGAATGTCGTGATAGGCCTCAAGAAAGCGTGCAACTCGATCTCCACCTCGCCTTGGCCTCACTGGCCGCCCCATCAACTCATAGGTTCCATACACCACATTTTGGCCACGCTCATCTTGTATTATCATGTTATGCATGATCACACATGCATTCATGATGTACCAAAGCATTTCTTCATCCCAAAACCTCGCAGGTCTCCGGACAATAGCAAATTGGGCTTGCAAAATCCCAAATGCCCTCTCCACATCTTTTCTTGCAGCCGCTTGAGCAGTGTGGAAATCAACTTCCTTCTTGCCTTGAGGGGCAACTACGGGCTTCACAAATGTAGCCCACTTGGGGTAGATACCATCCGCTAGGTAGTACCCCATGTTATATGTCCGGTTGTTTGCTTGGAACTCAACCGGTGGTGACTCCCCGTTGGCTAGCTTGGCAAAAAGAGGAGAGCGTTGAAGAACGTTGATATCATTCCAAGAACCGGGCATCCCAAAAAAATGCATGCCATATCCAAGTCTTATGATCCGCCACAGCCTCTAAAATAATGGTGGAATCCTTTTTTTGCCCTCTAAACTGTCCATGCCATGCAACAGGACAGTTCTTCCACTTCCGATGCATACAATCTATTGAGCCTAGCATACCTGAAAAGCCACGAGCCTTGTTCATCTCCAAGATCCTTGTTGTGTCTTCAACAGTAGGGCTTCTCAAAAACTCCGGGCCAAATACTTCAACTATTGCAACAGCAAAACGGTTGACACATTTGATACTTTGGCTCTCACTCATGGCCAAATGGTCATCCACCAAATCAGCTGGGATGCCATATGCAAGTTGTCGCAATGCGGCCGTGACCTTTTGGAAGGTGCTGTGTCCAAGAGTCCCGCATGCACTTTTTCGTTGCTCAAAAAATTGATCATGAGCCTTCAGGCATTCCGCAATTTCCCTGAACAAACGGATAGACATCCGGAAGCGATGGCGGAACATATGCTCTGGATAAATAGGAGTGGGAATGAAGTAGTTGCGCATGAGCTTTGCATCGGCTTCCAAACGTTCCCTCTTGATCTCCTCACGGCCAAAGACCGAACCTCCACGCTTCGGCCGCTTGGTCTTGTTGTGCAACATCAAAATCAAAGCAATGTCTTCCTCCTCTTCCAAATCATACTCCTCATCGGAGGAATACTCGATTAAAACCATCTACAAATACAATTTATTTGTGTTGAACTCTTTACAATAAGAAATCAAATAAAAAACTTAAAAAAAATATGGCTATCACTTACCTCAAACACCTTCCGTGCGGCTCTGCCGGAGGTGGTGCGGCCTGGTTGCCGTGCTGGTCCTCGTCACGCGCAGTAGATAGATCCTCCCCGGCGGCGCGACGGCGACTCGGTGGTGCGGCGGAATCGGCCGGAAACAGCCCGAATCGAGCTCGGCAGCGGCGGTGGCGGTGGTCGATTCAACTCGCTGGCGGGCCGTTCTCTGGCCGGAGACGGAGGGAAAGAGGCGGGGGCGGGGAAGAGGCGTGACGGCGGTGGTCGGCGCGGCAGGGGTGGGCGCTACGGCGGCCGATTTCTGGACGGCGGCGGCGGGACGGGTCGGGGGTGGTTCGGCGGGAGGGTGAAATGAACTTTCCGCGCGGCAGTTGGGCTGCGCGCGCTCGGCTGGCGGGATATAGGGCAGCCCAGTTTTGATCTATATTTGGATCAAAATGAGCGCTGATGTAAAAAAAAATTACATCACGGAGTATAATATGGCAGCCGCTGGAGACCGTTTTTTGCCGTTTCGTGACCTATATGGTAGGTTTTATAGGGCACGACTGATTATAAGTCAGTCGTTAGAGATGCTCTAACAAGTAAGCCAACAAAACTAACCCACGGTCCGGAAACCCGCTACACCAATTACGTGTGTTAGCTACCACTAGGTGCACAACTCTCTCTCTCTCTCTCCCTCTCCCTCTCTCTCTCATCGTCGTCGCCAGTATTCGCTAGCCAATCGTCGTTCATATGCAATGGCGGCTAAGCCTGATTAAGGCCTGGTTAACCTCGTTAGGATATCTGATCTGACAACACAATATCATATCATATGCACCGGCGGCTAAGCCCCATTAAGAATTAAGTAAGGGCCTATGATCATCGTCTGGCAGGCAAACCTTTGGATGTAGCTCAAGTAAGTGCGCCATCTGGTTAAAAAAATGCCCTTACAAGCTACCATAATGTTGGTAGCATCCCGCTCTCTCTGGCCATCGCTGAACGATAAATACGTGGCTGGTCACGGGTACTCATGCTCCCGATTTTGAAAACATACAAAAAGAAAATACTTCCTCTGATTTAAAAGAAGTGTCGCAGTTTTGAACTGGGGTTAGTTCACAACAACGATATTTATTATGGATCGGAGGTAGTACTACATATATTTACATGGCTTAGAATTTTTTAAAATAAATCATACACATACATATTGCAAGTGGCCTCCGCAAAAAAGGGAAAATAAAATTTGCACATCCCTGGAGTTTCTTTTTACACAAGTTCCATTCTTTTTTTTGCAGGTAACAAGTTCCATACTTTTGTATACATGATTTATTTGGCAGTTGGGCTGCGCGAGCTCGGCTGGCGGGATATAGGGCAGCCCCAGTTTTGATCTATATTTGGATCAAAATGAGCTCTGATGTAAAAAAAAATTACATCACGGAGTATAATATGGCAGCCGTTGGAGGCCGTTTTTTGCCGTTTCGTGACCTATATGGTAGGTTTTATAGGGCACGACTGATTATAGGTCAGCCGTTAGAGATGCTCTAACAAGTAAGCCAACAAAACTAACCCACGGTCCGGAAACCCGCTACACCAATTGTCGTGAATTAGCTACCACTGGGTGCACAACTCTCTCTCTCTCTCTCTCTCTCATCGTCGTTGCTAGTATTCGCTAGCCAATCATCGTTCATGTGCACTGGCGGCTAAGCCCGATTAAGGCCTGGTTAACCTCGTTACGATATCTGATCTGACAACACAATATCACATGCACCGGCGGCTAAGCCCCATTAAGAATTAAGTAAGGGCCTATGATCATCGTCTGGCAGGCGAACCTTTGGATGTAGCTCAAGTAAGCGCGCCATCTGGTTAAAAAAAATGCCCTTATAAGCTACCATAATGTTGGTAACATCCCGCTCTCTCTGGCCATCGCTGAACGATAAATACGTGGCTGGTCACGGGTACTCATGCTCCCGATTTTGAAAACATACAAAAAGAAAATACTTTCTCTGATTTAAAAGAAGTGTCGCAGTTTTGAACTGGGGTTAGTTCACAACAGCGATATTTATTATGGATCGGAGGTAGTACCACATATATTTACATGGCTTAGAATTTTTTTAAATAAATCATACACATACATATTGCAAGTGGCCTCCGCAAAAAAGGGAAAATAAAATTTGCACATCCCTGGAGTTTCTTTTTACACAACTTCCATTCTTTTTTTTTGCGGGTAACAAGTTCCATACTTTTGCATACATGATTTATTTATTTTAGATGGAAGGCTCGAGGAGCCCCTAGTTCCATGTAGCATGCAAGCTACAGCATACATGATGTATTTATTATTTTATTTAGTTTTTCTTTTCTACTGTGCAGGATCTGGAGTACCCATGTTTGGAAAATTCTCTTTTATGTCGCGACGTCTTGCAATTGGGCCTGTACTTTCGGTGGCACTTTGTTCTATTCGATCAGCCCATACAAACAATGAAACAAGCCGTAAAATCCAGCGTCCAAAGCCGTCGTCCTGTTGGGGCAAGTAAGGTAAGGTTCAGACGGAGGGAGCACGTAGTGCGCTGTTTCAGGTTCCGACGAGGAGGCACGGGCGTGAGTTTGTCTGAATGTCGCCGTCGGCGGCGCCGATTACTCGACCCCATGTATTGATTGCTTGGTTGGGAGTTGTACACGGTTACACTGCATGTATGCATGTATAAAACGCCGTCGTCGTCAGGTGCTACGTACGCAGTGGCAGCGATAGCAAAAACAATATAGGCACAAGGATCTTCATCACCTACAGCAGATAAGTTTGAGCTAGAAATAGACAGTTGCGCTGACAAACACATATCCAAGTACAGTAGCCCACTTCTAGTGTTCAGCTTTGGGACATGTACGGGGATAACGATCCGATGTTCATTTAATCTGAGAATGACGGGTGACGACTCCAGAGTAGTCATGGACGTGGGAAGAAGCAATGTGGTTCCTAGGGAAAATATCTTGTGATAAACACCTCGCATGATATCATTCTTTAAAATTCAAATTTACAAGTGCCAAAAGATTCCGAAATAAATTTATGAGTGTTCACAAAATGTGTGTTTACATTCCTTACAATTTTCAGAATCAAATTCAAAATACACACAAAGAAACAAAAAAAATTGATATGTGAATAGTATCATAGGGATTGTAAACACACGTCTTGTGAACACCCATAATTTATTTTTGATTTTTTTAAACTTACAAATTTGAATTTTAAGAAGTGGTATCATAATATCTCGTGAGCTGTGACATCACTAGATATGCTCGTCCTAACCGACATGCGGCTCGAGATCATTGTAGGATGACGTGAACGGAAAATGGAACGATACTGGATTATATGCATCCAGATATAAGTTTCTGATGCTTCTTCCACTTAGGGTTAGTTGGTTTTACACGTTATAAATGTCAGGACGAAGATAAGACTCATTTTCACTATGCACAAACAACGCAAATGAGACAGGATGAGGTACGACAAAACTGTATGGTTTATGATAGCAACTTCTTGGTTTACAAGTTACAACAAAACTTGGCCATAGTTCTTCTACAATGAAAAATGAAGATAAGAGGGTGTAAATCAAGTAAACAAGTTTATGCAAGGTTGGGACAAATGTCATACATTGTCTCATAAATAAATTACCGCAGTCCAAGAATTCGGGAAGCAAGATGGTGTGCCATAAAAAGGAGACAAAAGGGTGTCATTAAATAAAGTCCACAAGGTTATGTAAGGGTTAGCAAAATGACGCACATCATCACATAAAATATTTATCGGAGTCCAACACTTTGGAAGCAAGAGGTGTGCCATGTGGATAACATCTATTACAATACCTCACTTTCACGGAAGGGATGATCGCTGTGCCCATGTCAGCAATGGAGACAGAACAAGAAGCCAAGTCATAGCAGTGAAACATGAATAATGAACAATATGATCGTCAAGAAAGATGTGCTAATGAATAATAATAATGATAACGAAAGAAACATAAAGGGTTGAAAAATCCTCTACTTGGGCCTCTTGATTCAAAGGAATATTGTACTTGCAAAAAGAATAAGGAATATTGCAGAATTTTAAATCAACATTATTATCAAACAGTTTTTGGGAGTTTAAGTAATGAAATTAAGAGGAAAACTAACCAGATGGACAATTTTTTAAGCAAATATTTAAGGAGCTGTGCTGTGATTCTCCGATAAAATTATGTACAATTTGTGTGATTCCACATGACCCAGTTGCAACGGCATAAATCAGAATATATTTGCACGGAAAAACCAGGGAAGCATGAAAGCAGTCAGTAAGCAAGCTAGCAAAAAGTTACAAAACGGCTGCCGCCTCCAGCAAGTACTTTCCCCCTCTACGGTTGTTCTGGTGTTTGCCATTGTTCGCCCATGCCATTCCTCCATGAATCTTTTCCCTTCCAACCCAGTGATGTTTTTGGCATCTGAACCACAAATTTCACAGCGCCTGTGTAGTAATTAAAGTTTCAAAATCCTTAGTCACTTGATGCAAGTAGCAGATGGTATGCAACGAGTAGATGCGAGATTGTCAAAGCATGAGTACCCACAAAACAACAGGGAATCTGGTAGTCGGCTAGTTGCTAAATAAAAAATATGCTGACAAAATCGAAAAAAAAACCAGGTTGGTATGCCTGTGAAAAAATATTGCTGATTTCACCCAAGGAAATGGCAAAAGGCAATTGGTTTATCTAAAAAATAATACGTAATATTATCCAACGCCAAAGGGAAGCCACTCACATGTCGAGAGTGACACAAAGCCTTAGATAGTCACGAAACACCAACAAAAGGAGCTCAAAAGTGCAAACCCAGCAATCATCCATTAGGAACGAATCCAGTTCTTTGTTTCATCCAGATAATTATCCTTTCAAGAAAACAAAGGATGCTCTATTCATAGCTTTCTATATCAAGGTATTGAAATCAACACATGATATCCATTAGCCCTCATGTCCATCGAATCTAAATGGTTCCAAATAGATTACCGTATGTAGCAGCAATATTGCCATGATTCTCCGTTTTGTAACTTTGGCAAATTGTTCTTGTGGCTGTATGGACTCTTGAAACTTTACCCGTTGCAGAAACTGACACTACAGCCACTCAGAAAAAGTAGTATTTCCCGACTGCTAGTCTGCTAATGTAGAGGTCATTGCCACTGATCAAATGGCAGCTCCAAGGAGGCAGGAGATGCACGCCCGGCGCATGTACGCTGTTCTGGGCGGAATTACATCAAGCAGCTAACATGCCATGGGACAACAACTCATGCGGGCTTGCAGATATACCTGTCGCCCTTGATCCGAAACCATGCCTCCGCGCATTGGCGGTGCGCGTCGCCGAGCTCCTCCTTGCAGCCGCAGCCGAGCCGGATCACCTCCGACCCGGGCACCGTCGCAGGCCCATCGCCGCCCTCTGGGCTAAGGTGGCAGATCCGGCACACCACGCCGTGGACCGCGGCCTCCGCGTCGACGTCGATGACCACCGCCTCGGCCCTCCCCATTTCCGCCGCGCCGGCCGCACTCGGCTGCGAGGTTACTAGAGAGGCTGCGTTCGGCGACGGGTTGGCTTGGGTTCGCTATGGTCGCTATGGAAACAACACGCGTGGCATGCTCTGACGGTTTATCTGCGGGTTTGGCACGGGTGCGGGGCGCCCGTATGAGCACGGCAACAGTGGCGTAGATACGACGGCGTCAGTTCATCCCGGGTAACAGCCTAACAAGAGATGCATATTCACATGCTCACCAAAGTGAAATAAGAACACGCCCACTGCAACACAGTACAACACATCACGCATCTCGATCTCGGCATCTGCAAGTAAATACAGCCCTATGCATAATCCAGCATAATCCACTAAGGTAAGAGATACATTAGCCTGTAGGCTTCGTAGACTCTGAATGACAATCGGGGAGAACCACAATGGCACAATCAGAACCTCGCAAAAAAAAAAAAACAAGCACAAAGGAAACATCACTACGCAGGGAGCAAAATACAATATGGAATCGACCCGATGCGCGCGCATCCTTGCGCGCTAGACGGGGGAGAGGAGCTGGGCGAGGCTGGGCCGGGGCTCGGACCTCATGCCGACGAGGATGACGAGTGGGATGAAGCCGTAGTGGGCGACCACCTTCGCGTTCTTCATCACCCATGTGCTCCACAGTCCACTCACGCGCCAGCAACTGCTGGCTTGCGATGTATTAGCAGAGGGAAACCCATACAATTGTACATAGATGTCGCCTGGGCGAAATTACATCTGGAAACAATCAGAAAAAAGAAAAGAAAAAAAAAACTCACGGCGACGAGCTAGCCACCCTCATGACACTGTTCGTCACCCCTGCGAAGCACAGCCATATCCCTGCCTCATGGGGCCATGGCCGCAAAGCCTTCCGAGGCCGCCGCCCTGGCATCCTCCAACCTCGCTGGCGAGCTATGCTACACGGACTCCCACAAAGAACCAATGACTTCAAGGCGGTGCCTTCAAGAAGATAGCAACGTATACGTCGCCACCGCCCACTCCAACGGAGTTTGGAATTTCACCCGAAGAAACCTTGGCCCTCGAGGTGTGGAGAGGGCCGGGGTTCCACGCCGTGGCTTGAGAAATTGGCTAACAGCGATAATTGTTCGTGTAGTTGTATGGAGTATGGACTCTGAAACTTTCCCCGTTGCAGAAACTGCTATAGACATGTGACACTAGAGCCAATCAGAAAAAGTACTAATCCCGACAGCTGGTATGCTAATGCAGAAGTTAAAAAAATGTAGAGATCCTTGCCACTAACGAAATTGGCAGCTCCAAGGGGGCAGGAGATGCACGCCCGGCGCCTGTACGCTGTTTCTGCGCGGAATTACGACAAGCAGCTAACATGCATTTGGACAACAACTCACGCGGGCTGCACAAAAAGGATGATAGCGCGCGAGAGAGATATACCTGTCGCCCTTGATCCGAAACCATGCCTCGGCGCATTGGCGGTGCGTGTCGCCGAGCTCCTCCTTGCAGCCGCAGCCAAGCCGGATCACCTCCGACCCGGGCACCGTCGCAGGCCCGTCGTCGCCCTCGGTGCTGAGGTGGCAGATCCGGCACGCAACACCGTGGGCCGCTGCCTCCTCGTCGACGTCGATGACCACCGCCGCCTCGGCCCTCCCCATTTCCACCGCGCCGGCCGCACTCGGCTATTAGAGAAGCTGCGTGCGGCGACTGGTTGGCTTGCTTGCGTTCGCTATACTCGAGTACGGACGCGCCAAGCGGAAGAAGATGGGGTTGGGAGTCGGATGGAAAGCTCGGAGTGAGCCGTCAGTCCGGCGGAGACGACGCGCGTGGCATGCTCTGACCGAAGGTTTATCTGCGGGTTTGGCACGGGTGCGGGCAGTGGCGGACACAGGAAAAAATTGATGGGTGGGCACACTCAAAAAAAAGTCTCATAATGATTAAAATTGCCAACCATATAAACATCAAACTGATTCATGTCATTCTAGATCAACACATAAGTTTCAAATGTACATGATCCAAATGCAAAATAGTTCAAACACGTGAACAAAGTCTTACATGACAAAACATAGCATAAATAGAAAATTACATCACTATGATTTGGTAACTCTACGCTCTCGCATTCCCATGAAAGTTGCAACTATGTCATCTTCACTTACTTTTAAGAACACATCGTTTTCAGTTGGTTCATCATCTACCACCAACGGTGGGGAAGAAGGCACAATCTTCTTGGCTTCATGTTTCTCGAAAAGCGACACAATATGGCTATTCCTCTTCATAATAATTCTACAATTACAAATAGAAACATATAAGCAATTAGACAATTGGTTGACATCTATAAACAAAATTCACCAATTATAGACAATACCAAACAACAATATAATTCACAGATGCAACAATAACACCAATACGATTTTGAGTTTGGACATTCACACAAATAGAGCAATACGTTGTTCGGTAATGGACTAATTACAAATGGTGGCCAACAGAATACCTACAGGCTGCAGTGCTGCACGGCCTGCACCTCCTGTTGAACTGCTGGTTGCTTGTTGCGCTCTCTACGCCTCACCGGCGAGGCGGCGGTCCGCGGAGGCAGTGGCGGAGCGCCGGAGCCGCGGAGAAGAGGAGGCCCGGAGGCGGAGCAGGGGAAGGCAGTTGCGGAGCGGCGGCCAGCGGGCAAGACGGCAAGGGGGCGAGTCGGTGGGGGGATTTGGGCGGCGGAGGTCGGAGGGGCGCAACACCGGTGCTAGGTTTTCCCCATTGTCTCGTTTGTCTCGAGCAGGGAGATGCTCTCGCAGACTCGCACGAGCAAGTCCTGGCGCTGGCGTCCTGCTCTCTCTAGCGCTAGAAGTCAGGCCCATGAGGCAAACTGGGCCAAATTACTAGGGGTATAGAATTTTTTTCTCAGATTTCTGGGTGGGCCGCGGCCCCACCGGCCCGCCCCCTGCGTCCGCCCATGGGTGCGGGATGCCTGTATGAGCGCGGCAACAGTGGCGTCGATACGATGGCGTCAGTTCATTCGGGTAACGAGATGCACATTGAATGGCTACTGTAACACATCACACATTTTCTTTAACCAGAAAACGCATCACGCACTGCCAGCAGCTGCAAGTAAAAAAAAAACAGCTGCAAGTAAATACAGCCAGAAGTTGGCAACACACGGATGTAAAAGACCGAAAAACGATGCACTTAACCAAACACGCCCCTACCTATCTGCGCAAAATCATGACTCGCCCTATTAGTCGCACCATCGATCTTCACGTATTTGCTTCCTCTCTCCTTGATCTGCTCTCCGATCCTTGACACCTTCAAAGCATAAACCAATGTATATGAAAAAGGATTTTGGGTCTTTTGCATATGTGGCCAAGTTCATATATGCTCACTCCTTATCAAAATATAAGATGTTCTGAACTGCATCTATCTAGACGCGTTTTAGAATGTAGATTAACTAGAACGATACCCCACGCGTTGCAGCGGGTATCTCTTAAGAAATTTAATGAAACACATGAAAGTTGAAGTTGACAAAAGAAATACACAAGATTTAGTTAATCATGGCACTCAAGAGGCTAATTTTTTTAGACATCGATGTATGTGTAGTTTATAATTTAAAGATCATTATAGTTTAGGGGTGTATCTGATTGATTTAGATAAGATTATATCAACGGGTTGAAGAAAAGGATGTTGTGGATGGCTTGCATGAAGATGACATGGACATTTCCGCATTATATTTCTAGAAACCTTTTGAGTGAATACATGTAGAAGATCCCATAATTTTGAATAACAACTATATGATGTTCATCAATGAAAATAATTGGCAAAAAGTTCACGGGTGAAACTAATTCCGGTGTTATACTTACACATGATTTACTTGCGTAACTACATGTTACCGACATGTTGTGATCTTATCATTTGAACATAAAAATTGAAGGGAATCGTGTGCAGAAAACAAAAAGATTCCTAACAACGCTAACCTTAAACTAGCCAGGATCTATTACTATGCAGATATAAAGTAACGGACGGAACGGTGTACATACCCTTGTAGACCGTAAGCCTCGACGATCAAAACTGTTTCGATGACGACGCGTGATGAAGACGGGCGGCGAAGATGATGGCGGCGCCGACCTCAAGATGGTGAAGACGAACTCCTCCAAGCGCCCCAAGTGTGGCACCTCGCAGAGCTTACACACATACGGAGAAGATGACGACCTCCGGGCTCAGATCCAGCAAAGCAGCAGAAGCAGAAGATTTAGACCCAACAGCACGGCGTGGTGGAGAGAACTCTCTCAAGCCGTGTACAGCTCCAATTGCGGAGCCGCAACTTAAACGGATGAGAGAAAGAGAGAGAGGAAGGATGCCTTCAAAAGGCGAAGGGGCATCCCTATATAAAGGTGGAGGGGAGCTGCCACTCTTGCTGGCTGGCGGTGTGGGGTTTAGTCCCTAGGTGGGCCCCATGGTTGCGCCATGCCTGGAGCCCATCTGGGGGCGCATTCCCCCTTTTATGGGCCTTTGACCTCCGGTCAAGGCCCATTTAAGGTGGGATGTCATTAAATTCGAATTAAATCAAATACAAATATATATTTAATCATTAATTACATTAATTAATATTAAATACATGCTATTTAATTTATTTGACCTTCGAAATATCTTTCGTTGCCCTCCGAACTCCATCGGATATGTCCCGGAACCATTCCGGAACCCTTCTCTATTTTCTCTTCAATATCCAATTTTATTTAAACGTCACCTACCCTTAAGTGTGACACCCTAGCGGTTCGGGATCACTCCAGACATGATCGAGAACTCTTCTCCGATCAATGACTATCAGGGAGACCTGGATGGCTATGATAGTCCCTGTGCGTCCACGAAATATCTTTGTCGTTTGAACCTTAGACGTCAAGTCTCAGGCCTTTTGCCAGGCGATACTTAGTTTGTCCGAGACTCGATCTCCGGTATCATGATACCGAGCTTGATCTCATTACTTGACAATACTATCTTTACTCGTCTGTGACATTACATCCTCGTGACCTAGTCACATGCTTGCAAGCTCATTGATGTAATCTCACCGAGTGGGACCAGATTATCTATCCTGTTATGCGGATTGACAAATCCCACTCTTGATCCCTCGCCTCAACATACTTCCTTCCGATACCCGAGAGGGACACCTTTATTGTCATCCTATATAAGACATGACGTTTGATGCAATCAAAGTATCTTTCAGAAATAGCAATTAGAGTTGATCTCACGGTCGAAGGCGTAATGACTACGTCCTATAAATATTGGGTGTGTCCATCACATCATTCACCTAATGATTGACTCCATTGTCAACTGACATGAATGTCACATGATCAGGAAACCTCGATCATCAATCGCACAACGGACTAGTAAAGAGGCTACTAGGACCTGGTTGTTTACGTATCACACGTGTATTAATGTTTCCGCTAAACAGTTATAGCATGATACAAAAACGTATTACGAACAATTGAGATATGACAAATAAAATATCTTTATTAATTGCCTCTAGGGCATATCTCCTTCAGTCTCCCACTTGCACTAGAGTACAATTTAATCTAGTTTACAACTTGGTAAAAGCTTAACACCTATAGCAATATGGTGCATGCTTGTCTCGTGGAAGAGGAATTTAGTCAACAAATCTCCCACATTGAGATCTGTATGTGCTTTGCAACACTTCTATGTCACCTAGTTTGACATCATCCCGTATCTTATGATAACGGTGAAATATATGTTTGTCGATGGAGTGAGACTCGAAACTTCGCGTAGCATGGGCCTTAAAAGTCTAAGAGATCTATTAAGGGAAACCAGCATGCTCGAAAAACCGCTCAGTCCAATCACACTTGCTACTTCTGAAGTAGCCATATATTCCTATACCTATGTAGATTATGCGACAGTGCATTCATATGCAACTTCGCAAGCTAACCATGTCTTTCTTCAAAACAAAGGACTTCTCCTGTATGAGATTTCTAGTCGTATGGGTCAGTGTCATAACTTGCATCATCGTAACCTTTTACGGCAAGTTGTCTTTTCACTCTCACCCATACCAGAAAACATATCTTCAGTTCTCTTTAGACACTGAAGGATATACTTAACGTTTGTTCATTGATCCATCCAGGGATCACTCTAGAACCCGTTCTTCAACCAAGAACTTGGGTCACACCAAGTCGAGCTTTCAGTATGATAGAATCTATGGCTGAGGCATAGAGGATGTCGGACATCCTTTTCTTTCAATAACTATCGCTGAAATGCCAAGATAACTTAATATTTTACCTAGTCATACAAGTAAGAACCTTTTCTTCGCTTGTTCTATTCTGAAACATTTCAGAATCTTAACCTAGGAAAATATTCCGACCTAATGTTATTAAGCCCCTTTTGATCTATACAAATTATAGATCTAAAGCCTAATACTCTTAACTTCATTCATAGAAAATTTAATCACTTAAATAATCATTTATACTTTACTAGAGGATCTGTATCATTCTCAATATGTCATTACATATAAATTTGGAATGACACCTAGCTCCCACTCAAATATGCCTTCCGCATATAAGACCAGGGAATTTCTTTTAGCTCCCACTCAAATATGCCATTCACATATAAGATCAAGAAAAGCTACTTAGCTCCCACTCACTTCTTTGTAAATGCAGGTTTCTTCAACTATTTTGGACGACTCCAAAATCCTTTGATCACATTATCAAAGTGAAGATTCCAGCTCCGATATGCTTGCTTCAGCCCATGAATGGACAACTGAAGTTTGCATACATGTCTAGCATCCTTAGGATCAACAAAACCTACTTGTTGTACCAATTACAACTCTTCTTAATGTTGCCATTAGGGAACACGTTTCTTTATCCATCCATCAATTTCTCAATTGAAAATAATTGCTAGAACAATCCTAAACAGACTTAGGCATCGCCACTTGAGACAAAATCTCGTTGTGGTCAACTTTTGAATTTGTCAAAACTGTTTTGTACAAATCGATCCTTATAGACGGTTGCCTTTCCGTCAGTGTCTATTTTGTCATAAAATTCCATTTACTCTCAACGGCCTGGAGCCATCAAGAAGATTTACCCAAGTCATTACTTGGTAATCGTACATGGATTTTATCTCGGATTATATATGGCTCATAGCCATTTCTCGGACTTAGGTTCACCATCGCTTCTTTGTAGTTCGTAGGTTTGTCATGTTCCATTAACATGACGTTCATAACAAGATTGTCTACCACATAGTGCGGAACACATTCTCGTATGCCTACGATCTTAGTATGAGCTCAGAGCATCATGATCATTATCATCAGCTCCTCCAGTTGTGGAGGACGGTACCGGAACTTTTCCGTTGCGCCACTCGATGTCGGAGAGAAAGTTCATTAACTCGTCTTGCTCTACTTTTTTCCCACTTATACCCTTACAAGAAACTATTTCTTGAGCAAGGTATTCCAGCAACAAATTTGCCTTTGTCGTGAGAAATGTATCCAACTGATTTCTTAGATACACTACAAAGATGAATTATCCGTTTTAGGTTTGATCATATCAAAACACTAAAATACGAAACGACAATCTAGGCTAAAAGCCATGCCATCACTCATATGGTATTGCCTCCACGGATTTAGATGGTTTCCCTATTATCTAACGTGAATGTTTTGTTTCTACCATATGACTCAATGATCACAATAATTCGATAAGAGATTTTATTTACCACACACTATCCAATAGAGTGTGATTACGACGTCCTAACACACCATAACATTGTGGTGTTCCATGCGGCGTAATTTGTGGAACTCTTTCACAAGTCTTCCAATGATATGCCAAACTCATAACTCAAATTTGTTTCCTTGATCTGTATCGTAGGAATTGTTTTTCTTGTTAAGTTTATTTTCCTACTTCACTCCGAACTTGTTTGATCTTATCAAACTTTTCAGACCAGCATTTCATTAAGTGGATATCCATATCTACTCAAATCATTGGTGAAGTTTACAAAATAATGATTTCCACTACACGTTAACGTACTTCATTGATCCACACACATCATTATGTATGATTATCAATAAGTTAAATGCCCGTTTCCAGAAAACGGTGTCTTAGTTATTTTGCAAGTGTCAAAAGATCAAAATCTAAGACTTGGAGTCCATCTGAATGGAGCTTCTTAATGCATATAACATTGACATGACTTAAAACGTTAGTGCCACAATAATGTGGTGTCATTATTAAGTTTGTATCCTTTGGCATTAATGTTATAAATGTGGGAGCTACTACCATCTGGATTCATATAAGAACACTTCATTCATAATCGGTGTATGATCATTAAAGATATCACTCATAAATGTAGGACAACAATTTTGTCACTGACAAATATGAATAATTGTCTCGCTAGAGGCAAGACACACTTATAATGATCATGCTAACAAGCGATCAAACGGAATTTGTTCAGATCCAAATTAATCCAAAACGGTAGATGCAGAGAGAGTGTCTATGGCCATCACAACATATTGCCTGCCATCATCAACACACATTGTCTCCTCATCCTTCCAAGCTACTCAAGCAGAAAATCTCGTTTTCATAAAACATGACTAGTATCAAAACTTAGTCACTGCTGTGAGTACTTGTTTAGGTAAAAATTCATAACTCATATCATATATACACCATCATCATTGATGACTTCCCGGCGATCTATTTCATCTTCTTGATTCTTCAACGCAATCAAGAATTCATGAAGGTGAACGATTCCCCTTGCATGACATAGTCTATGACAAAACATTTGCATCTGGCAACGTTTTCTGTCATCCAGTGATCGAGCTGAGCGAGGCGTCTCAATGTCATCAAGTATGACTAATGTCATCAAGTATGACCAATGTCATCAAGTATGACTGCCACGTGCTCCTTTAATGCGAGTGTTCTCTTCCATCTTGGTTGAGAAGAAAACCTGATTTACGGTGGATACAGATCATCATCTCAGCGACCATTCCAAATGTTCGCGATCTGTCAACACGCACCCACAGTTCATTCTCTATGGGAGAGATCATAGCATACACTGGACTATGATGAAATTATCCGCACAAAACTTGATAATCCAAATTATTCTTTTGTTAGCGGAATCTCCGGTTTTATCTCCTAGCGGGTTTTGTATCATATAGAGCTAAAAGTTTGAAACAAGGAGTATCCTCAAGTTACGGTATAAAACTATGAAGTTTGGACCCACCTTTTAAGTTTCTCAATCGCAGGAATGCGCCTAAGTTTAAAAGGTCTATCGAACAGGTTATTATCTACAAAGGTTTTGCAAAACATAAAGACTTTGTTCATAATAAATATGGGTTCAAGTTTTAATAAAATAAAACTACCAGAACTCCCACTCAAAACGAACATCACTCGCATCGTTTTAGTGATTACAAGATCCTAATCCATCATACTACCCCCGATCATCATGGCCGATAGCATAACTTCAAAGTAGACATCGCTATGTCAATCAAAACAACTATGTGACTCGTGCTTAACCTTTCGGTCACTGTGTTCCGAGGCCATGTCTGTACATGATAGGCTCGCCATAGTAACCTTCAGCGTATTCGCGTGTGCAAACATGTCTTACACCCACTGTATGCGAACGACGATATGTCTGACACCCGATCGTCACTGCCTGCCTTATAACGTAGAACTTTCATGGTGGTGCACGCTAAAGGGAGAACACTATATGGTATTTTGGAGGGATCATCTTATATTACTATCGCCGTGTAACTAATATATAACATACATATATATATACACAATATAAGATGCACACAACAACATAACATCAAAATGTAATGCGACGTGGTATGGTCCTTGCGCCAATGGTCTCCTTTGCACTGACAATTTATAAATAATTCATAAAACTTACCGTGACCATATCACATTGCCCCTGCAAAATAAAGTTAGACGCTTTCTACTTTATCTTTTACATATTTTACGTGGCTTAGAGGTTTTCGTAAATAGAACCGCTTCATACCTATGAATCTACAACCACAATGCTAGCTCTAAGTTGACGAGGGAATATTTCCCCGGCAACAGTGCCAGAAACAATGCTTGTACGTCACACGTCAGTTGGGAACCCCAAGAGGAAGGTATGATGAGTGCAGCAGCAAGTTTTCCCTCAGTATGAAACCAAGGTTTAATCGAACCAGTAGGAAAACGAGGTTGCTTCGAAGGTGTTGGTGAAGGAGTGTAGTGCGGCGCAACACCAGGGATTCCGGTGCCAACGTGGAACCTGCACAACACAATCAAATTACTTTGCCCCAACTTAACAGTGAGGTTGTCAATCTCACCGGCTTGCTGAAAACAAAGGGTTAAACGTATCGAATGGAAGATGATGTTTGTTTGCATAAAACAGTAGAGAACAATGATTGCAGTAGATTGTATTTCAGATGTAAAAGAATGGACCGGGGTCCACAGTTCACTAGTGGTGTCTCTCCAATAAGATAACTAACATGCTGGGTAAACAAATTACAGCTGGGCAATTGACAATTGATAAGTGCATATAACATGCATGTGTGAGTTGTGGTGTCTACTATGAGATTCATTTGGGCATTACGACAAAGTACATAGACCGCTATCCAGCATGCATCTATGCCTAAATAGTCCACCTTCCGGTTAACATCCGTACCCCTTCCAGTATTAAGTTGCAAGCAACAGACAATTGCATTAAGTAATGTGCGTAATGTAAACAATACATTCATCCTTGAATAAAGCATTGCTGTTTTACCCCTAGTGGCAACAACACATCTACAACCTAGAACTTGCTGTCACTATCCCAGGTTAAATAGAGGTTGAACCCAACTATCATGCATAAATACCCCCTCTTGGAGTCACAAGTATTCACTTGGCCAAGGCTTCAACAAGTAACGGAGAGCATGCAAGATCACAAATGACATAGACATGATAATATAATATTCAGCTCCACATAGGTATCAATATAAGTCAGATCCCAGCAAACACAACATGTAGCATTACAATAAGATGATCTTGATCATGATAGGCAGCTCACAAGATCTAAACATGATGGCACAAGTGGAGAAGACAACCATCTAGCTACTGCTATGGACCCATAGTCCAAGGATGAACTACTCACGCATCACTCCGGAGGCGGGCATGGCGATGTAGAGCCCTCCGGTGATGATTCCCCTCTCCGGCAGGGTGCCGGGAAGAGCTTCAGAACCCCCGAGTTAGGGTTGACGACGGCGGCGGCAGCGAATATGTTCTGGATGAAAGGCTCGGTGTTTTAGGGTTTTCTCGTCTCGGGGAATAAATAGGCGAACGGGCGATGTCGGCGGACCCCCGAGGGGCCCAAACCACAGGCTGGCGCGGCTGGGCCCACTGCCGCGCCGCCAGGTGGTTTGGCCACATCGTGGCTCCCCTTCGTCTCTCCTTCGGACTCCGTGTACGTGCTGGAAAAATAGGGACTTGGCCTTTTGTTTCGTGCAATTCCGAGAATATTTCCAGAAGTAACTTTCTGAAACCAAAAACAGCAGGAAACAGGGAACTGGCACTGTGGCATCTTGTTAATAGGTTAGTCCCAGAAAATGCATAAAAGTGATACGAAGTGTATATAAAACATGTAGCAAATGATATAATATAAGCATGGAACAGCAGAAATTATGGATACGTTGGAGACGTATCACACAACACCGATCAAATAATTGTCAATTTCATATCCCTTTCGGGTCTTCCATTGAAAATGCCAAGCCGTTTATTGAGAGAGTGATAGACACCCACCAGCCGCATATATGGTACAAGCCATATGTCAATTGCGGAACCAGTCTCGCGTAAGCGTACACGTAAGGTCGGTCCGGGCCGCTTCATCAATCAATGCCGATGGCATAAGCAAGTGCACGTGAGAGGGAAACAATTATAAGATCGGTGCCCTCATTCAACATGAGTTCAAACCGTACTATATCTACGCATAGATCGGTTATGATACCACTGAAGGGAATCGTGTGCAGAAAACAAAAAATTTCCTAACAACGATAACCTTAAACTAGTCAGGATCTATTACTATGCAGATATAAAGTAACGGAGGGAACGGTGTACATACCCTTGTAGACCGTAAGCGTCGACGATCTAAACTGTTTCGATGATGACGCGTGATGAAGACGATCGGCGAAGACGATGGCGGCGCCGACCTCAAGATGGTGAAGACGAACTCCTCCAAGCGCCCCCAGTGTGGCGCCTCGCAGAGCTTACACACATACGGAGAAGATGACGACCTCTGGGCTCTGATCCAGCAAAGCAGCGAAAGCAGAAGATTTGGACCTAGCAGCACGGCGGTGTGTGTATGGTGGAGAGAACTCTCTCAAGCCGTGTGCAGCTCTAATTGCGGAGCCGCAACTTAAACAGATGAGAGAAAGAGAGAGGAAGGTGCCTTCAAAAGGACAAGGGGCATCCCTATATAAAGGTGGAGGGGAGCTGCCAATCTTGCTGGTTGGCGGTGTGGGACTAAACCCCACACCAGCCCGCCTCCCTGGCCCACCTAGGCTGCGCCATGCCTGGAGCCCATCTGGGGGCGAATTCCCCCTTTTATGGGCCTTTGACCTCCGGTCAAGGCCCATTTAAGGTGGGCTGCCATTAAATTCGAATTAAATCAAAATAAATAAATATTTAATCATTAATTACATTAATTAATATTAAATACATGTTATTTAATTTATTCGACCTTCGAAACATCTTTCGTTGCCCTTCGAACTCCATCGGATATGTCCCGGAACCATTCCGGAACCTTTCTCTATTTTCTCTTTGATATCCAATCTTATTTAAATGTCACCTGCCCTTAAGTGTGACACCCTAGCGGTTCGGGATCACTCCAGACATGATCGAGAACTCTTCTCCGATCAATGACTATCAGGGAGACCTGGATGGCTATGATAGTCCCTGTGCGTCCACGAAATATCTTTGTCGTTTGAACCTTAGACGTCAAGTCTCAGGCCTTTTGCCAGGCGATACTTAGTTTGTCCGAGACTCGATCTCCGGTATCATGATACCGAGCTTGATCTCGTTACTTGACAATACTATCTTTACTCGTCTGTGACATTACATCCTCGTGACCTAGTCACATGCTTGCAACAGCTCATTGATGTAATCTCACCGAGTGGGCCCAGAGTATCTATCCTGCTATGCGGATTGGCAAATCCCGCTCTTGATCCTTCGCCTCAACATACTTCCTTCCGATTCCCGAGAGGGACACCTTTATTGTCATCCTATATAAGACATGACGTTTGATGCAATCAAAGTATCTTTCAGAAATAGCAATTAGAGTTGATCTCACGGTCGAAGGCGTAATGACTACGTCCTATAAATATTGGGTGTGTCCATCACATCATTCACCTAATGATTGACTCCATTGTCAACTGACATGAATGTCACATGATCAGGAAACCTCGATCATCAATCGCACAACGGACTAGTAAAGAGGCTACTATGGATCTGGTTGTTTACGTATCACACGTGTATTAATGTTTCCGCTAAATGCAGTTATAGCATGATACAAAAACGTATTACGAACAATTGAGATATGACAAATAAAATATCTTTATTAATTGCCTCTAGGGCATATCTACTTCAAAAATGAGAAGTTGCAGGTCACTGTATTGTTCTATGGCATTTTTGTTTTGTCGTTTTAATATTTTTTATGCATACTGATCGTTGGGTAGTTCAAACTCCAAGCTCTCCAAGCTGGTGTCTATACATCTTAGTTCTAGGTGGATCAACTTGTTTTAGAGGAGTTGGGAAACTCCCCATGCTAGGTTTGTTGCATTTTCGTTTATATAAAATCACATGACTCGTTAGGCATATGCACATACATACTCAGTTCAGTTTCAACTGCACTTGGATTTGGTTCTCACAAAGCAAATCACTGAAATTTTTGAAAAACGATGATTTACATGGCAGGTTCAAAGGATATTTGATAAGCTTAGAAGTTCCTGGAGAAACACTTTGGTTTAGGTGTAAAGCTGAAGCATTAACAAGTCAGTACCAATTGGCCGATTTAGGTTAAATATTCAGTGAAAATTTCATACTTGATCGGTGGAATTCACTGTTGTATTCTATTATGTTTTGGTTTGTACTTTTTTGCTGCCACACTTGTGCATATAATTTATTTTTATCCATGTTGCTTACCTAACGCTGTTCAAATTCATCCAATGTGCAATTTCAGATTTAATGATGATCAACTGTCATTCGGTTAAGGAATTAGTTGTTTTGTTAGATTGGATATAACGTTACTACTAGCTTTTGTGTTTTTGAGCTTTTGATTCAATTTTTTCTAACATCCACTTCCTTTTTTGGGGGGAGAAACCAGCAGGTCTTACGCCCCAAATGCTACAGCTCTCGTGCCAACAAATTGCTAAAGGAAAACAAAAAGGTTGGTATCCTGCACCTTACTATTTGGCAAAACAATCTGGTCGTATATTTCTTAAATACTCTGCTTTTTTACCGTCTGGGAGATACTCCGTTTTTTACATGGAAGATGCTTTACTTTGTGGTAGGGAGAGATATCGTGTGTTACTTCTGTCCTACTCTTGTACATCTAAGTTAATAATAATTGCAGTTCTGCTACTATTGGCTAATTGTAGTTCAGTTTTTTTTTTTTGCAGAACAGGAGCTTTATTAATTTAGATTGGCATGAGGTTACAATCCTGTTCAATACAGGGGAGCAGAAAAGAAGGCGTTGTGACAAGCCACAAACACCGTTGCTTACGATAGTACACCTCCTGAGCGCATAAGTGAGCTATAGAATTAGCTTCCCTGCTTTACAAGACGCAAGTCAAATTCTGAAAAGACCTTGCTACGCTCCTTCACTTCCAAAAGCACAGGCCCAATATCTGATCGTCCATCCTTGTCTTCACGCCAAAGTTTCATGAGGGTAGCTGAATCCGTTTCAAGAAGAACTTTGGAAAATTTCCCCTGGAGGGCCAGAAGAACACCGTCCCGCAGCGCCATCGCTTCCATGTTAAGAGCGCTTGCTGCTGAGCTCACCCAGGTACCTCCAGCCTTGATGAAACTACCATCATGGCTTCTTATCACAGCACCAGTGGCACCACTCATGTCAGTAGGCTTGAATGCACCGTTAACATTCACTTTAATTTCTCCTCCAGCAGGAGGTGTCCAGTTCTTCTACCCTAAACTCTAAACTCTAAACCCTAAAACCGCCTGATATACTCTTTGCAAGCACCACTTCTTTTGTTGATATAATTTAACTGAAGTTCAGAGTTGTGTATCACTTTCTTTTCCTGATGTAATTTAACAGAAGTTAATAGTTTTGTATCTCTTCCCGTGTTGCTGGCAAAATGAATTTCAGAGTTTTGTATCACTTCTTTTCCTTGATGTAAATTAACCGGTATATGTACTGAGATGCCAATGGTCGACGATGTCAAGTTGAGGATTTATGCAGAGTTGGGCATACCCCCAAACGAGCAGACTGCTTGTCGTGTGGAGACATGCTTGAGGACGGCCAACCCCTGTTCCCAGAGATCCGTGGTGCAGGCACACTACAACTGCACCTCCGACCTCCTGGTGTTGGCCAGTGATATAGATGCCAAAAGTCACGTGATGAATTCTTGATTATAGGTGATCGTTGATTTTGTTTGCATCATGCCAAAAGTTACTTCTTGTTTTTATGTTAATTTGTAATAATTATATAATTCAACATAGGCAAGGGAAACAACTCGAAAACGAGAATTAGCATGTGAGATGATATTTGTGCTACAACTGAGATTTACTGGATTTTTATCTCTATCTGGAGTTATTATTCCGATTATTTTCTTGATCCCCGTGTTTGAGATGGTTTGTCGGAGAAGAAGCATCATAATTCCAATACAAATATATAGTTTAGCTTCCAATTATAACTCATTTGCATATATCATGATGGCTACGTGCTAATTCTTTTTTGAGTGAACAGAGGCAATGTCCAGCATCAAGCATAGACAAGGACGCCATTGACAATGGTTTGCAAGCATTGACACAGGAAAGGGTGACATATACAAAAATAAAATAATCATATAATGTAAAAAAACTCGATTAATCTAAATTGTCCTGGGTAAAATTATTGCTAAACGTGATGAATAATGATACTTTGCTTTATTTAAGATCATTGTAAGGGTGAAAATAATTAATTACCGTGGCAACGCACGTGTAGAAAATAATCATGGTATCTTGTGAGGTGTGCCATCGCTAGATATTTTACCCTGAATCACGTACTCTCAATTAAAAATAAATGGCGTTCTTAATTAAAATTTCTGAAAAATCTAACACGTGTACACATTCATGTCCCATGCTCTCATAAATTTTCAGAAAAAGGACACTTTTGTGACCCGTGGTAAGAAACAAATTTGGTGCTCTGAAAAACACTTTGATTTTTTTTATTACGATGCAGTCTTTTCTTCAAAACTGTGTTGACATGTAAAAACTCGAACACGTGCAACGCAAAAAGATTTTGTTTCTTATATACTCCCTCCGTCCGAAAAAGGATGTCTTAGATTTGTATAGATTCGGATGTATGTAGATATATTTTAGTGTACACATACATCCGAATTTAGATATATATGTAAAACATCCTTTTCTAAATGGAGGGAGTACCTTTTACGAATGACGGTTCTGCGGGAGCCTCGGGAGCGAAAACACCATGTCCCATGATTTACGTTCTATGTTCCTCATGCCAGAAGAAATCCAGCTCACTGGGTTAGATCATCCCTCTGTACCGTATCCTAAGCGTCAGGGAATGAAGTGATTTTGCGTAATTGACCTGCCTCTAGAGTATAACATGGACGGGACTGGAGTTGTTACTGATACTTTTCCTGAAAATATGATTTGTCACAACCAGGGTATAAGAAGTTTCCAATGGGTTTGTTTGAAAATTATTCGACAGAGACTTAATTCTCGGTTCTTTCTAGTACTTTTGGACGTCGACAGCTAGCTCGTTTGACTATTTGACACATTTCATTGTTGCTATGACTTGTTCGAACCTCAAAGTCACCGAATCTGAAGATATGTATGTACAGTATGACCTGAAACCAACACCACAAACTAACAGGAAGCCAAACAGACAACAAAAGCCTCTTCTTCCTCTTCACACCCGAAGGATTCACGATGGAGATGATCGTATCTGCAGTTCTTGGCGATATCATCAGCAGATCCGTATCCTTCTTCGTGGACAGGTACCGCCGGCTGCAGACCGGAGGGGCGGAAGAAAGCCTGCAACGGCTGCGCCCCCTCCTGCTGCGAGTCCAGGCCATCGTCGAGGAGGCCGATAGACGGGACATCACGAACCAAGCTATGCTCCGACAGCTCCAGACACTGAGGCACGGCATGTACAGAGGGTACTACGTGCTCGACGTCTTCACGTGCAAAGGATACGGAGAAGGCGACGCCACAGCCAAAGATGAGGTGAGCGACGACTCGTTCACCCTCTGCAGATTCAATCCCGCCAAGCGTCTCTGCCTCACAGCCAGAACGCCAAAGAATATGATGGTGTTCCACGGCAAGGGTCTCAACGAGCTCAGGGAAGTGCTGTCTAGCCTTAAGATGATTGTCGCTGACATGGAGGAGTTTGTGTTGTTCTTGAAGTGCTATCCTCCCATGTGCCGCGAACCTTGCAGCAGCTACTTGTTTTCAGAGATGTGCATTTTTGGTCGCCGCACGGAGTACGAGAGGATTGTGAGCTTTCTGCTCTCTGCACCCCCTGGCACAGGAAATTTGAGCGTTCTTCCAATAGTTGGACCAGTAAGAGTTGGAAAGAGCACCCTTGTTGAGCATGTCTGCTACGACGAAAGGGTGCGCGGCTTCTTCTCCTCGATCCTTTTCTTCGGCGGAGATGATCTTGAAGGTATGAAGGCCACCGGGAATGCTCTGCAAGACAGTGGTGTTATTAAGTACAGAAATGGTGCTTCACATGGGAGGTTACTGATTATTATGGAACTAATTGGGGATTTGGAGAAGGAAATATGGAGAAGGCTGTGCTACTTACTGAGCCATATGGCACACGGGAGTAAAGTCATTATTACGAGTAGGTCAGAGAGGATCGTGCAGTTTGGAACAACCCAGGCTCTCAAACTGAATGTTTTGCCCCAGGAAGCTTACTGGTACCTTTTCAAGTCGATTGCACTGAGAAGCGCTGGCTCAAAGGACTACTCGGAGCTATCATCCATAGCAATGGATATTGCAGCTGAGCAGAAGGCTTCTTTCGGTAATGCATACGTAATTGGCACCATCCTGAGAGCTAATCCAGATGTCCGGTTTTGGCGCGAGATTCTCAAGCACCTCAGAGAATTCAGTAACAAGCATTTACTTATGTTTGGCGAACATCCACTTGATCTCGTGCGAAAAGGCCAACCTATATACCTATGGAGGATGAAGGGCAGTTGCGAAGTCCTTATAGCCCATCGCTATTATCAGGTGTGTTCTACCCAGCACAAAGTTCCCAAGCTAACACTGCCTGATATTCTGTGTGGAAGAGTCATGCCTCGTAAAAGTTTTGAAGTCCTTGCATGGAAATCTGAGATACCTCCCTACTATAGCTACCTGATGAGTTGCAGCATAGTGACATCTCGACATATGGTGGTGAAGAAGAAGCGCTCTCGGTTGCAGAGTTTCTGATCCTTGATGGGTGTGTCCGTGTGTGCTCTTCAGGAGTTGACCATAGGGCTGGGTGTTTGTATACTTGTATGTTGTCCATTCAGTAGAATCCGATGTATGCAGCAAGACCTGATATGAAATCTGGATGCTAGGAACAAATAACCATAACATATGTTTAGAGTTGAAGTGAAACCTTTGTAATTGGTGTATAGTTAAAACTTAGAACAGCATGCTCCATCATGTCCATGACTGCATAACTACTGAACCGAAGCACTCTGGAGTATGATACTGATATAGATAGCCGCTGGTGCAAATTTTGTAGGTATGTACTCATTTCTTACATGAGAATGCAAGTTTTGTAATGTTAGTGTGGCCACATGTCTATCATATGTGTACCGTTACTTTTAACATATCTCCAATTCCATTCTGAAGGGAGTCATGTGCGTTGCAAGGACTGGTGTATCATTTCAGAGCTCACACCGGCAAATTTCCTCCTCCTAGCATGACCCCTCATGACCAATACAATATGGTTAATCAGGTGAACAAGTAGCTCAATGCTGAAGTACATTAAACCTTTCAAAATCCTAGATTACTGCAATTATAAATACCAACTGTCCAAGTGCATTGGGAAATATAGAGCAATTCAGTGTCTAGTCTATAGAAGACCATAAGTGATCTTGATCTTCAAGGCGTGTGCCCTTGGCTCCTTGCAGATATTTGACACCTCGAAGCATGCTTACCAGTTACCACTACCAGCACATAGACAGTAGTACTATTGATCAGGTGAACAAATAGTTAAACGCTGAAATACATTGAACCCATAATAACCATACTGATGCATATCCTTCATTAAGGTAAGAGATACATATCGTAGACACTAGACTCTGAATGGCAATCGAGTAGAGCCAAAATCAGAACAAACACATTCCGCAGGGAGCAAAATACAGCATGGAATACGCGCGCATCCTTGCGCGCTAGACAGGGGAGAGGAGCTGGGCGAGGCTGGGCCGGGGCTCGGACCTCATGCCGACGAGGATGACGAGTGGGATGAAGCCGTAGTGGGCGACCACCTTCGCGTTCTTCATCGCCCAGGTGCTCCACTCACGCGCCAGCCGCGCCGCGCTCGCCGCTGCCGAATCCGCCGCGTCCGCTGGGGCCTTGCCCTTCTCCGCCGCTGCCAACGCCAGTATGGTTATT
The DNA here is from genome assembly GCA_947311845.1 of Poa pratensis. Taxonomy (NCBI): domain Eukaryota; kingdom Viridiplantae; phylum Streptophyta; class Magnoliopsida; order Poales; family Poaceae; genus Poa; species Poa pratensis. The sequence goes on along the minus strand of CAMZMU010000057.1, from coordinate 27,803,530 downwards.
ATGGGTTATTAACGCGTAGCCGAGAGGATGAAGATTTGGAAATTTCAGCTGTGATGGGAGGAGATGGGGTCGTCACGATGTGGTGAGATTGGGTTTCGTTAGGTGAGGGCTCTTTGCACATTAGTCAGTGAACGCGCAGAAGGTTTAGTTTGCAATAACCGAAGAGCAGTGACCGGATCAGATTTCACTTTGGTCTATCAATGACCATAAATATCACATATTTGGATATAATCACCAGTGTTTCATACAGTAAGGTGTTAAAAACCTGAATTACGATAACAAATAACCTAGAGCGGATTTTTTTTTGGTTAGGCGGATATCCAACAGAAATGGTATCGGATATGGTATTTCCTATTATCCAGCTGATGCGGATTATCCGTCATTTTTTTATATTATTTGCGCCACTCAATTAGGATTATTTGTTTAATTAGCCTAATGAGATAGTCAAAATAGTCAATTAGTACATTGATGCATTGATATTATCACCCGTTTGCTTCTCTTGGTGTATAATTATCCCTAGCCTAGTACTACATGACCGCGATGCACGACGTCTCATAGTGTACGTCAAGTCATGCCTGATCTTGGCAGGTTCTACGCACGGCCTATTTATCAAGTCATGTCTGTTGCTGCTCGGTGTAGGTGGTGCGAAAGTTACCAGAGACGTGGTGGCATGGGACGTTGTCAAATTTCTAGTTTCTACTCCAACGACATCCGGCTAGCGATTTGTCGTTGGCTGGACAGATGATGACGATATAAGCATTAACATTCAGTTTTTACACTTCGCTGAAATATTTGTGACAACATTGACGGACCTTACGTCATGTCCTTACTGAATGTGGTGGCTCGAAACCCGTTTTTTGGATGAAAACTCCGAGTTCGGCTCTTGGTTAGACTTATCATCATCGCCCATGTGGGGGCTCTTTCTTCTTGAATGTTTTGCCTACAAACTGTGTATCTTCTACTTATTTTTGTTTTTTGGTCAGTGGTAGCCGAATGTTGGTACTATCGCGAGGCATGGGGATTCATGTTTACTGTTACATATTTTATACTTTGCAATGAAAAAGAGTTGCCCATTTAGGCCGATCATTCTCTACTTAAAAAAATCAACCGGTTAATCATATGGTAGGACTACCCATATCCGTTTAGCGGGTATAAAATTCTACCGGATATGAAAGTTTACACACACCCATACCTACGAATATTCATAGGGTACCCGACGGGTAGATCAAATAGTACACACGATTATTCAAAAATTTACATTCATCAATCACACATTTGATATAAAAATATCAGATAGACGAGTACATAACATTCACCAAATTTAGAAATCACAAATTTATTCTCATAACTCATAAATAAGTCAAACAAGAGTAGACGAGTTACATGATAGAAACTTTATGACTACTTAACATATAACCTAGAGTAGTAACATGTTGATGTTACTACCCTATGTTACTACCCCACAGTGGGGAGTAACATATGGGTGGTGTCATATAAGGCTTTATTTATTAGGCTATAGGCTCATTTCGTCTTGATAAGTGTGATGTTACAGTAACTAGCTAAGTTAGCACAAACAGCTCTCTACTCATTAACTACATGCCACATAACCAAACTTGTCTTGAAATGTATTATTTTTTTTAATAATACATTTTTCTAAAGAATTTCGACAAATAGTATGCGTTTTGCAAAATTTTCAAAAATATTGCGGCCTCGTCCCAGCGTCCCTGTCGGCCTAGCCGTGGCCAATATGCCGCCTGTCGGCCACGGCTAGGCCGACTGGTGCATGGGCGGGGCGCTCTGCCGAGGGCGGGCGCGGAGGGCGCGAGGGCCTACCGCACGGGGCCAGCCGCACGGCAGCCTGCACGCACGCCAGCACGCACGCACGCACGCACGGCGGCCTGCACACCAGCACGCACACCAGCACGCACGCACGGCGGCCAGCCTGCATGCACGCACGGCGGCCAGCCGGCCAGCACGCACGGCGGCCTGCACGCACGCACGGCCAGACGGCCAGCACGCACGACGACGGGCGCGGGCGAGGCCATGGCGGCAGAGCAAGGAGAGCGAGCGACGGGAAGATGACCTATCGGCTTAGGCTGGGCCGATTGGGCTGTCGGTGCCTGGCACGCAGGCCCACAGGGACCTATCGGCCTCGGCTATCGGCCTAGGCTGGGCCGAGTCCGCAAGATTTTTGAAAATTTTGCAAAACGCATAATATTTGTCGAAATTCTTTAAAAAATGTATTATTAAAAAAATACTCCCTCCGTCCAATAATAACTGTCTCAAGTTTGTCAAAAAGTGGATGTATCTAGACATGTAGGGAGTAGCTAAATTACTCTCACTGTAACCAGCCTAACATATGTTCACAAGCTCATGACACACTTCACAAAATAACATCCGCCAACTAACATGTACTCCATCATGTCAAGTAATTTGGAACGGAGGGAGTACTAACAAACATTCGCATCAGTTCCACGGTAAGATTCACATGTCAGCATAAAACTGGTAGAGTATGACTATCTCCGCGGATATAAAGCTCTACATATGCCTACCACGATTTAACGGATAGGGTACGGGTGTTACTCGTGGGTATAAAATTTGTCCATTCTCTGCTAATACGGTATGGTAATCCGCGGGTGTTGTACCCGTGGGTAAAATTGCATATAGACCATCTCCCTTCCGGTCCCACCCAATCCACTCTGCCTAGCTTTTCTACTCCACTCTGCTCCGTGCGTCCCCAAACACTTCCCGCCGCCTCCAAAGACCAAACCCCTGACCGCCGCCGGCGGCTATGCTTCTCTGCCAGCGAATCCTCCCTCGCCTCCTTGCCCTCCCCTGCAGACCCACCTCACAACTCCTCCTCCGCCCCTCCCGCCTCCCGCCCCGCCGCCCCTTCCTGCCTCGCTCCGCCGCGCTCTCTCAGCTCGAGGTCCCCCAAACTGCAGACCACTCCGACGCCGAAGAGCCCGCGGACTTCCCCGACGCGGAAGATGCCGCAGAGTTCCCCGACGCTGAAGATCTCCTGGGTGATGCGCCGGTAAAGCTCCCCCTCGACCGGCTCTTCCTGCCGCCGGGGGCGAACGTGACCCCGGGGGACGAGGAGGCCGCGACCGCGCGGGTCCTCAAGGGTTCCAACATCGTGCTGGGCACGTACGCGCGAGGAGATGCGCAGGTGGTCCACGCGGATTTCGTGAAGAGCAGCGTGCGACCCGATGACTGCCCCAAGGATGGGCGGCCCGAGTTCGCGCTCGTCGGCCGCTCCAACGTCGGCAAGTCCTCACTGCTCAACTCGCTTGTCCGCCGCAAGCGCCTCGCGCTCACCTCCAAGAAGCCTGGTAGGTTGCGCTTCATTGTTTTTTGTTGCCTCGTTATATGCTGCAAATGTTATACTATTGGGTTTAGGGTTTAGTGGATTAGATAGGACCTCTGTTCCCTTTTGAAGGAGGCGATTACCTAATTGATACACTGTCTTTGCCAGTACTTCTAGATCTAGTAGAATCGGGCTATTCTGGGATTTGACTCCCTTCAGAATGGAATTGGAGATATGTCCATACTGAACAAAAACTGGAAACAAGCACTAAATTAATACGGACTGCCAAGTTACCAACTATGTGCATCTCCTATTCTGGCACGACTCCTACTGATAATCTATGAGGTGCATCTCCTGATCAGAAGCTATCCATGTGCCAGAACCATGAGTTAGTTTCGAGATCTTGTGGGTTTGACCTCTAGCCTACCCCAACTTGCTTGGGAATGAAAGGCTTTGTTGTTGTTTGTTGTTGCATCTCCTGATCAGACTGGAATTGGAACAGAAAAGATATCCTTATGCGATTGGCTTTACTCTGTGGGTTTTGATGTTTAGCTCTAAATCTGCACCTTATGCGTTTGGGTCCTACATTAGGCTGTTCAATGCCATTCATACATAGAAATGTTGATTGTTCTTTCCCATACATGATTTTTCTAAATGGTCATGCATACTATGACATGGCTATACATGCTTATTGTTGTAATGTTGCGCTTTCAGAGTTATGGTTCTATGGCCTTTGAGGCTTGTTTCGTTGGGCACATGTTTATCTTCTAAGAGCTTAATTTCCTTTTGAAATGGAATCTGTGATGGGACTAGCGAAAAGACCATGAAATTGTGCTGTCTAAGTTCTATGTCATTTTTGTTTGCCCAACTGTTAAGAGCTATCGTACCATGTAGGAAACTACATTTGGCTGCTTTTTGTAACAATAAAGTTACTGAAATCACATGGAGTTGTGCGGTCTAGCATCAATATTTTCTCTATAGATATGTTAGGATTTTTGTTACTCTTTACACTTTGCAGATATGCTGCAGTAGAAGTTTAATATTATGATCAAACTCTCTCTTAATGCATTAATTTTCTTATTGTTTTTATCATTGCAGGCAAAACCCAGTGTATCAATCATTTTATAATAAATGACAGCTGGTACCTTGTTGACTTGCCTGGTTATGGGTACACTACTACTCTTAACCCACTTTAGTTTCAACTTCTTTATTTCCAAATAAATTCTTAACCATGTAGAACATATTTAAAATGTTTGAGAATTGAACTTACATCTTTTTGGTTGCCATGAAACGTAATGATATCTCTTCCTAATTACCATGCCTGCATCAATTTTGATGTTACAAATACATGGGAATTAAAGTGGGGGTATTACATGTTACTTTCCCATTACTTGCAAATGTCAATACTATTGAAATGGATAGACTAGCTTAACTGGACTCTTAGTGAATCTAGTTACTCCCTCTGTCCCAGTTTTCTGGGCACAATCCAAAAAAACATGCAGTCCCAAAACCCCCCACCTCCTAGACCATTAGCATTTAATTTCCTCTCAATTAGTGGCTGGTTGCCTCTCCCCACCAATACATGCAAAATTTTAGCCCCAATCGATCATCACCTTGGGCCTAGAGATTTGCCAATTGAGCCCTAAGAACTGGGACGGAGGGAGTATCGTTTTTGAAGCCTCCGTTAAGTTAATGCCTTACCGGATGCCTACTTTTTAATTTAGAGAGTTCATTAATGGAATAGTTCTATGCTGCATAGGTAGTATCTGCAGGAAGAAGAAATGATTTCATTAAGTCAAGGTTACACTTCTAGTCAAAGCAGGGTACTTTAAGCTCGAGTTCTAGACTCTGTAATAAACATGATTATGGTGACCGAATTGTTGCCAATCACTTCGAAATCTAGTTGATATTTGGGAGCTTAGAAGACTATTGACACCATGAGTATTGACTGTGACATGTGCGTACCCAATATTTTTATTAATTTGAGTTACTTAATGATGTATCATATATGCCAAAAAAACTAGGTCTTTTGTGTTTTCTTTGAACCTGCTTTATCTAAGTTAATAACCAAAATATATGTGCTTATTCGAAAATACAACAAATGGTGAATGCATTCATGAAAGTAGCATATGCAACTGAATTTGTTGAAGCTTATTGTTTCTGTGAAATATTCTCCATCTTCTGGTTTTAACTGGAGCCTCTATTGAACAGATATGCTTCAGCGCCGCAGGAAGCTCGTAAAGATTGGGATGAATTTACTAGAAATTACTTCCTTAGCAGGGATAATTTGGTGTCGGTTTTTCTCCTTATAGATGCAAGTATTCCCGCTAAGAAGATTGATCTTGACTATGCTAGTTGGCTTGGGCAGAACAAGGTAAGCCATCTTTCCCAAACAACTTAATCTTCACATGTCAAGTAACTATACGTTCCATTCTTCTTTCCTAATGTTAGGAGTAGGAGTAATTCAAGTTCATCTTCACAAAAGAAAAATGTTTTATTAATAATGCTTAAAAGCAGGATAAAATTTGCTAGTACGTTAAGTTCACATCCGTTCATGATTCTAGCAATAGACTGAGTACTGAACAGACATTCTTAACAGTTTATTTTCTAATTTTTTGTGGAAAACAATAGAGTGGCTCCTGTTGTAAATTATTCTTAGATATCTACACCTTTTTCCTACTGGACTATCGATGATGTGAGTCCATCATGTTATACAAACTAACATTAAATTAGTCAATCTGTTTACCTGTTACATTGAAAGATTTCTTTCTGTAAACATGAATTTTGTTTTTCCTTGTTCTGATGAACAAATTACAATGCTATATTAGGCTTAAAGCAGACAATAATCAGTATTTTCCCTATGTAGTGTAAGTCAAAAGGCATGTAGTATGTCAGTGCCATAAGGGGCCTCACGATCCCACGACCTGATCCTCAAGTAACCAGATATCTTTTCTGTTCCAATTCCAGTCTGATCAGGAGATGCAACAACAAACAACAACAAAGCCTTTCATTCCCAAGCAAGTTGGGGTAGGCTAGAGGTGAAACCCACAAGATCTCGAAACTAACTCATGGTTCTGGCACATGGATAGCTTCTGATCAGGAGATGCACCTCATAGATTATCAGTAGGAGTTGTGCCAGAATAGGAGATGCACATAGTTGGTAACTTGGCAGTCCATATTAATTTAGTGCTTGTTTCCAGTTTTTGTTCAGTATGGACTAGATACATGCACATGTGGGCAAATGGAAGTCATCTAATTTGGAACGGAGGGAGTAGGACATAGCTTGTAGTAGGGAGTTTCAATCAATTAATATACCAGATCAGTAGGAGGTTAGCCTCCGACCAATACCTATCCTCTACCTCTCCCTGCGCCATGGCCACAATAGCCGCCGAGGGGACCACACAGCCCCCGGCACCTCGCGACTACGCCCGCCTGAGCTTAGGTTGTGCATCTCTTCTGAACAATAATTTGCATAAAGAATTGCTAGGGTCATCCAAGTGGTACTCCTTACTGTGGGGTGGGGACAAGAACAAATCAAATCCTGTCTAGGAAAATGCGCATTTTTTCATGCTTTTGATGGGCCACTTGTTTGAGCCTTTTATGTTTTCCCTTTCACCTGCGCTCTGTTTGAGCTGGGTTTGTTTTGGCCTTGCGCTATTTTTCTAGCTAATACGCCAATGGTTTTATTTTGGTTAAACTACTACAACTTGAAATATACTTTCGATGTGCTTGTCCTGGGCCAATTAATTTGAGCATTTTTATCTATTTCTTCGTCCTCAACGTGTGATTTCAGCAACACCATAGCAATTTCCTTATTCTTGCTTTGTCGTCCATAACCGCAACCAACTGGTACATCATATAGCACCTGCATACAAGATGAACTTTCTTGTTGTCAAAGACAGCATTATTTCTACATAGCCAAATAGACCGAAAAACCGCTGTAGCTCCAACCAAGAAGCGGTCTTAACAACTTATCTACTACCCGCAGCCATGATCCAGAAATATGTGAAATGCTACAAGGTGGAGCAATATTAAACACTAAATATACAGGGCGCCATGCAGTATGTGACAAATGACAACCGAAAAAAGGTGTTGGATAGTTTCTTGTTCGTAACATGCAGTGTGCTCTCGTTGTTACTGAATGCTGCTGCCACTGGGCTTATAACATGACCTACTTTTGTTTTTGGATATATATCTGACACAGATCTGCCGAGTGCAGCCCCTAGCTCGTTTCCGGGAGTTAAAACTTGTCAATACAAAGTGAAAGTTCTGGCAAACTAAGTCCGACATGGTAGTAGTATCTTTGTCTTCTGCGATGAACATGGTAGTTTTTATTTTTTGAGGAACTGGCAGGAGTGCCACCTTTTCAGTTAAATGTAATATATACAGAGGGGTGGCTTGTTTTTGAAGGGGCATGCCTAAACCCTATAAGTTCACCAAAAATAGATTTTTTTCTAGCCAACACCAACACTCAGCTAACTTAAAAAAAAACACTCAGCTGGCTGCCTCCATAGGCTCACACTGCTTGATGTCCCGAAAGCTAGCTTGGCCACCTCAAAATGTGTCAGACGAGTGCTGCGACGTCGCTCCTTATATAGAAGCCTTCCACTACGTCGTCACCTTGTGTCTTTGGGAAGTTAGAATTCTGTCCCACTACTCCATGGTAGTATCTTAACAAGTACTCCCTCTATTCCACGATATAAGCCTTTAGCTTGCTAAAAAGGCTTATATTGTGGAACAGAGGAAGTACTACTCTGTAACAATATGCTTCTTGCCTTTTTTCCTGCCCCGGAGCTAGTTTTCGGTCCATTCCTTGTGTAGTACTGCTACTGCGGCGTCCCCACTTAACCACTACCCTTTGCAACAAGGCCTGAGCTTGTCCTACCCAGTCAATAACGACCGGTAGTGTTCCTTTAAGCCCTTCTGTCCTTTTATTGGTGCCTTCCCACCCCACAACTATTATTTGCGAGTTTCGACCATCCTCTTTCTTGTTTTGTTGCAATTCAGTGCAAAACACTCCTCTTTGGACAAGGACCTATGTTCATTGCATATGTCCTGAGGACATCATATTTCTTGGTTTCGGACATACAATAATGGAGTGCCCTTCTGTACTAGTAGTAACAAGCAACATCCATAGAATGCATCATTGTCTTCCATATTTATTTCTTCTCTTGTTGCATTGATGTCTAAATCTGATTAACGATGTTCCAACTGTTAGTTATAGATGTGTTCTGCATCTTGCAATGTGTATACAGTTACTACTACATCAAATATGTATTTGTTGTTACTACTTTAGGCGTGTGAGGAAAGCTAGTTGAACAGAAAATCTTTATGGATTAATGTTCAGTCCCAATGTTCTTATTTTCCATTTCAATGCTCATCTTTTCAGGTCCCCATGACACTGGTGTTCACGAAATGCGACAAACGCAAGAAGAAGAAAAATGGTGGCAAGAGACCAGAAGAAAACGTAGAAGCTTTCCAAACCTGATTCGCGAATATTTTGAGGCAGCACCTCCCTGGATAATGACGAGCAGCGTAACCAACCAAGGCAGAGACGAGATACTTCTGCACATGTCTCAGCTCAGGAACTATTGGCGCAAGCATTAGGATGGAATAGCAAACAATAGGACTGAAGCAACAGCAAACTGGATGCAAAGCGGCACCTTTGCAATCAGGATGTCATCAACTAATTTTGCCTTTAGAGCTGTTGATTGTCCCAATTGCCCCCGTACGTACGTGATTACTCAATCAACAGACTGGGACTACACACAAGCCGCTGAAATCAACCACCCTGTTTTTTTATATTTGTATAACCGTACAATCTCAACGTTTTCTCTTTGTTACTTTCTGAATATAAGATTGTGCAATCTGTAGATTAAAGAAGTCCCGTGTCACAGCTACTCGTCATTGGGAATCTAACATATTTGCTTGTTAATTTGCTCCCTTGCACCCTGCATCACACAAATGGCAGGAGATACATGCACTTCTTGACTAGTCAATGGTTTTCTGTGGTGTACAGAGTGCAGGGAAAGTGAACATTATTGGGATCTATCATACATACAGTTGTTCCTTTTCATCCAAGAGTCAATTAAGAAAAGATAGAGCTGGTAGTACTACAAGTTCTGGCTGGAGGGCGGAGGCACAGAACGCTGGTCAGATAATTTGCTTGCGGGCTAGCTGCACTGTGACGATCCTGAGGTCCTGATACTCACGCACGCTTTGGTTGTTAGGATTAACTAGCCTGTCTGTCATCAGCTTTGTAGTATTTAGTGGTACTAACACCTGTTTCTTTGTTTGTCTTTATAAAGGTCAAATCGTTAAAAGCTGTGCGCCGTCTACGCGATAGGGGTATAGGTAGAGTAGATACTTGTGTATGTGTAAGCCAAAAGAACAGCTCAGCTGGTGGGCGCATTTGCAACTAAACAACTCACTCAGCGCGTTCCTTCCTTAATGCCACGGAGGAGCATCATTTATTTGGAAGAATTAACAGCGTGTACAGCCTGCCTATATGCGGTTGTTCGCCTAACGCTCACCCATGTCGATCGGATTGCAACGGCAGAGAAATGTATGCTAGTGGTACTGTACTCCAGTAGTACCTGTATGTACTTACTGACGGCACTGTAGCAGTGGTGTACAGGCTGCAAAGTTGCCGTGGTCAAAACTGTCGCATGGCCGGCCGATTGCTGCGCGGTGAAACTGGGCGCGGCTGCTGCAGCCTTGCGATGCCAAGACCTGCTGCGCGCACAGAGAATGTATGCCAAATCGCCAACAAATCTATACTTCATTGAGTTCATTCATCCTCGCTTTCTTTTACTCACCTAGAACTAAATCATTTTGCCCTGAAACACTAGTACTACACCTCAAATTGCAGCACCAGTTGGTTCTCAGGACCAGTTCCAAGAGATTTTTGCTATTGGCTGAAATCGATCCATTCCCGTCGGCTGCTCACGAGCCACCATTTTCTCCATGCGCCACACGGGCAAACGCAAGACGACGCTAACAAAGGGCCATTACCATTAGGCCAATCTTGTCAGCAACTAAATCCAGGGGTTAAAATGGGATCCAAGATGCAGCCAGCCAGCCAGCGTACAGATAGTGCAGCATCGCGCGTAGAGTAACCAACCGCCTCGGCCCATCTCCCTCGCTCGACCCCCCACTACGCTACGTGGCGGCCGTCCCCATCATCACGCGCACGCCGAGCCACGACCGTGCCCCCCCACCTCGGCTCGGCGGTTTTGTTCCGAGCTCCGCACACGGCCACGGGGCGGTTAAAACCCCGCGCGCGAGCGAGAGAGAGAGACCAACTCCACTCCATCCCTCTCCCGCCCCCGCAAACCGCGCGCGCTTTTATCCACGGACCGGAACGAACGCCAAGTCGCCATGGACAACAGCTCCGGCACCGGCCGCAAGAAGCTCAAGCATCGCCTGGCGGCCATCCTCTCGGTCTTCTCCAGGCGCTCGGGCGGCAGGAAGCGCCGCGACGAGGAGGCGGCAACGCCACCGCCGCTCGCATTGCCCTCCTACGCCCGCCTAGGAGCGGCCGCGGGCGGCGGCAAGAAGATTGGCGGCCAGCACGACCGCCGCCTCTCCGTGTCGGCGCGGCGCACCGTCCCGATGATCCGCATCACCATCGACTGCGCCGGCCGCCGTTCCGTCGACGCATCCGACCCGTCCCTCCTCGCGCCGCTCGACGCCGACGCCACCAAGAAACCCAAGGAGACCAGCGAGTGGGAGGGCCGCAAGTGCCCGCCTTCCTCGCCGTTCCCCCTCGCGCCTCTGCCGCCGCTGCCAAGGTGGAAGGAGCCGCGGGCCAGCAGCGCCCGCAGCAGGCTCTCGACGCACTCCTCGCGCAGGCTCCTGAGCAGCAGCTCCTCCGACGACGAGTACGACGAGGACTCCCGGAACCTCTTCTCGTCCCGAAGCTTCTCCTCCGACTCCTCCGACTTCTACAACTGCCCGCGCAAGAACGGCAACGCAAGCAGGGCGCGTGCGTCCGTGTCCGGACCGTGCCGCGCGCCGCCCGCGCGCCGTGGCGCGTCGCAGAGCTGCCGGTACAGCTTCGAGCTGCCGCGGGGCTCCACGGCGTCCGCGGCCACGGACGGCGGGTTCGCGGTGGTGAAGCGCTCGGCCGCCCCGTACGAGGACTTTCGCAGGTCCATGGAGGAGATGATCGCCGAGTGGCCGGAACGTGGCGGCGACGGCGGGCTCGAAGGGGAGCAGGATGCGGAAGGGCTGCTCGAGACGTACCTGGTGCTGAACTCGCCGCGGCATTACCCGGCTATCCTCGCGGCGTTCGCCGACGTGCGGGAGACGCTCTGCCCCTGAACTACGATCGATCGGCTGCCCGGTGCTGGACCATGGTGTGGTGTTGATAGGATTAACCTCTTCGATCGAGCAAGATTAATGGCGCGAGAGTTGGACATGTGCTGTGTTGTGCGCTTTACGTGCGTTGTCTCTGTCGTTCATTCATTGCTGAATCTATTCTCGACTCGCTAACTTGTGCTAAATTAGGAGTTCTTCTGTCAGTGATATTGGTACTGTACCTTAGTTTGTTGATGTTAGCTTGTGGGCTTCTAGGAATGTACTGCCTCGTTGTTTGAAGAGCACAGTTGTGCTTTGTGTGAATACATATGATAGTCTTCGCTTGATTCTCTGTCAACATTCGGAAATTTGCTTCATAGCATGTCCTTGCTTGAACTAGCTTAGCCGACAAACAAAACTCACCCTCTTAAGTCGACGCAGAGTCATGTGGGTTTCATTTTCAACTGAATACTTTCATTCTGACTCTGCCCCTATCGCATTACAATAACAAACAAGATCCGGGGGAGGAGTAGCAAGCCGGCAAACAAAGACGGAGAAGTGCCAAACTGGCAACGTAAGTCCTCGCGAGTAAGTAAACGCAGGCAAGGCGTATGTCGCGGGCATTACCGGATTTATAACGTGCAAATGGAAGACTTCCCCATTTGCGCAGCCTAGCTTAGCTTGTACCCCCTGCTTGGGTATAGAAGCAGCGGTCGCGAGCTAGTAGGAGCAGCCATGTCCATGTGCGCGCGGGTTGGCGCGGTTGGTGACCACGATCTGAATTGGTAGGAACGGTTGGGGTGGGCGACGCGCACCGCACCAACCACACATGGCGCGACCACGTACACGCATAGGCGATTCCGACGTGAGAGCATCTCACCCGGAATTTTGTCCGGCACCCTTAAAATTGTATCCACTTTGGAGGACGCCAGACACATATCCGGCACATTTCAGGGTGATGTCCATAGTGGCACCCTCTACACAAAAAAAATCATTTTTTTAATATAATCATATCAAAAGTATCAAATTTTATCCAAATCAATGGGTTTTACACGAATTTGACAAAAATTTGAATACTAAACTCTAGCTACACGACATCTACTCGTCGTCGTCGGAGACATCGATGATGCCGCTGTCGTAGGGCCTCGGCTTGGGCTGCCGCGACGGCCCTGTCTGATCCACGACGCCGTTGCTGGGCTCCGGCTTCATCGCGGTCGACGGCGGTTGTATCGGCTCCCCGACCTGCACTTGTTGCGCCTCCATCGACGCGCGCTACGCGAGGTAGTAGCCCGGGCAGTCATCCGGGTCAAGTGGTGAAGTCGGCCGTGGTGGTCAGAAGCACAGCGGTGAAGTCGGACGTGTCTCCGCCGCCGACGGGGTCCCGGAGAGGCGATGGAACCTGCCAATCAGGAGGGAGTTCCTCCTCTCAGGCTGCGGCTGTGGCACAGACCTAATGACATTGCCGCCGCCTCGGCGCGCCCCGGGCTCTTCCTTGATGGGGAGCTTGCCGCGCTCTACTTGACGGCGCGGACGGGAGCATAGCAGCGCGTCGCCTTCCTTCTTCACGTGGCGGCTCGGCTGGGATAGTTGCTCCGGCAGCACGCTACCGCGCCCAGGCGACGACGTCTTCCAGCGTGCAGCTGCACCACCAGCTCCTCCGCCGCTGGGTCTCCCACCTCTCCATGTCGTCCCAACAATCGAGGGTGGCAGCCCTCTCGCGTCTAAAGCGGTCGAATCAGGCCCTGTAGTTGTTGGCGGTGTTGTCGGGGTGGCGTCGCTATTCCGGCGTCATAGTGTGTGACATGTTCTAGGGCTTGCTAGAATTGATAGGATACTCATATAAACAAGGTGCGTCTTCTTTTTCGGAAGCTCATCTCGATAAAACTCCGATGCTAAGCGTGCTTGACTCAAAGCAATATTAGCATGGGTGACCGACTGGGAAGTTCTTCCCGGATGCACATGAGTAAGCACAAAGTGCACAGAAAAAACTAGTATTGATCTGTTGAGACAGTTTCTAGATCATAGAGAGCTGTTAGCCGTGGGCCTGCGTCCCATCTCGTACTCAGTAGAGCAGCACTGGCGCTGTTGCTGGCACTGCAGTGGGAGTCAGTCAGGCGAGCGGCCGGCGTACCTGTGATGCTCTGTGCACTCACCGGAGTGATTCCATGCGCCTGTGCAGGCATCTGCTACTTGCATGCCAGTAGCATATAGCAATAGCTTGATTCATCGGCCTTTCCGCGCAACGTGACCGCACGCCACGCCGAGAGGCCCCGTCCGGCCGGCCCGCGCGCTGAATGCCGACCGACGTGACGGCCTCGTCAGGAGCACCAGAATGTCGCCAGTTCGTCGAGTCTTGTCGCGCTTGCTAATCAGCGCCCCTGTCCGAGCGCCGGCCTCCGTGGCGTTTGTAAATAAATACACGACTGTGTGGCTCATCTTCCGTGGCGTCGACCTCCTACTGCAGCTCGGTGATTCCACCCGACCGTCGTGTATGAACCGCCTGAAGATCTATCAGATCGACCGGTGCGGTATGGGAGTTCTCGCTTGCTTGGATCAATTGTGTTTTTTCGTGGAGCAGTGCTAGGTCATTATTAGGATACCTATTTAGTTTAATAAATTAACTATCTTTTGTTCACGACATCATCATCATTTTTTTTAAAAGTTAGTTTATTTTTCTGAACTAAGAAGCCTACAGGGTACCCTAATGATGACTCATTTGCATCTCCAGTTGCAATGAAACTAAAATACTCTCCTCACAACAGTTTCCATGCATGAAGGGTACTAGAACCTCCATCGGCCTCCGCAAAATTATGCTTTCTATTTTTTTTTCAATTAAGGTGCCAAGAAGCCCCCGATTTCATTGCGAAATGAAACTGATAAAACATTCCACATAAGTTTCTCCAAGCGAATGCCAGCCCCACGCCCCCTCGGCATGGATAAAACACGCATCCGAAAATACATACAACAAACCACATTAGCAAACTTACATACACTAACAAACTCGTCCAACTCAAGATACGATCACCGGTTCATTTTCTTGAGAACTTCGTAATAGAAAGAGTGAATTCTTATTATTACCCTCTAATTATGCATTTGTGACACTGATTACCTGTTCTAGTGGCGTCTACCCATTTAAAAAGATTTTGACCCTCTTTTTCTGAGACATTTCCGTTGACAAAAGTGCGAGTTGATGATTGAGTCTCAAAAATATCAGGACATCAATGAGAAATTTAAAAAAATGGTGAAGATAAGGCTGGACATTATCCTGTCTCCGATCTTTGCATATTTTCACGCACCACATGGTTAAAAAATGTCAGTCTACTCTAACGAATCGTGCAGAATGCCAAAATGAGATAAAACCGTGTCAACTTTTATATATATGGAGTATTTCTGATTTTGTTTCCCTAAATGGGGCAATAAGTGTCACAAATGCACAACCGTGGGTAAAAAGGGCAATACACTCTAAGAAACTACATCCATTGTCTTTCCTTTTATGTGCCATATCCCATCGCTTTAAGATCCCAACTTTCTCCTCACCGGTTTCTAGAAAAATGATAACTATTAGGAACCACAAGTGGAATGTATGATTTAGCGCAGCAGCAAATTTCTCTCAGTTAAGAACTAAGTTTTATCAAACCAGTAGGAGTACAAAGCGTAGCAAAATTTGAAATGGAACCTACACACAAAATACAAAGTTGTTTGTTCCCAACGTTCCAGAAAATTCGTTGTCAAGCTTCCCGTCTCGCTAAAAATAAATGGTTAAACATATAGTGTGGAAGATAATTGTAATAAACACAAAATAAAAAACGGACCAACAAGCTAATAATAATGAAAAACAAGTAAATGAGGTTCTGAACAATGTAGAAGAATGGACCGTGGGACAGAGTATTACTAGTGGTGTATGTCCTTAAATAGTAAACATTATTGGGTAAACAAATTATAGCTGCACAATCGGCATATGATAATGTAATTATGACAGGATATTCAAGACAAAAATTTATGTAGACATCACGTCAAACATATATTGTCATCTGACAACATTTATAACTAATACTCCACTTCGAGAGCCCTTCTATGCTTGCCTCTCTAGGAATTAATTTGTAAACAACAGAGTATTGCACTAAACTCAATACATGATGTAGGCAGTATTTTATATCAATGAGGATTAGACATTAAACATCGTTGTTTACCCTTAGTAGCAACAACACATCACTACCCTTTGTCGTTGCAGTCACTCGAGCCCAGGGATGAATGAGACATGAACCCACTATCGGACATATACTCCCTATTGGAGATTTAAACAATCATATAAATCGGAGGGCATGTAAGAACGTAAACAAAGCGATCATATAATAAACATGCACAATCTGAACATAACATCACAATTCATCATATCCCAAAAAACACAACAATATGAGTAATTACATCGGATGAATCTCGATCATGTTAGTCAGCTCACGAGATCATTGTATTGAAGAACAAGGTGAAGATATCATCATCTAGCTACTGCTATGAACCCGTAGTCTAAGGATGAAATGTCTACGCATCGTCACGGAGGCGGCAAGGTTGGTGTAGATGCCTCCGACGATGATTTCCCTTTCCATCAGGGTGCCAGAACAGGAATCCAGGACCCCCAAACTACGGTTTTCAGCGATGGCAGAGGTTGTGCATGGTGTTTCGCAAATATTTCCGATAAAATTAGGTCAGAGAGTAATTTATAGGCGAAAATTTGTCGTAAGGCGGTGCAGGAGGCGCCCACGCAGAAGAAAACAATTTGTGGAGGTGCCACCAGACTATGCTTTCTATTTCGGACCACTCGATCAGTTTTTTATCGCACACACAAATATTTACATGTCGAAGCCAACACATGGGCCAACAAATACTAGCTAATCAGAGTTCACAGTCAACATTGTTAAGCTTCACTGGGTAATATTCTGTCGTTTAGTCGATCTTGTTCTTAGTTCTCGTGATTATTTTTGGCAGCTGATTATCAAGAAATTCAGTCGGCGGATGAGTATTTTAGTAGCCGATCCCACCGGTGCCTAACTAGGAGTAGCCAGGATTATGATATGCACGTACGGAGTACTACGCCCTAATTAAACTCTGTACTGTATATTCCTCGGAAATGGCGGGAGTTGATGCATGTCTCGCCAAGCGACAACCGCAACGCCCAACAAATATTCCGCCGCGCGCGCGCAGGCGAGCAGCCGGCCGGTTGCCGGCGAGCCGAAATCTCCTTTCCGTCCGTGAAAGATACAGTATATAGGAACCGGCCGGGGACGAAGCTCACTCCAATACCCAGAGTCATAAAACGTCAGGTTCGACGCACGGCGATGCATGGTGTTTTTTACCCCAATGCAGCAAGAGAAACGCACAGCATGTCAGTATGGAGCTAGCTATAGCTTAGTAGTACTAAGCTTAAGCTAGCTAGCTGGATTAGTTTTGTTCAGGTTAAGGGGATAAAGAACATTGGATTAGGTACTGTGTGTAATAATTGATGTCGTAGCTAGGAAGGCGTGTTAAATTATGGTGGCGGTATGCGGTTCCAGTACGTTTGTCCTTTCTACTACGGAATTCCTTCTACTACAGTACGTGCGATTGTGAGCATGAGTTGTACGCACGTAGAGTAGCGGCAACCACGGATCTTAATTTGTCCTTCCCCCGCGTACGCTTGCACCGTATGTAGTCCGTAGTTCAGCAGTATATACGGGGTACTCGGGTAGCTGACGATCTGACGTAGTACTATTGTGTGGAAGAGTACATTCCATGGTAATACACATTTCTACGACAAATATTTTATCTCTGTTAAACAATACCACCTCTGTTTCTTAATATAAGGTGTCAGAAAACTCGCTAGAGTGTCCGGGCTCGTTTGGACCTGGAATTTGCACTACACCCACCAGGCAGGATCATTTAAAGCACCGGGTATGAAGAAATGTACTCCGAATTGCCAATCCTCAAATACATGTACGTTACGGTGGTTTGTTGGAGTTGGAAGCGGTGTCACTAAATGTGCCCAACGGTAATAGTCCTAATCTTCTCCCGCAAGGAGTCCAAAAGCTTTGGATCATGACCACCTGTGTGTAAAACCTGTATCTAGACGTTGCAGTAAAAAAAATCCTTAGTCTCAGGCTCTTGTTTTGAGTACCAGCCTCACTAACCCCGGGGGTGGAGAACCAGCGAAACAAATTTTATCAAAATTCTTACACCACTATTGGCCTCTGAGTCATGCCACACCACATGATCACAGCTGCACACAGTGGATATCTCTTAAATTCATAAAAACGTTTCTCAAATTCTTAATGTATCAGTTTTTTTGCAACACTTTTACCATGCTAACTCCAATAAACAATCCTCGGAACAACACAATATTCCGGCAAATTTGGAGCATGCATCCCTACATTTTATGTGGGCACGTAAAGAGAAACAAATATTTTGTGTAGCTTGTGTAAAAAGTAAAAAATATGTCTTTTGAAAAGGATTATTTTAGCATCATTTGTTTTTACATAGCCCGCAAAAAAGTCAGCTTTTCATGAAAATTTTCTTTGAACATATAACATGTGAAGATGCACGTGCATTTTTTTTAGTTTCTGTTTTGACATGTCAAAATACATTTCAAATGTGTTTTAAATAAAGGTGCATATGCACCGGAGTCCGGGGGGCAAAACGCCGCCCCCAAAAAAAGAATTCGAGAGAAACTGATATATTTTGTGTGGTCTGTGTAAAAAGACGACAAATCGTCTAATTTTAGCGCCAAAATTTGTCTTTTTTACGTAGCTCACCGAAAATCGGCTTTTTTTGAAATAACTTTGTGAACATATAAAATATGAAGATGTATGTGCGGGCATTTTTTAATTACTAATTTGATATTTCAAATGTGTTTTGAATGAAAGGTGCACATGCGCCGGGAGGCAAAACGCCGCTCCCCTTCGTGTGTCTTTTAGAAAAGAATTCAGGGGAAACTGATATACTTTGTGTGGCTTGTGCAAAAAAGACAAAAATATGTCTTTTGAAATAGGCTTATTTTAGCACCAAAATTTGTCTTGCCTACATAGCCCCTAAATTTTTTGCTTTTCGTGAAATAACTTCGTGTATAAAATGCAAGATGTACGTGTGAACATTTTTAAATTTCTGTTTTGACATTTCAAAAAGCATTGGAAGTGTGTTTTGAATAAACGGTGCATATGCCCCCGGAGGCATTAAAAAGATAATCGCAGACATGTTGTCCCAACCACTCATCTTGGGCGCAGTAAAAATGTGAAAACAGGATTTAAGGTCAAAACTTAATGCTCCACATTTAATGC
Source organism: Poa pratensis (assembly GCA_947311845.1). Classification (NCBI taxonomy): domain Eukaryota; kingdom Viridiplantae; phylum Streptophyta; class Magnoliopsida; order Poales; family Poaceae; genus Poa; species Poa pratensis. The sequence goes on along the minus strand of CAMZMU010000057.1, from coordinate 27,784,615 downwards.
CCCACATTGACTCAACTAAGCGTACGTGGTAGCACGGGCCCTCCAACTCCAGTATGGCTCGCCACCCCATCCAGTAACGCATCAGCACGTCACCAGGAGCGAACGCGCCCGAGTGCTCAAAATCCGCGTCCGTTTTGACACTCAATTTGAATCGCCAAAACGTTTACGTAACATACAGAGGTAGGAGTACAACTGACGATTCAAATTATCTAAACGTTATCTAGATACGGATGTATCTAGTTAAGTGTTTAAACTAGATGCATCCGTATCTAGACAATGTTGAGACCATTAATATGGATCGGAGGAGTAGTACATTTCTACTTGAGGATTAATTATCGAGTGGATGAGTAAACCAAACAGCCCTTGCACAGTTACACTACCCCGGCACGTTTTACAATCTTGTACATGCGTCCAAAGGGTCCGTATTGGCCTACTTGAGTTGTGATTGGTCTTAGCTGATTGACAAGAGCACAGCCTTTTGCACTTTGCGTGTGGCGCAGCACTCTGACGTCTCAAGTCCATGCATGATGGACGTTGACACAAGAACAGCACAATCTTATTTGCGACTTACTAATCTGGATTGACTATGTCGATCAAGGAGACTTTAAACGGATAATGCGTGGTAGGAGAGTATCGAGATCGGATCAAGTCTCGAGAAACGACTTCTGGAGTTTGGAATCTCAAGATGGATGTACATGAATGTACGGTCTGCCCAGCTTTGGGTGAACCAAGAGGACTCCTACACTAGATCACAGCAACTGGTTTCCAGGAGACACCGCATTGATTTATCCACCAGACACTAGTGGCCCATCAGGAAATTTCGATTTATGATCGCACGCCTTCTCATTCGGTATATTTACTCCTAGGTACTGTATGTACTCCTGTACCATACTACTACATCATTGGTCCATCGAACCTGTACGTGGTCGTGTACTCTGCACGACGCATCTGATCCATCAAAATGATTTCGCAATCCGTATGACTGCATCGTTTCAGTTACCTTGTCCGTGCGTGTTTCTTACAATGCGTCGGCCAATCAAGAGATTCATTCTGAAGGTTATGCAGCTTATGATCGTGTTACCACACAAGGCTTAGCCAAAAATCATCGCCCATCCTGTGTGCTGTTCTCTTGTCCGGGATGTCATGTACGTCGCGTCTCTCTCTCTATCGGGGCGCCTTTTAGTTGCCGTTGCCCACTGCTGCCGTAATGTCTAGTGGTACCTCAGGTGCCGACGAACATGGCTAGAGCGTGCGTAGAGGGTGTCATCGCTAACATCCTAATGGCGCTGCCTGACCGTTCTTAGACCTTGGTTGGCAGGGGCAGGCCCTTCGTTGGGTAACTTGGCATGGTTTCAGAGACAACCAAATCTGCCCGGTTTCAGAGTCAGCAATACTTGCATTTGTTGCTTCCAATTCCATCGACTATTCGTTTTAATAATTGCAAATTTGGTTCCATCACCGGTGTAGAAACTCCACAGCCCCGTGCATTTTGTACTACTCCCTCCATTCCTAAATATAAGATGTTCTAGCTTTTTCTCTGTTTTCGTAGATTCGTATGTATGTAGACACGATTTAGTGGTATATTCATCATTTTAGTGTGTATCTAGTCTATATTGTAATATCTAAACATCTTATAATTAAGAACGGAGGGAGTAGTAACAAACGCTTGCAACTCGTTCAATGGTTTGTGTTGTTGAAGACGTTCATGTACAGCTGGATATTATTTTTAAGATTTCAAGTGGGATGGGCACGCCACCACTCCCGTGTCCCATCCCAGCTAAAATTACCCAATCATTCCGATTAATAAGCCCCCTTATTCCGTACGGGTTAAATGAGATAAGCCCACCTATCCCGATTGCATCCCGATTGTTACGGAATCGGAGTCGTACGCCGAGGTTGTTACCGTCGCCGCGGCTGCCGCCCAGCTGCTCGGCGTCTTCCCCGCCCTCGTCGGTGGTGGTGACCGAGGAGTAGCGCCCGATGATGCGCCCAGAGGCCCGCCCATTCCGACAACACGGGCCGTCCGAGATCCCCTTCCGACAACACGGGCCGTCCGCCCAGCTGCTCGGCGTCTTCCCCGCCCTCGTCGGTGGTCTAGATACATCCGCATGTGAAGAAATGGAAGTCATCTAATTTGGAACGGAGGGAGTAGTTCGTAGCGGCTGTATCGTGCATGATTGGGTAATCCAGTCAGCCCCCTCCTTTGTTCAATCCTTAGGTCCACCACTGAGCGAACAGTTGTACATGCTGATGCCTGATGCTATGCTTGTACCGCGCTGAACTTAATAATTGTGGCTTGTGGGAAAAAGCATATATGGACAATAGTTAGTCTGCGAGGTTGAGATGTGATTGCAGTATTGCACAAGAACTTACCATTTCGCTCCTTTTTTTTATAGTAATCAGAACTCGGAAGGGAGTCTGGCAGACTGGTACTATACACATTTATTTCTTTTTCGTGCCTGATTTACATGACACTTCAACCGAGAATGAAGCAGTGTCCTGTTATGTATTAGCTGAATATAAGCATGTTCTGATATAGCAGTTGTTAGATGTGTATAGGTTACTGTTCATGTTTACTGTTCATCACACATGTATAAGTACTGCCCGTTGGCCCCCTGGAAATATAGTTGCTCATTCATCCAACATGGTATCAAAAGCTTAGGTTTAGCTCTCCTTCCCCTGCACGTAGCAACTTCGTGCTTGCTCCACCGCCGTTGTCGCTGCTGTTCCTGCAGGCCGGCGCTGCTTCCCTCTCCTCTCGCTCGGAATCGAGCTGCTGCCGGGCCGCTGTCGTCCGCCTTCTCTTCTCGTGCCCGAAATCGAGCTGCTGCCGGTGCTGGAATCCGCCGCATCCGGCCGGCCCACCCTTGCCGGCGCTGCTGCTCCCGGCCGCGCCCTGCCGCCGTCCCGAGCCATCTCGGCCGCCGCCGCCCCTCGCCGGCCGTCGTGCGCTGCCGCCCTTGTTCGGCCGCCGCAGGCTCGGCTCGTTCCCGGCCGGCCGCCGCCGCCGCTGCAGCCCTTGTCCGGCCGGCCGCCGCCCTTGTTCGGCCGCCGCCGGCCGCCGCGGTCGCCGCCCCTCCAGGCCGCTGTTCTTCCCGCCGTCCTCTGCCCTGCTAGCTCGCCTCCTTGCGCATCGGGCAGAAGTGCACCGCTGCGATATATAATCTCTCTCCTCGGTTGACTTTCAAAAAAAAAAAAAAATCGCAGAGAGCCCACGATGTCCTCTTCGGGCTATGTTGCTGTTCCCCGGTGCTCGATTATCTTTGATGGCACCAACTATGCCGAGTTTGTGGGCTTTATGCGTATCCACATGCGCGGCCTCCTGTTGTGGGGTGTTCTGTCCGGCGAGGTCCCCCGTCCGCCGGGCCCCGTTGCTCCTGTGGCTCCTTCTCCACCGGTGCCACCTGTTCTGGCTGTCGATACTTCTCAGGCTGATCGTGATGCCGCCAAGGATGCCGATGATCGTGCAGTTGAAGTCTACGATCAGCAGGTATCAGTCTATTCCGATGCTCTTTCCATCTATCGGGATGAGTTGGCTGCTTACACTCAGTGGTGCAATGATGATGCTCGTGCTGCTGCTGTTCTCACTGCTAGTGTCTTGCCTCAGTTTGCTTCTGAGTTTATGGGATTAGGCACTGCTGCTGCTATGTGGACTTATCTTTGTCAGCGCTATCAGCCATCTGGTGATGCTCTCTACCTGTCTGTGGTGCGTCAGGAGCATGAGCTTCAGCAGGGTGACTCTACTGTTGATGAGTTCAACACACAGTGCTCTGCCATCTGGCGTCAGCTTGACTCTCTGAGGACAGTTGTTTGTGGTACTTGTCGATGCTGTCAGACAGTGAGGTCAGACTTGGAGTTTCAGCGTGTTCATGAGTTCCTATCTCGCCTCCGTCCCGAGTTTGAGCCTCGGCGTGCTCACGTGCTTGCCCGTGGTCGTGTTCCTATATCAGAGGTGCTGGCAGAGGTTCGAGCTGAGGAGACACGCCTCCGTTCTGCCGGTTTGCTTGTGATTCCCACTGTGCTTGCTGCCCGAGCTCCTGTGTCGTCTGCTCCACCGCTCCTACCCACTCCTTCACGGGGGATGGGCGGCGCCCTGCAGGAGCGGGCCGGCCTCGCATGTTCTGTGACTACTGCAAGAAGCCAGGTCACCTCGTGTCCACCTGTTTCAAGAAGGAGCGTGACTTGGGTCGCTCCTCTACAGTGGGTCGTACGCCTTCACCGAGCTCGTCACTCACTGATCTGGACATTGTGCGGCTCAAGCGTCTGCTGGCTTCCTCAGGCTCTTCCTCGACAGGCACCGTTGCCTCGCTGACTGCTTCCACTACTGCTGCTCCGTCACCGTCGCCTACACAGTCAGGTACATCTCTGTGGGTTCTGGATTCTGGAGCTTCCTTTCACATGTCTTCTGATTCTTCTGCTCTGTCTTCTATTCGACCTCTTGATTATCCTGTCAATGTTCTCACTGCCGATGGCACACCTCTTCCTGTTGCTAGTCGTGGCACTCTTTCTACCCCGTCTTTCTCTGTTCCTAGTGTTTCTCATGTTCCCCGTCTTACTATGAATCTTTTCTCCGCTGCTCAACTTACTGATTCTGGTTGTCGTGTCATTCTTGATACCGACTCTTGCTCTGTTCAGGACCGTCGCACCCAGGCTCTAGTTGGAGCTGGCCCTCGGCGCCGTGATGCTCAGGGCCTTTGGGAGGTTGACTGGCTTCGTGTTCCTTCCGCTGCCACCACACCCGCCAGTTCTCATGCTCTTGCTGCCTCCTCTTCTGCGTCCTTCCAACAGTGGCATCATCGACTTGGTCATATATGTGGCTCTCGCTTGTCTTCATTAGTGCGTCAAGGTTTTTAGGGTCTGTCTCTGGTGATGTTTCTTTACATTGTAATGGTTGTAGACTTGGCAAACAGACTCAGTTACCTTATCCTACGAGTGAGTCAGTCTCTCAGCGTCCTTTCGATCTAGTTCACTCCGATGTATGGGGTCCTGCTCCCTTTGCTTCGAAAGGTGGTCATCGCTACTATGTTCTTTTTATTGATGATTTCTCTCGCTACACTTGGCTCTATTTTATGAAATCTCGCAGCGAGGTTCTCTCTATATACAAGCGATTTGCTGCCATGGTCCACACCCAGTTTTCCACGCCTATTCGTGTTTTTCGTGCTGACTCGGCTGGTGAGTATATCTCTCAGATGTTGCGTGGTTTTCTTGCCGAGCAGGGTACTCTTCCCCAGTTCTCTTGTCCTGGTGCCCACGCTCAGAATGGCGTTGCTGAGCGCAAGCATCGCCACCTCCTAGAGACGGCTCGTGCGATGATGATCGCTGCCTCTCTACCTCCCCACTTTTGGGCTGAGGCTGTTTCCGCATCCACCTATCTTATCAACATCCAGCCTTCGGCTGCCTTGCAGGGTGGTATCCCTATGGAGCGTCTCTCTGGTCGTTCTCCTGACTACTCTGCTCTTCGCATGTTTGGGTGCGTGTGCTATGTTCTCCTTGCTCCACGCGAACGCACCAAATTGACCGCTCAGTCGGTTGAGTGTGTTTTTCTTGGCTACAGTGATGAGCACAAGGGTTATCGATGTTGGGATCCTGTTAGTCGTCGGCTACGTATTTCCCGCGATGTGACTTTTGATGAGTCTCGTTCCTACTATCCGCGTCCTACCGCCTCGACCTTCTCAGTTGAGGATATCTCCTTCCTTATACTCCCTGACACATCTCCTCTTGTGCCCCATATTCCTTCTCCACCTCCACCTCCGGAGTCCCACTGTTTCTGATACACCTTCGACACCACCCTCTTCTCCTCCCTCGTCACCTACCTCTCCACCTACTCCTCCAGTGTGCCCTCCCCTTTCTCCCTTCCCTCTCCACTACACTCGTCGCCCTCGTGTTGAGGATGATCCCTCTGGCATGCCCTCTACTTCCGGAGCGCCACCTTCCCCGTGTACACCGGTTCATAACCTTCGTTCTCGGACCTCATTACGGTCTCCTGATCGCTATTCTGATTCCCAGTACGGTCTTTCTGCTGTTGCTGAGCCCACTTCCTACCGTGATGCCATGGCTCAGTCTGAATGGCAGCTTGCGATGGCTGAGGAGATTGCTGCCCTTGAGCGCACTGGCACGTGGGATCTTGTTTCCCCTCCTCCCGGTGTTCGTCCCATCACATGCAAGTGGGTCTATAAGATCAAGACTCGCTCCGATGGTTCTCTTGAGCGTTACAAAGCTCGTCTTGTGGCTCGTGGCTTTCAGCAGGAGCAGGGACGCGATTATGATGAGACATTCGCTCCCGTAGCCCACATGACCACTGTCCGCACTCTTCTCGCTGTGGCTTCTGTTCGTAATTGGTCTGTGTCTCAGCTTGATGTCCAGAACGCCTTTCTCAATGGGAGTTGCGTGAGGAGGTCTATATGCAGCCACCACCGGGGTACTCTGTTCCTGATGGTATGGTCTGCCGTCTTCGGCGCTCTCTCTATGGCCTTAAACAAGCCCCTCGCGCCTGGTTCGAGCGTTTCGCCTCTGTGGTGACTGCCGCTGGCTTCAAGCCTAGCGATCATGACCCCGCGTTGTTTGTGCACACCTCCCCTCGTGGACGGACACTTCTCCTCCTGTATGTTGATGACATGATCATTACTGGCGATGACTCTGAGTATATCGCCTTTGTTAAGGCCCGCCTCCGTGAGCAGTTCCTGATGTCAGATCTTGGTCCACTTCGCTATTTTCTTGGGATTGAGGTTTCTTCGACCTCTGATGGCTTCTTCATCTCCCAAGAGAAATATATTCAGGATCTTCTTGCTCGCGCCGCTCTTGGTGATGACTGCACTGCTGAGACTCCTATGGAGCTCAATGTTAAGCTTCGTGCTACTGATGGTGATCCACTCACAGACCCCACACGCTATCGCCATCTTGTTGGGAGCCTTGTCTATCTAGCTGTCACTCGTCCAGATATTTCATATCCTGTCCACATCTTGAGTCAGTTCGTCTCAGCTCCCAGCTCTGTCCACTATAGTCACCTTCTCCGTGTTCTACGATACCTTCGTGGCACGATCTCTCGCCGACTTTTCTTTCCTCGCTCCAGCTCTCTCCAGCTCCAGGCCTACTCTGATGCTACTTGGGCTAGTGATCCCTCTGATCGCCGCTCGCTGTCTGCCTATTGTGTTTTTCTTGGAGGATCTCTCATTGCCTGGAAGACGAAGAAGCAGACTGCCGTCTCCCGCTCTAGTGCAGAGGCTGAGTTGAGAGCGATGGCTATGTTGACGGCTGAGGTGACTTGGTTGCGATGGTTACTGGAGGATTTTGGTGTTACTGCTGCTGCACCGACTCCTCTATTGTCAGACAGTACAGGTGCTATCAGCATTGCGCGTGACCCGGTGAAGCATGAGCTCACCAAGCACATCGGTGTTGATGCCTCCTTTGTGCGTGCTGCTGTGCAGGACCAGCTTCTTGCTCTTCACTATGTGCCCTCTGAGTTACAGCTGGCGGACTTCTTCACGAAGGCACAGACTCGAGCGCAGCATGGGTTCTTTCTCTCCAAACTCAGTGTTGTGACCCACCATGAGTTTGAGGGGGGGGTGTTAGATGTGTATAGGTTACTGTTCATGTTTACTGTTCATCACACATGTATAAGTACTGCCCTTTGGCCCCCTGGAAATATAGTTGCTCATTCATCCAACAGCAGTAACTTATATATACAGGCGTATTTTAGAGCAACGGTGTGAGTTTATTGATAAAACGGCGATAGTACAACAGAGCGAAGAAACTGAAACGAATATGACCAGCACAGACCCTTGATAGAAACAAAAGTTGCATCAATTTTTCTTTCCAAGGTATAACTTATCATATAATTAAGCAGTAGTCTAGCTATGCATTATCCATGAAAAGGTTTTCTGCTGTCTTCTGGGAGTTGAAAAATCTTATGTAAAATTTATGGCAGCCATTCTTACTTATTACGGTCGTTGATCCATACCCATAGTTTATGTGAACTGCTTCCAGATCTTAGGCTTTGAGCATGGCTTGCAATACAGACATTAGGCTTTAGCATTTTAAGGGTCTCATTTCGGGCTTAGATGAACGAGTATGTCCTGGTGAAATAGAAAAATGCAAACTACATCTCATATATACCTTTTTGTGCGAGGAACAGAAAAGTACAGGGTATGGAATATGGTTCTTCACTTTCCTTACCATATTGTTTCAACAACGGCCGGAAACAGAGATGCCCGAATTATAATGCTTGTGCATGAGCTTACGCATGGACAGTAATCTTTCCATTATTAATACAATTTTGTTATCCACTAAAAAATAAGAAACAAGGAACTTTAGTAGCCTTACGTGATACGGCGAGGTCAGCTTTCCTCAAAAATATCTATCCTTTTGCGGATTCAGTTAGTTTGTATTGTCTCCTGATCTCCTCAACATGACTTAACTTAAAATTAACTAATATTTAAAAGCCTTGGTGATTGTTCCAGCGTGAGTAGCGGGTTTACTTGTACTGCCACTAAGCATTCTAGTCGGGAGGTTCTCTGATTTATGTTTGTATTGTATGTATGATTGCACAACACCACAAGAGCACCCCATCTCAAATCCAGTTTCAGCCCAAAAAGTTGCACCCTTGGTTCGAAATCAAAACTCTGGTTGTGAGTTTATATCTTGTTTCATATTGTCTCTTGGTTCAATAAACATTCACCACCTTTGCTAGACCCCCAAGAAAACTGTCAAGATATTAAATCTAGCATTTTTCTGCTTTTTAGCTCTTTCAAATAAAGGTAGGCCAGCCATAATTGTTCGCATAAACTTATGCGTGCAAGTAGCAATGTAGAGGCTGAGTTTTCAAATCAGATTAGGCCCAAAACTGAGATATGCATTTCCCTTGTTACTTAATGTATGATGACTTGGACATTTGCAGTTTGCACTGTACTAAGTATTTAGGATCACAAAATCACCTATACTGTAACTGATCTGCCTTACTATGTTGTCAACCACAATATTGACGGGCATGGTTGGAAGATAAAAGTTTCTTCCATTTTGTTGTTGTGTGCGCCTGTACACTTTTCATGATACATCCATACAAGGGACGTGGTTAATTTCATGTATTGTTGATATAAACTTGTTGACTTCAATTCTGTAATCTTCAGAAAATACAGGCAAGGGTTGCCAATACATGAACATATATACTTTTTTAGGAGAAATTATAAAAATACATCTCTACGTTTGTTGGACATGAAATGTGCTCACTGCTCTCCTTGTAAATGAGGACATCTCTTTACCCTTCTGTCAATATGGTCTTATCTCCTGGTTCCTGACATCTTCAGATTTTCACTTTCAAATGGCAGAAACCCTGTTCCTACCTTCTTTTGTGCCTCCTTTTTTTAACAAATCTAAACTAGATTAATAAGTTTTTATTTTTTGACAAGTAAAGGCCAGTTCAGGGTATGCAGGTTCCAACTTTTTTTTTTGAGAGACAGGTACCAACTTATGGATACATAGGTTATGGTTTTGTCGGTTAGGACTTAGGACCATGGCGCCGTACACATCAATTTTCAGCACACTGGAGATAAGCATATCGGTGCCCATTTCTCATTTCACACAGTCAGTGTAGCCCATACACACACAATCACATGCATGCACTCATGCTTAGACACGAAGCCACACAACCCATGCACACACACATGGCATTAAAACACCAATCAGGTATCTTATTAGAATATTAGATTAGATACAACAATCACAAGTTTCCTCAATTTTAGTAATCTTCATGTTTTATCATATCCCAATAATATTGTCCATCATGCAGTAATATATGGTTATCTCCATCAAGCGCTACTCGGTATCAGCTTAGATTCTCGTGCATAAGTTTGATATGTGCATACTACGATGGAAGACATGGTATATTCTCATGCTTGATAAAATTTAGTCCAGACAGAAACACCGCAGAAATTGTTTCCAACTTTCCATGCATAGCTACATTATGTGCAATCTTTATGCCATTAAATGTTGCTTCCAGTGGGATCTTTTCATGTCATTGCCTGTTCTTGTTATTTATATCTATAAGAAATCAACGTACAGGGACTACCTGATGTGGTTCTTTCTTCATTCAAGAAGAAACAACCAAGGCACACACCCTGCGGAGTCAAGGGTCGAACACGGGGGTGGGCTGGTCACACACCCGAGCGCGCCACTGGCAAACTGGTTGACGCACAGTTCCTTTGATCTTGTTGCTTGTTAGTTTTGGCTGTAAGTGATATAGAAAACTTATGCAATCTCAGCTCTGCTTTTTGGTACTTTATTAGTCAAGTGATGTTTCTTTCACTGTGGCATGTTTAGAGTGAATTCTGTTGTTCGTAAGCATTCTTATTCATTATTTGACATGTTTCACCTACATGAACAGTCATTAGTACTAAATGTTGCAGCATCCAGATGAAAGTTGTTAAAACTCATGATACTCTGTTTTGGCTGGTGCATTTTTTTCTTCCGATTTTATCATTGCTAATTTCACCGTGAAGTTATGTGGACCAGCTATTCCATTCTAGAGTTGAGAATTTATTTTTGTAACATATCTTTTGTCAACTTTGAAAGTTATATGTATTTTTTTTGGCCTAGTTATGGTTTATTGTAGAATATAATTTGTGCATTTTGTGATCATACTTGAGAATCTGCAAATAAGCCCGTAAGCAATTAGTAATAGTTTTATGTACACTAATTTCCTTTTTTCTTGTTAGACAGCATCTACACATTGATTGAGACACGATCAAGATGATTGCAATATATTGTTTCACTTTGTTGTTGAAAATCTTATGTTGGAGAAGAGCAAATTATGTTTTTAATTAAGCCAGGAATTGGGCGTTGACCAGTTGGCTAGTGGAACGCAGTCGGCCGCGCTCGCCCCGCCACCAGCGTTAGAGCCTTGTGCTCCGCAGGGTGTGTGCCTAGGTTGTTTATTTTGGAAATGAACGCCATGGGGGCTAGTCCTCGTTGGTCGAGTTTTTTTAGTGAAGCATATATTTATTGTTTGATGTATGGGGTCATATTTCTAGTGGAAACTATTTAACTCATTTGGGAAAGCTATGTTAAGTATATGTTTATCTCCACGTCCTATCAGGTCGGTCTTTTGGGATAGTTGGTTCATAGAAGTATCTAACATGGTATCATATCAGTCTTTTGGGATAGTTGGTTGATAGAAGTATCTAACAGTTAATAGATCTATTAAAAATTGCCACTGCGACACTTGCCGTTAGGCTACTGCCTAGTTCCAAAAGATGTTTAATAGATCTATTCTTAACGAGAAAAAAAGTAGGTTTTGGAAAATTGAGTTTGAGAAGCATGTTCATCAGTGCAAGTGTATTTTATTTTCATGAGAGCGAAGGGTTGGAGGGATAGTACATCATAGCTGGACACTGGAGGTCGGGAGTCTTACATGCTGTTTACTGCATGTTTTATGCACGCCAATAGTTCAGTTCTCTTGCTTACTTGATATTGTTATTATATGATCTTAGTGTACATTTGCAACTTTGCATGCAAATTGAGTGTTTAGTATAATCTTATCTGGTAGAGTTTACCTCTTCTATCCGAGGCATTCTACATTTAAAACTAACTTTAGTTGAAAAAGTGAACCGTGAGCAGAAAATACCGGAAAGTTTCTCACGTGTTCTCATTTTAGATTGCTTAATTTAGTTAGACTGCTTCACAGATATATTCTCTAGCTTTAAAAAGTTGCAATAGTATATTTTAAGCAACAGGAGTGTGCACATTTGCCATTATTGTAACTCGTTATCAAAACCCAACAGGCAAAAGCAGTTAAAAGAAAATTCTTTCTTCATTCTTGGTGGCTCTGGCTCCTTATATCACATTTTTGATACCCAAAACGTTCACTTTTTGTAGTGGTTTTGTTCCACATCATTACGATTGGTCATATAAATATGATTGTTGTACTCCTTGCTTGATCAATGCAAGTTACGACGATGAGTACTTTGCTGATGCATCTTCCTGTTTTCTCAAAGAGACATATGCCTTGTAGTTTGCAGCGAGCTTTTCCTTTCTGGACTGCTGATCCACGAAGACCATGGTTCTCTAGTCTCTTTACCTCTGAGAAACCAACAACAACAATAACAACAAAGCCTTTCATTCCCAAGCAAGTTGGGGTAGGCTAGAGGTGAAACCCACAAGATCTCGAAACTAACTCATGGTTCTGGCACATGGATAGCTAGCTTCCACGCACCCCTGTCCATGACTAGTTCTTTGATGATATTCCAATCCTTCAGATCTCTCTTAACATACTCCTCCCATGTCAAGTTTGGTCTACCATGGCCCCTCTTAACATTTTCATCACGCTTTATCCGTCCGCTATGCACTCGCGCTTCCGGAGGCCTGCGTTGTATATGTCCAAACCATCTTAGACGATGTTGGACAATACCTCTGAGCAACCAACAAATTCTGTCTTTTTAGACTACAGTTGAAACGTGTAAAGCCACACCATGACACCAGCATAGAGGCACTACTCTTACTATTATCATTATTATCGTCATTAGTTTATTATATTTTTATTTATTATTATGAGATAATCTTTTTTGTACGGACACATTCTTTTTTTGTTTAGGTCTTATGTTGATACTTGGTGCTGTACGGTCAATAACTCAGTACAATTTTGTACCTAGACAAAAACCAGATCTCTCAGTGCTGGTGGTTGATCAGGATGCGCACAATACTGTATGCTAGAAATACACATTTCTCCACATAGTATTGAAAACTGGAAGAAATTATATACTTCTAGAGACAAAACACATTCAGTAAGCAAATAGAGCTTATTCATGTTGTAGTCATTCCATTCTTAGCAACCATTGTTTCTTTTCGGGCATGTAAATGCATTAGATATGAAGGGTTAGGCTCATAGTGCATCCCTTAAGCAGCAGCAGACTGACCAGAACAAAGAGACCAAGAACACTAACAAAGACCCTTGGCTCCAGCCACACTCCAAAATCGTCCAACCAGAACAAAGAGATTGGAGATGGTGGAGGCCCTTCGCTCTAGCCACACTCCAATTTTTTTGAAGTCATCAGTGACATAGAGTAAATCTTTTTTTAGAACTATGGCGCACACTAGTGGTCATACAGATATAGTAAGTTTGGTCCAATTTATTCCCATGAAATTTGAACTCGTATTTCTTGAATTCCCTCTACATGTATTGGCTAAGGTAAATGTAAGTATGCATTTAGTTATTCAAACTTGCACTTGTGCACTTCAAACACTTCTTGGAGAACTCATGACTGTAGGACATGATAAGAATATGCAATGGCATGTGTACTTTGTGGACTTGAGACTCCCATGTCATCCTAGCAGGCCAGAAGAGCCAAACTCTAGTCTTGCCTCTGTCCCCCCTACCCATTTCCTCCTAGCCACAACTTGAGGACATTGGGAAAGCCTGCATGGCCATCTGCGAAGGTGGGACGAGGCCTCTCATCCCGGAGCTGTTCTTGCAAGGGAGATGGCACAATCTCATGGAGAGAGCGCGGTTGTCGGTGTGTTGCTCGTGGGTGTCTTCAGTGTGAATGCACGGTTACAAGCCTGTCAAGCCACCCCATGAACCGGCGATAACAACCTTTGAAGGGAATCCGGGTCAGTGCCCTTTGTTAGAGATTTATAGTCCCCTTTTCTGATGTATGGGGTCCTGCTCTCTTCGCTTCGAAAGGGGGTCATCGCTACTATGTTATCTTTATTGATGATTTCTCTCGCTACACTTGGCTTTATTTTATGACTTCTCGCAGCGAGGCTCTCTCTATGTATAAGCGATTTGCTGCCATGGTTCACACCCAGTTTCCACGCCTATTCGTGTTTTTCGTGCTGACTCGGCTGGTGAGTAGATCTCCCATACATTGGGTGGTTTTCTTCCTGAGCAGGGTACTCTCGCCAGTTCTCTTGTCCTGGTGCTGATGCTCAGAATGGCGTTGCTGAGCGCAAGCATCGCCACCTCCTTGAGACAGCTCGTGCGATGATGATTTCCACCTCTCTTCCACCTCACTTTTGGGCTGAGGCTGTTTCAGCGTCCACCTATCTCATCAACATTCAGATCAGCTGCCTTGCAAGGTGGTATTCCTATGGAGCGTCTCTCTGGTCGTTCTCTTGACTACTCAGCTCTTCGACTATTTGGTTGCGTATGCTATGTTCTTCTTGCTCCGCGCGAACGCACCAAATTGACTGCTCAGTCGGTTGAGTGTGTTTTTCTTGGATACAGTGATGAGCACAAGGGTTATCGATGTTGGGATCCTGTTGGTCGTCGGATGCGCATTTCACGTGATGTGACTTTTGATGAGTCTCGTCCATTCTACCCGTGTCCTTCATCCTCGACCTTTTCCGTGGAGGACATATCCTTTCTATCCTTACTTACACACCTCCCTTTGTGCCTCATGTTCCTCCTCCTCCGACGAACCCACTGTTCATGATACACCCCCGACGCCACCCTCCCCTCCATCATCACCTACCTCTCTGGTGCGTGTTCCACTCTCTCCCTTTCCTCTCCATTATTCTCGTCCTCCTCGTGTTGTGGATGATCCTACCGACGTGCCTTCTAGTTCCGGAGCACCGTCTTCCCCGTCTCCGCCGGTTCATAACCTTCATGCTCGGCCTTGCCCACCTGATCGCTATTCTCCTGACCGCTATGGTCTTTCTGCTGTTCTTGAGCCCACTTCCTATCGGGATGCTGTTGCTTAGCCCGAATGGCAGCTTGCGTTGGCAGAGGAGATTGCTACGCTGGAGCGCACCTGGTGTTTGCTCATCACGTGCAAGTGGGTCTATAAGATTAAGACTCGCTCTGATGGTTCCCTTGAGCGTTACAAAGCTCGTCTTGTGGCTCGTGGCTTTCAGCAGGAGCAGGGACACGACTATGATGAGACATTCGCTCCTGTGGCCCACATGACCACTGTCCGCACTCTCCTTGCTGTGGCTTCTGTTCATCATTGGTGTGAGTCTCAGCTTGATGTTAAGAACGCTTTTCTCAATGGTGAGTTGCGTGAGCAGGTTTATATGCAACCACCACCAGGGTACTCTGTTCCCAGTGGTATGGTCTGCCGCCTTCGGCGCTCCCTCTATGGCCTTAAACAAGCCCCTTGCGTCTGGTTTGAGCGTTTCGCCTCTGTGGTGGCTTCTCGCCTAGCGACCACGACCTAGCATTCTTTGTCCAGACCTCTTCTCGTGGTCGGACTCTTCTCCTTCTATATGTTGATGACATGATCATCATTGGCGACGACTCTGAGTACATTGCCTTTGTTAAGGCCCACCTCCGCGAGCAGTTCCCTCTCGGTCCACATCGCTATTTTCTCGGGATTGAGATTTCTTCGACCTCTGATGGCTTCTTCATCTCCCAAGAAAAGTACATCCAGGATCTTCTTGCTCATGCTGCTCTTGGTGATGAGCGCACAGTTGTGACTCCTATGGAGCTCAACGTTCAGCTTCGTGCTTCTGATGGTGATCCCCTTGCTGATCCCACGCACTATCGCCACCTGATTGAGAGTCTTGTCTATTGAGTTGTCACTCGTCTAGATATCTCCTATCCTGTCCACATTCTGAGTCAGTTTGTTTCTGCTCCCACCTCTGTCCACTATAGTCACCTCCTACGTGTTCTACGATATCTTCGTGGCATGATCTCTCACCGTCTTGCCTAGAAGACGAAGAAACAAACTGCAGTTTCCCGCTCGAGTGCAGAGGCTGAGTTGCGAGCGATGGCTCTGTTGACGTTTCAGATGACTAGGTTACGGTGGTGGGGTGGCTAAATAGGAATCCAGGAGGAAGTATACTGGCCGAATGGCAGGCATGAGCTACGTCTCAGGAGTCAGGATCGTCCATCATTGGAAATTGGATCCTTGCTATGCCTATATGTGCTGAGTGTGCAGCAACAGTCCTTCAGGTTTGATTGGCACAAGCAGGCTGCTGCTCTTGTCTAGGGCACACAAGCCACAATTTGCTTGCACCCACTGAGGCTACTTGTTGGACTTCCCATCTCTTTTTCCTTTTTGAAACGAGGCAAAAGATTCACCTTTTCATTAATTAAGAAAGGAGAGAAAACATGTTTAAGTTTTACAAGGCCGAAGCCAACACCATCCTGAAGCACGAGAACAGGCGGGCTAAAGGAGGACAAAGAGAATTTGAAATGCGATCTTCCTGTGGTTGGGGATCTGTCAGGTGCAACAGACCCTTTGGGGAGTTCTGCAAACTGTCAAGGATTGTTGGTCCTGCGGCCGTGCTTCACGCTGGGCTTCCTCGCAAGGCCGTGGCTTCCATCATCACTTTGGTCTCCTGGTAAATATGGACTGAGCGTAACTCTATAATCTTTCTGCATGTCTCTAAGCTCCCCACCTTGGTTGTTGCGGACATCAAGGAGGAGACGAGGACTTGGATCACGGCGGGCGTTAAATGTTTGGTGAATTTCATACCCGGAGAGACTTCCCATCCCTGATAGCCCGCAGCAGGTGAGTGTACGGTTTGCCAGGTAGAAATCCAAGTTTTGTGAGAACTATATGGTATATCTTTAACATGCATCTCTTGGTAACTCTAGCAACATAGCAAAAATGTGTGGTCTTCATATCAGTAAGAGGTGAATAATGAACCTGTTCTTATGCTACTTGCTACATTGCTGGTTGCTGCACAGATCTCACCACACCATTGCAGCCCCCCCCCCCCCCCCCCCCACCACCACCACCACCACAAGAACTGCTGCATCATTTGTTTTGCACATCTGGCCCTGTTTGTAGGTTCTCTTATTGCTGTGATCAACCTGTATAGCCAGCTAGAGAAAATATCTTGGCCCTGTCACATATTGCCTTAACTCCATTTACTGAGCTGGTACACTGCATAAAAACGGTATGTCAGATGCAAAAGCAAGCTAGCAAAAGGTTAAGGCCGTAAGAAGTTGAGACCCCCATTTTCTTAATGGACTTCTGGACTTGCTTGAAATATTCATCCTTCCATCGGTGCATTTAGGTTTCTCCTGTTATTGGCAAATTTGGTTCGTATCAGTATAATCTGGGATCAATTTTTAGGTGCAATGTCATCTGTGCATCCTTATTCGCTTGACCTTTCTAGTTGTTAGACCCTACCATGGAGAGATATTGTGATGGTACTATCCTTGTGTAGGGATCTTCTGAATGCGAAAAGAAATTGCGTGCAACAGTTTGTCAGTGTCTACGGAAGTCATTTTGTCAGATGCAGTACCCCGTTGATGGTTTCAACATGAAGTGCTGATATCTGGCAACTATTGAGGTCTAATAATTCTTTTGAATGGCCATTTTTGTTAGAAGCAAGATGCTCCATGAACAATCATTGGAATGTTCAACTCCAAAACTTCGATTTGCCAAGGCCCTACCAGTTAGCGTCCCAATTCAAAGAATCTTCGTGAATCATTCTTTGCTAGATGTTTCCATGGTGCTACTCTGCTAGACAGTGGCGGAGCGTGAACAAAATACAAGAGGGGCCAATTACATATAGAGAACAACAATATGCATGAAAAAAGTGGCGAGGCCATATACGCAGCTATAATTGATAATTAAATAGAGTGCCACAATGATATGTATGCTTTGTTCACGCAAAAGCAGCCGCTACAGTAAATAAAAGCAGCCGATATAACTGGTTACGTCACGCAAAAACAGCTAGTACATATATCAGCAAAGAAAATGTTTGCATCAGTTAATCAAGCGAGTGTTGATACGGGCATCTAAATAGCTAACCTGAGTAGGGACATCAATTGCATCCCAATCCAATTAAACAATCAGAGAAAGGACATCCGTAAGTACCTTTTTTTAGAACACATATGTAAGTACCTAATCTGGGCAGGCAGGGTGTTGCAGAACACGGGGCGCTGCCGCGCTGGGTTGTGGTATGAAGCGGTGCAGGCGGCTCGGCAGGGGTGGAGCAGCAGCAGCACAGCAGGGGATCGGTCGATCGTGACGCCGAGAGAAAAGTGTTTTGATGAATGATGTGGAGGACAGACGGTATTGAACAAGGATTCATGACGGTCGATACGGAGAATCGAGAGATCGTGGTCGCCATGGAAGCGGATGCGCCGTCTGCTTCCTTATGCGTTGTCGAATTTGGGGGAAAAGGGTAGAGAAATTGGGCTGTCATCTGCTGATGGGCTGGCTAAGTATACCTAGTATAGAGTAATTTGCACTTTGGAAGGGGGGGTCGTGGCCCTCTTTCGCCTCCACGACGCTCCGCTAGTGCTGCTAGACACTAATGGACTCTTATGGTTTGTGGACACTTGAAGGTGCTCTTTTGCAGGTGAACTGTCTTATTATCCTAGGCGAGCTTTAAGAATAGCACACACAGTTCATAACACAGCAGGAACCGCGAAATTACAGTTGAACTTGTAGGCTCCTGAGAATTATTTCTTTTGAACTGCATTCGTCCGTTGCTGGGGCACTTGATAGGGGAGAATAAATCATGGCACGCGAGGTTACCTGTTCTAGTTGCTTTGGCTAATATATAGACTTCACGCCTTTTTATTCATCTTACTTTATGCTAGCTTTTGTAATTTAAGTAGCAACAATGTACTTAATTCCTCTTGTTACGAAAAAAAAGTGTCAGCTCATCATGATTGACGTGCTCCATCAGGATTACGCGTCATGCACAGTTGAGTGATTAAACTATGCCACTACTAATAGATTCTAATGTGTTATGCATGATACTTAATTCATACCCTGCCACATGTCCGCTGAGTGTTCAAGTAACTTTACTTTTGGGGTATTTTACGGTACATCCTACTACAGATTTTAGGGTGTAGTATTATGCAGATCCGACGGCTAATAGGGCCTGCGCCAGAGTTAGCTCGAGGTCAGCTTCGTAATTTGTTGAAGGGTAGATTGAGGAATTATTATGACCGGGCGTTGCCGGTTCGTTCATCCAGCGCTGGCGCGAGCGCTCCCATGACCGCCGAGTCATGGCTACGGCGCCGTCGTCGTCTGGTGAGTGACTCCGTGCGGTGAAGACGGTTTCTAGCACCCGCCTCTTCTTCTTGAGCGTCTCGTCGAGTCGTCGGCCGCCACCTCGAGGAGCTCTGCGCGTGGCCGTTGACACCGCCGCCGGTGCACTGCTATTCGGCACACGTTCCAGCGGGGGCCGTGGCCTAATTGAGGACCTTCATAAGGTGCACGCCTAGCTTCCATACTGAAGGGCCAATCGTTGCTACATAGCGCGGTATCATCACTGTTCTGCACTCCCGGACCGCATCACTGACGAGAGCGTCAAAAGGAGTAACTCCATGGATTCAGTCGTTCAAGAACCTCCTGATGTTAAGAAGACTTTGTATATAAAAAAATGGTATAAACTTGTGGAGCCGATTTCATATTCAGAATCAATTGATAACATGAAGCACCGTTGGGTGTTCTTAGATTAAGTTCAGGGTCGATGCCCGTGCAAATGTCTGATTGTTGTCAAGACTTCATAGACTGCACACTAAAGCTAATTTTTTTTCATAAACCCACCAAAATATATAACATACTTTAAATCAATGGCATCCAAAAAGAACTTGTAGGCTTCTGTGTCACCGGAGCAGAGAGGTGAGAGAAGAGACAACGCAGTGTAAGAATATCAGATCGCCCAATTGCCGCCATCATCCGAGAGACGGGAGAACGGAACCGGGAGGAGATGGACGGGGCAGCGGTGAGAGGAGGACGTGGTCCTGGACGAGGTTGATAGGAGGACCTTGCAGCGCCTGACCTCGCAGTGGGCGGAGGAGGATCCCGCTGACGGCCGCTCCGGCCGGCGACCTCCCTCGAGATGTCGCCAGTGGCGTCCGTGCTGCAACGCGCCATGATGTGGTGCTGGATGCGGCAGAGGCAGGATAGGCAATGGCCGAGGAAGTGAGGGCCAGCGACGGCTGAAACCCGAGCGCCGTGCGGTAGGTTCCGACGACAAGGTGTGGGGAAATGGATGAAGTGAAATTCCGACGAGAAGATGCAGATTCTTAACAGTAGTGAACTGCCCAAAATGCCCCTCGGGCTCAAATATACTACTGAAAATTTGGAGTAGTATTTCGAATCTGGGCCGTAGGATCCCGTCGGATGAACAGCCGGTATTGATTTGATGCACCGTAAAACAACTCTTACTTTTCTAATGGGCGTAGTTGATCTCTCAGGACTGCTTACATGGTGGGTATACAGGGCAAAAAAATTTAGCTAGGGCATGCATTCTATAGAAGACAGCCACCCTCAGAACTTCCTCTCTGCTTTCTTCGTCTGTTTTCCTCTTCTCTTCTCAACTTATCTAACAAAGAGGAGTTCGACTATATCAGGGACCAACCCTCTCAAATAACAAGGATTCTTGTCTACCATTCCCATCTGCACCAACTTCTTGATATACAACATACCTCCTCTTTATCTTCTCTGTGGTGCATGCATTCATGCTCAACAGAGTTGAAATCGAAGCAAACACAGCCATATATTACTAGCCACATCAAGGAAACGCCATTAGAAGCCTACTAAGTGCATGGACCATTGGAGTGAAAGTGAGGGCAAGAGAGCCCATGATCCTATCTTCCAAACCTATTTCAGCCAAAACTGCCGTCAACATGTTGAAGATTTCTGCAAGGAGAGGAGCGCAGATCCTGTCGTTACTCCTTCACAGCGATCTATCTTGGTTCCTGGTCCGATTATCGTGGGTGCAGGACCATCAGGGCTTGCCGTTGCTGCATGTCTCAAGGAGAAGAGGGTCAACAGCCTCATCTTCGAGCGCTCCAACTGCATAGCTTCCCTGTGGCAGCTGAAAACATATGATCGTCT
The DNA here is from genome assembly GCA_947311845.1 of Poa pratensis. Taxonomy (NCBI): domain Eukaryota; kingdom Viridiplantae; phylum Streptophyta; class Magnoliopsida; order Poales; family Poaceae; genus Poa; species Poa pratensis. The sequence goes on along the minus strand of CAMZMU010000057.1, from coordinate 27,763,868 downwards.
GAGCCTTCATCTTCCACGACAGTTCTGTGAGCTTCCTCTCATGCCTTTCCCTGCCGATTACCCTATTTACCCCTCAAAGAAGGAGTTTGTAGCATACTTGGAGAAGTATGCTGCACGGTTCGGCATCTGCCCTACCTACAACCACACGGTGGTATGTGCAGAGTATGATGAGAAGCTTCTGTTATGGCGGGTGAGGATGCAAGCTACGGGCAGAGTGGGAGAGGAAGTGGAATATATGTCCCGGTGGTTGGTTGTGGCGACTGGCGAGAACGCTGAGGTTGTGCAGCCAGAAATTGATGGCCTAAAGGAGTTCAAGGGCACGGTTATGCATACCAGTGCATATAAAACTGGCCGCATGTTCGCTGGGAAGCGTGTTCTTGTTGTTGGTTGTGGCAATTCTGGAATGGAGGTCTGTCTAGATCTCTGCAACAACAATGCACAGCCCCATATTGTAGTAAGAGACACTGTACGTGACTTTCTCTACTTCTCTATCATTATTATTTTGACAATGTTATTCAGTCATTATATCGTGAATTATGTTCGTTACTTATATGTTTCCCAGTATTATCCCTAGGAAATGATTAACCTAGACTAATGACAGAAGGAGGTGCCCGCTGGTTAATATTTGTAGGTTATATTTGTTGAGGATTCTGATTTTGCTTATGTCAAGTGCGCTTATCTGTAGACTCTAGCTTAGCAATTTAAGGAAGACCCAGTGTCTGAAATCATTAGTTCGCGTCAAAATCAGGTTTTTCAAGGCCAAATTGGTTCTTGCACCTGCAGCACAGTTGGCTTTATTATGCAAAGTTCCAGGTTAAGAACAACCTGTCACTTGAGGAAAGGGGGAGATTCCTGAAACGAGAGGCTCCTCTATTGCTGCCTATTAGTCTTTATGTTCTTTCTTTCTTTCTTTCTCGTGTGCACTTGCATCTTTTTTGGCCATCTCTGCGTCTTTCACCTCCATGTTCTTTTGGTTCCTGATTAGTTGTGTGCTAATAGTTTTCTCGCCCCAAGGATGGTGCAAAAGACCTTTCTCGTCTGTACTTCATGGGAAAACTATGATTTGCACATTTAACCATGGGTCCCCATCACCACCATGAGAGCATAGCATAAGTCTGTCACTTAGAAAGAAACATTAGTAAAATGACTTGAGAACCTACCTTTCATGACTAGGTGCATTCCTTTTTCACAGCTCTTTCAGCTTTATAAGAGCTTAGCAAGATTAAAAAAAAAACAAGCTTGGTTTCCAAAAAAATGCAAGCTGAGGTTTGCTTACTATACTATGTTGGAGATAAGGGAATAAGTTTGGTCCAGGGACCAAACTGGTCATGTTGCTTCTTGTAGCATGCAGAAAGCAGACTTGGGAAAAGAGATTTTTTTGCCAATTAATTTTATGATCCAATCATTAGCCCAAATGTTGTGTTGCCTTTTGTGAGCGCTAGCTAAGATTTTGTTCATCATTGGCAGGTACACATCTTGCCCAGGGAGATGCTAGGTCAGTCCACCTTTGGGCTGTCAATGTGGCTGCTCAAGTGGCTGCCAGTCCATGTGGTGGACCTGTTTCTACTGCTGGTAGCACGGGCCATGCTTGGGGATACTGCTCGGCTTGGGCTAAAGCGGCCTACCGTCGGTCCCTCGAGCTCAAGTCACTCTCAGGGAAGACCCCAGTTCTTGATGTTGGCACATTTGCAAAGATTAGGTCTGGGGATATCAAGGTCTGTTTCATACCACTGAAGTACAAAGTAACACTAAAGTGATGGTTTGAGGGGGTCAATCGACCACTCTCTCCGCCTTAGTTTAAGTAGAGCTGCAATTTTCCCCATTGGTTGAACCATGCAGGTGCATCCAGACATAAAACAGATATCGGGACGGCGAGTAGAGTTTTTCGACACGTTGTCGGAGGACTTTGATGCAATTGTCCTTGCAACTGGCTACAAGAGCAATGTCCCCTTCTGGTTGAAGGTGCATTACATTTTTAAAGTGGCATATTTATATTAATATCATATGGAGTATGTAGTATTAGAGTGGCACAAATCCCCCCTGAGAATCAAAAGGCAAATCTGACCATGGTAATGAAAGTGCTGGAGGAATTCTCTAAACTAATTTAAATGACAATTGAATGAAAAAAGTTGTGAAACCTGTGTCAGATGACTGTAGCTATCATGTCCTGATCTCTAAATCGTGTTTTGCTGTGGAATGGGCAGGACCGGGAGTTGTTCTCGGAGAAAGATGGCTTGCCAAGAAAAGCATTTCCAAACGGGTGGAAGGGTGAGAGGGGACTCTACTCGGTCGGACTCACTCGACGCGGTCTGATGGGAACCTCTGTGGATGCGAGGAGGATCGCTCATGACATCGAGCAGCAGTTGCGTGCCGAAGGGAAGTATCCAGACGTGTTGCTCTAGCTTCCATCTCTGTTTTTGCCCCGGTGACAGGGGTCTCAAGTCTGTGAATATATGTGTAGGTTTGGTGAGAATGGTACTGTGAGGTGACAAAGGGGTGTAATGCATGCTTGTTGCTTGCCTTTTTAGTGCTTGTATAGGCTGGGTATTGTATTTGTTGATCCTTTCTCTTGTGCATCTGGTTTTGATGGCTAACAACCCTATAGGCAGCTCTGTATCATCCTCGGAGGGGTAGTATCGAATGCCCATGTTCAACAACAATCGATCGGGCTCTGTTTGGCCTCGACTGATCAATGATCAAGATTGTGTTTTTCCTATATCACGTGTGTGAATTTCCTCATGCATTGTTTGCATCAAGCCTAGCAGCTAGCAACTGAAAGTTTCAAAAAAAAAAAAACTGAAAGTTGGCACCCAGGACAAAGATTCGCTGGAATATATTCCAGTGTTCGGCCCGGTGTCTAGCTTATGTAATGCTACTACACGGATACTACATTTGTACTCAACAATTGCTTTGCCCCATCATCAAGTTTACTTTCGGCTAGGCTAGCTAGGCCTAGGAAGAGGTCCCTCCTCCTTTTTCTGTTGGTAGCCCGGCCATGCACCAAAAGTTTTGAGTTTTGGTTGCTGGCAGCCGCTCTGCCTGCGGACGTATCATTGGTGAATCGACAGCAACGGAGGCGGTACACAACATGAGAGGTCCTACAAGAGTCACTTGAGGCAAATTTGACAAAATTGACCATTTTTCAAATTCATTTCACAAAATGGACCAAATTTCAAATCAATTCACGAACTAACCCTTTTTCGCGGCGCCCGCCCTCGGGGCGCCGTGGTAGACACTACAACGCCTCAGTCAAGGGCGCCGTTGACTGGGTCACGTCGGAGCAGCTGGGCCCAGAGCCGCAAGTTCGGCGCCCCGGGCCAGGGCGCCGTCCTATTGACCATGGCGCCGCCGGTCAGGGCGCGTGCGACTAGGGTTAATCAGATCGGGACGACCCCGTGCCCGTCCAGATCGAGAAATTCATCCCCATCGCCGCTCACCACCCAGCCATTCGTCCCCATCGCCGTCGCTCGCCACCTCCTGTCGCCGCCGCTACCAGCCGACGTCCCCTCCTCTCTCTCCGATCTACCCGCCGCCGCCGCTATGGAGGTCGGGTGAACCCGGTGAGCCCGAGCCCGCCGCCGCCACCTCCATCCCCGCCTCCGACGCTTCTGCCCGTCGCCACCACAAGGCCGTCGCCGCCGTGCCTCCCGCCGCCACCTGTGAAGCCTGCTGCCTCCGGTCCCCTGTGAAGCCTGCGGCCGACCTCCTGCCTCCGGCTGCAGCCTCGTGCTGCCGTTTCAAGGTATAGCCCCCATCCTTCTATTGCTCTCAGCGCACTGGTAGATGTAGTTCTAGGATTTTAACTAGTTTTTATGGTATCACAAATATATAGCAGCATTAGGTGTACTGTAAGTGATATATTTGTAATAGATATTGGATTATGTGTAGTAGTAGATTAATTTGTACTAGTAATGTTGTGCTAATTTATGTGTACTAGTTGTCATGTTAGTTAGTTTCGGTAGGAATGTTGTGCTAAATTAGGTGTATTTGTTAAATTTATTTTGTACTAGTAATGTTGTGCCAAGTTAGTTAGATTAATTTGTACCAGTAATGTTGTGCTAAATTAGGTGTATTTGTTAAATTTATTTTGTAGTTCCCATGGCAGTAGCACATTTATTTGTAGTTTGTATATTTGTAGTTTTGGTAGTAGGCATGTATTTATATGCTTCCGTGGATATTGTTCTCACAATGGTAGTATATATTTTTTATTTCTTTTGCAGGATGTCGGGGTATTCTCTTCTACAAGATTGTTATGACAAGGACCACCGTGCCCATGCTATTGCTGATTTAGAAGTGGTTTACCCCCACCTGCACATGAGGAGCTCTCGAGTTGACGGTCCGGCGGATGCACTGCACCCGAAGATGCAGTATGACGAGCGATACACGCAGTACATCCAGAAGACCGGGCTTCTCCCTTTCATACAGCTTGTTTCTCGTGGAATGCCGAAGATGAACCCGTGTGCTCTCACCGCACTGGTTGACCGATGACGTCCTGAGACACATACCTTTCACTTGCCGTGCGGGGAGATGACCGTGACTTTGCAGGATGTTTCAATTTGCAGGATGTTTCAATGATTCTGGCACTTCCCATAAGTGGGGAGCCCGTGTGTCGGAGCACCGATACTAGTGGATGGCAAGGGATTATGAATTGCTTACTCGGGAAGGTGCCGGAGACGAAGAAGGGTGATGCTGCCGGTGCCCCATTTTCTTGGATTGCCAAGCATTTTGCAGTGTGCCCACCTGAGTTGCAGCCGGATTCTGAAGAGGTGAAGCAGCATGCCCGGCCATACTTGTGGTATGTTGTCAGCCGGGTTCTCTTTGCAGACTGTAGTGGAGGAACGCCCCTTTTATGTGGCTTCAGTTGTTTACTGGTTGGGAGCACAAGTTTAGTTGGGGTACGGCCGCACTAGCTTACTTGTATCGCCAGGTAAACAAACACGCATAGCTTGTTTACTGTCTTTTCATGTTGGGCCAATTTGTATGTATCTAATCTTTAACTCTTCTTGTGTGTGCAGTTGGACGAGGCGTGCCATAGGGGAAAGAAAGTTGGAGAATGCAATATCGGTGGTTGCATGTTGCTCTTATCCATATGGAGTTGGGAGCATTTGCCTGTTGGGAGACCAGCTGTGAAGAATGATTACGACGTATGGGACGATCAGAACAACGAACTCCGTGGGCCTACAATGGCGTATGCTTGGGACCATGTTAACCGTGATTTTGGTACCTCACAAAACATGTATATCACTACATGAACGAGATCGATACCTTGAAGTCTGAATATGTAAGCTCATCAATCTTTGCTCAAATTTAATTTTCCCTAAGAACAAGCTTGCTAATTTAGATGTTTGCACAGGTGACCTGGGAGCCATATGGACCGCCCGGCCAGATAAGCTTCATCGAGCACAGGTTCCGTTTGAACCCGGCGTGTCTAGCGGAACAACATCTGTGGCGGATGGTTTGCCCGTTGATTTGTTTTTACGCTGTGGAGTGGCACTTGCCAAACCGGGTTATGCGACAATTCGGATTTGTTTCCGGATACTGTTACTCATCGTCCGTACCAACCTATGGTCAAGCGCAAGGAGTCCAATAACAACATTGCAATGGGTGAATCATCAGGTGTGGCAAAGCGGAGTACGAGCGGATACTCAACTATTTCACTAATTTGTGGTCCATGTGCAAGGCAACGAATGTGCGGGGCCATAAGATGCATGCTCTCCCGAAAAAGCATTTACGAGAGTTTTGAGAAGACCGTATTTAACGTGGCTTCAACAATGTTCCATATGATACAACAGGCTACCTCAATGCAAGTGACGTCGACGATTTTGACATGCCGCCTCTCAACGAAGATGACTTAAATAGTTTCGGTGGTATTCCACCACCTTTTGGTAGGGGAGATGATGACGAGGGTGGACGTCCGAGTCCAGTGCGGACTAGTTTGAGTTAGAGACTACTCATGTGTCGATTTATTCGTGTAATGAAGTTTCTACTAATGTGTCGTTTTATTCGTGTAATGGTATGGACTACTCAAGTGTCGTTTTATTCGTGTAATGGACTACTTTTAAATCAACTATTTCGGTGGTATTCTACTTTTATGTCTGTTCGTGTACTGTACTTCCAAATTTTGAAATGTTTAAATTACTTCTAAATCAAGAAGTGCTGGAACAGCAGATTGCAGACAGGAACACGGCGCCACAGTCCAAGGCGCCATGCTCAACACTACGGCGCCCTTGTCTAGGGCGCCGTGCCGCCTTGTCCGGGCTACGTCCGTCTGCTCTGTTAACAAACGGAGTCGCCCGGCTAGCCCAGATATCTGGAGAGCACAGCGCCCCGGGTCGGGGCACGTACTCAATGCAGCGCCCTTGGCCAAGGCGTCGTGCTCCTTTGTCCGCCACCTTGTCCGGGATTGCTCTGTTGGATGTCGGGAGTAGACGGAGGTGGCGCTGATATCTGGGGATCCAGAAGCACGGCGCCCCGCCCCAGGGTGTCGTGGTTACTATCTTAGCGCCCCATGCTGGGGCGCCGTGCTCTGAAATGTCTGAAAAGTTAGAAAAGCCTTTGTTTGCTGGAATATTTTTCGGAAGATTGAATGACACCAAACAGATGTTAAAAAACAAGGAACAAATATCTAAAGTTTGCAAGATACATCATGAAGCCATAAGG
>CAMZMU010000057.1:27447352-27731468 GCA_947311845.1 Poa pratensis | reverse complement strand
AGGAGACATAGTGTAGCCATTGAATGCATATCGATCAACTCAAGTAAGCATTGGCGGAGGACGGGAAAAAAAATGAGGTCGGCGAAGTTTAAAGCATACGAACGTTTTGCGAAAAAATGTGACAGAATACAATCAATGCGTACGTATACAAACGTTTTTTGCGTACGTATACAAAAATCAAGGTAGGCTGCCCTACTGGGTCCTCCGCCACTGTCACGAAGGAAGAAGAGAGTGCAAGGCGTAGGTGCTACCATTAAATTTAGCTTTTCAGTGGTCTGTTGCAATCAAGTTGCAGCAGCTTTGATTGGGCCATGGAGTTACGGGCTTTGCGTACGACACTCTTTCCAGCCAAAAGAAACGAACGAGCAAGAGAGTGCAACCATTGTAGCATCGATCTCAAGTGGTGGCATAGCCGCCCTTGCATGTGGTGTCAGCAAACCACATAATATCTCTGCGTTGTAATGTTTTGTAGCCTCCTTGTATTGTTTTTCAGACCCTCTCAAAAAAGATTAGGTCGACGGCGACGGGGCCCTGTTCTTCCAGAGTGGCCCAAGTGCCGAACTCGATCCTGGAGGGAACGTCGTCGATAACAATCCGTGCGCGCGTGGGTTCCAACCCAACAGGACCGCTTCACCGCGCCGGCGCCGATCCGTTCTCGAGGACAGACAGATGGACTTCGCCCGGCCGTTTGGATTAAACAAGACAAGAAAAGGCTCTCGCCGAAAAGGAGTGGACATGGCCGGGCACGCGCGGCAGCTAAGGCTAGCACATCCCAGCAAATTTGCAAGAATAAAGCTAGCTCGCCGAAGAGAGCGGAACCCAAAGCGCGGCCACATGCGCGCATGCACGCACGCATATGGTAGCCGGCCCTCACCCATCTTATCGCCGCTACCGATCGGCTAGCTTCATCCCCCCCTATAGGCTATAGCGTTTCCCTCGATCGATCCCGTCCATGGCGTTTATGCAGCATCGCCATGGCCCATGGCGCGCATGCACCTCCAAGGTCCTTGGAAGGCCTCTTCGGGACCTCGCTTCTTTCCGCGGCAGAACCGCCGGTCCTGGCCGTCCCCGGGCAACCATGCGCATGCACCAAGCTAGCTACTCCTACTGGAGGCACGGGCCATGCGCCAAACGGTTCACGAGAACTCGGAGAGCTCAGTGCGTGCTTCAGTGCTGGTGCTCCAGGGGGCTATCTTTCCGAAACGCAGCGTCTCCCCGGAGTGATTCCTGGTGGAATACTTGGGTGCTACTTGCCGTCTGGGTCAGGTCCGTCAGGGTATAGCAGAGGAGGTTCTTCATTCTCGCATCTAGCCATGTCAAAGGCAGCTAGTGCACGCGCACTAGCGATCCTCGCTGCAGCCTGCTGCGTCTTTTCGGCCATGAAAGGCCATCGTTACCATAAATGATCAAAGCGGTGAAAAGACAACGTTAAACTAGTTGCTGCTAAACATGTCGTCTGTGGCTTAGCATAATCGGTCTAGCCCTAGCATTTCTTGCATCTCGTGGCCCAATCACTCTCAGCTCAAGCCGCGCCCTAGAAGTGCTACTAGCAGTGTTTGCTCATTCAGTCTAGTGAGCTCCAAGTCTAATGTATGTCGCGATGCCCCTCGAGTGACCCAAGGCGAACCTCTCGTCTCTTCCTTCCAGGGGCACACCGAGCGGTCGTGCCCCCAGCATCTACTACCCCTAACGCGTCGTGGAATCTAATGTCTCAGAATAAGGACTGGAATGCTTGCATCCACTACGTAGTCTGGTTATCATAGCTTAATTAGAAGTACTGCCTCCACCAGGTGGCCATAGTGGTCGATCGACGCTCGAATCTTCAGTGAGCCTTTATTCCCAACTCAGGCAGGCATCATTCTGGAGATTCATGGAATGATGGGAGCGATGCGGCAAGTTCACAGTGTGGCGCACCAGGCTGCGTCACTCGCAGCATGCCCAGCCATCCACCGTGCTTACATAATCCTTTGCTTCAGTGTACTGAGGTAGCGCTATACTGATGTACAGTATATTACATGCCAGTGGATCAATCTGTTGCGTGCAGTGGACTTTTCCTTTGAAAAAGTAAGGGATAGTTTCAATCAGATTCAGTGCTAGCATTCAGTATGGACACCTGGTGGGAGAGATTAAGTGCTAGCATTGTCGGCAATGACGGACTCGTCGCTGTCTAAATCGCCGTATGGACACCTGGTGAGAGAGATTAAAAAGCTTATGAGGATAGGGAGTTTGTCCCAACTAATAAATAGCACGTTTCCCAAAATAGGGTGCGGATTGTCTCGCTAATATGGCCGTACGGAGCGTAGTACAGCTGCTGGCAGACTGTAATCCTTTTTGATTCTAAAAAAACTCTCTTTTACCCCGCAAAACAATAAAAAATAGTTTCAATCAGATATTTCTCTTTGGACAAGTTGTTTTAGCTTCATTACTCACATATCAGTTGGCCCAGAATCGCGGCCTCTCCGTGCCCGAGTACTGTACTCAGCAACAGTAAGTACTGTTCATCTACAGTGTTCAACACCTGCGCGCCCCTTTGCAGAAAACACTCCACCGAGGACCTATTTGTAATTTCAGAAAACTTCGGGACTTTTGTGCGAAAACATCCACAACTCCATCCCTCTCCTTTCTCTCCTCGCACTGCGGAGCTCTCCGTCGCCGCCGCCTCGCCCACCACCGCCGTTCCGCGCCTCCTCCTTCAGATCGACGAAGACGGCGGCATTCGCCATCATCTCCTCTTCCTCCTGCTTCAATCGCCTGCCGCGATGCTGTATGCACCCGGAATCGCCACCGATGTCCATGCTGTCCGCCGCCGCGTTCAGTCCCTCGCCGGCGACGCTCTGGTCACCGAACTGCGGCGGCGCCCCACTATCGGGTACCCCGCTCGAGGCGCACCCGACGCACCCAGTCGCGCGTCCTGGGTTGCGGTGCCGCGCCGCCGCCGTGGTCCTCGCCGCCGCGGCAGGTTCGGCTACTGTGACATCAAAAAATAAATTTCTGCCATGTGGCCCACCTAAATTATACAAAATCCAGACAATCAATAATGTTACAAGTTCAAAAAAATCAAATCTTTCTACCGGAAAAATATAAACAATAAATCAAATAATCACAGACAAAAAAATGCTAACTAATTATGAGAAACCACAAACATATTTAAGCATTTTCAATTTAATGACAAATTAGAAGAAAAAAATACATTTGCTCCAATTATTATACAAACAATTGTATGAAGTGGATTTAAGAAACATTTCTAATTATATAATTCAATTGAATAAATTTGCATTCTTCTCACACAATATGGACTTAAATTAAAAACTAAAATAAAAACATTTTCTAACATTCTAGATTGCTTAAAAATTGGAAATACTCAAAACTCTAAAATATGAACAAATATTTCAAGTTTTCCTGAAAAATAATTAAAAAAACATTTTCTATCATTCTAAATTGCTTACAAATTGGAACACTCTAAAAAATGAACAAAACATTTTCAAATTTTTCAATAATCTTTCTTCAATATATTATCCATAGCAAAAAAAATTCGACCGCAAATTATGAGACTTTTGCAGAACTCAAAATGTTTTTCTCGCGTTCACATTTTTCGACACAACTTTTAAACAAATTGTTCTGATAATAATTTCTTAATGTTTCGAGTTAATTGTTTATTTAAAATATTGTCCCCACGACAAACAAATCTTTATTGCAATTTTTGAACCTCAAATTTATGAACAACAAACTACAGTACGTATACCTGCTCACATTTTTCGCCACAACTTTTAAACTTTGTTTCCCCGGTGGTACCTTCTTTACTACAATATCGATGTACTTTTCACATAAACACAAAAACAAATATTATTTTACTTTTTCTTAATTTAAATTTTTTCCCTATACTTACATTTTATAAGAATCTTTCCAACATAATTTCCTGTTAATAGTTTCCTTAAACTAACAACGAATAAAATTGTAACTACAATTTATGCGCTCAAAATTTTCAGATTTCTCTACCCCACAAACACTTTCAACACAAAGTTTTAAAACGTAGTTTCCTAACAGTAATTTTGTAGATAACTTTTTTACGGAAAACAAATTTTCAATTGTAATTCGCAAGTTTCAATATTTCCCGTTTCATATCAACAAAAGGGCTAGCTTTCCAACACACTTTCATGCGAACAATATACTATTCCCATGGTGAACAAATTTCCCACCATAATTTATGAGCCACAATTTTTTAGATTTCTTCCACATAATCATATTTTAGACACCTGCATTAAATCAAAACAAATCCTAAAACAATTTTACACCAAATGCGTTAATTGAGCCCCTTTGCAGCACCCTTAGATGTCTCTGATTCAGCATCAATAACAACTAATGTATCTCCAAATAATTTTTTTGCTGTCTCATCATTTTCACTTGCAAACACTTTGAATATGACTATATCTTGCTAAATCACCTCAAGCAAAATAATGAATAATTACAACAGTATATTAAACAATTTTCTTTTTTCATTATATTACAAGTAATGGTATTTTTGTTTGGCAACAACAAAGATGAAATCTCAAGTGACACACTTCGCATACCAGATCCTTTTCCTGTGAAAGAGATAGAAAAGAGTCGTTATAATCTAAGCACGAAATATCAAGAAAGAGCAAAGGCAAAAATAGGTAAGCATACCCATTTGAAACTGTACTTGGCACAAGATAATTCTTCCGTAATAATGAATGTTTGGAGGAATTGTAAATTCATCTCCTCTAATTATAGTTTGAATTCAAATTGAATTTAATAAATGCTCACAAAATGTATTCCCTCCAATTGTTGAGTTAAATTAAATATTTAACACAAAACACAAACATATCAGATCAATTCGAATAGAATAACATTTAGAATAATAAATTACACTCCCTCCAATTATGCAATTCACTTTAATAAATAATTAAAATAAACTTAACTCTCTCTAATTAATGTATTCAAATTTAAATAAATTCTTTATTACATGCACATCTCAAAAAACCACAAATTCATTTTCCTCTAAAAATATGAATATTCGAAAACATGCAGATTCATTTCCTCTAGCTATGTATTGATTTCAAATTGGATTTAATAAATGCTCATACAACATATTTCCTCCAAATATTGAGTTAACTTAAACATTTAAGACAAAACCAAAACAATCAAACCAATTCAACGGTTTAATATTTAGAAATCATATAACTAAACTCACTCCAATTATGCAATTCAATTTAATAAATGCTCAAATTGAACTTAACTCTTCCTAATTACGCAGTTCAATTTAAATAATGCTTGATCACATACATATTTAAAGAAATCACATATTCATTTCCTCTAAAAAAGTATTGAATTAAATAAACGTAATACAGTATATTTCCTCCAACCAAAGATTTAAATTACATATTTACAGCGAAATACAAACATATTTAACCAATTTAATTTATTAAGTTAAATTATATTTAAAACAAACCACAAACATATCATGTCAATTCGAACAAAATTATATTTTCAAAATAATATAACTAAACTCCCTCTAATTATCAATTCAATTTAATAAATGTTTAAATTGAATTTAACTCTCTCTAATGTCACCATTTCTATTCACAAGATATATTATATAACCAAAACAAAAAACAAGTTTTATTCACAGAAATAAATCCACCAAAGGCGCGGCGTCAAGGCAGAGAGCTAGCGTACGTACTCAGTCTAGCAGATTGGAGCTAAATATAAACGGAGTATTATGAAACCTGACGCCCGTGGAGCGAGAAACTGACGTGGAAATGGAATGTGGAAACGCACGAAGAAGGAGAGAAGTTTGGCGCATGAGAAGATGACGCGGCTGGCCAGCCAAAGGTCATCGTCTGCCAATTCCTTAATTAATTCAGGGGGCTGAGATGATCAGTTTGTTAACACTAGTCGTTGATTTGATTTGACAGGGCTGGCTATGTGCGACTACTGACAGATGGCGTATCTCCCTCCAGCTCATCATTCCAGCTTGACCACTAATCAATCTCCTATCTTCAGTTTTCCATCTCCTCCCGCTCAAGAATTATTATTCGGCCGGCCCAAAACATGCATACATGTGTGCACAATAATTTGTTTGTTCGGTCGAGCTGTTTTAATGGGATTAGGAACATTCATACGTAGAATTAAGACCGATAAGAACCAAAATAGGAGTTCATGCGTACGAAATCCAGCAGGCATGGAGACCTAAAAACCTACTAATCTACTCCCTCTGTTCCATTTAATTGACTCACATATATGTAGCAGGAACGGAGGGAGTGCTTGTACTAACCAAGTCTATGCACAAATAAAGGTGGTACGCACGAACACACGCAAAAAAACATAGCTATCTAGTTTACCATTATTTGATTTGATTTGCGATAAACTCGAATTACATAATATTTGCCCACTTAATTGCATATGCGAGTATCCACGCAAGTGAAAAAAAAACAAAACGGCATATATGGGCCAGGCCGCGGTTGCCGCGGCGGCGCCGCATATCGTACGAGAGGCAGGGCCGCACGGCCGAAGGACCAAACAGAAGTCAAGGGCGCTGTCCACCGTCGTCCTCTTCACCGGCGCCCGACGCCGCCAACCGCCATGGCCACCCTTCCTCTCCTGCCTCCGGCTGCGGGGGCTATCAGTACTGTTTCAGATGCCAGAATCATTTTGTACTATCTGAATCAGTACTACCGGATCAACCAAGCTAGCGAGCAAGCTAGACGTCCAGCGAGCTAGCCTAGCGAGCGCGGCGCCACCGCGCCAGCGAGCTAGCAAGCTAGCGTAGCGAGCGGCGTATACGGCCCGCAAAGAGCCGCGGCGTATACACGGTTAGTTCGCGGCATACCACATTCTACTATATATAAAACTATATATAAAAGAGGCAGAATCCCTGCCCTCCCGCTTCCACGTCGCCTCCAATCGACGGGCGTCGGATCGCCAAGATGGACGGCCCAGATGGCTCCACGTCGGCCCCAAAACCGCTCAGCACTGTAGCACCTGATTTTTAACCAATGGGGCGACGCCACGTCGCCCGATTGCCCGGCCGTCACCCCGCGCGCAGCCGGTGACCCCCGCGCACGAACTTTGGCGCGACCTTTTTGCGGAAACCCCTCCGCAAAGGACCGCAATGTAATTTGCGAAAACATCAAGGACTTCCGTGCAAAAATGCCACGACTCCATCCCCGTCCTCCCTCTCCCGCGAACGCCCGCGGCGTCGCCCGCCGGCGCCGACGCCTCGCGCCGCCGCTCCAGGCCGCGCCGCACGCATCCGCCGTCACGGGGAGCTGCGCCGCCGCGTGCGGCACCTCCTCGCCGCGGGCCGCGTCCTGGGACGCCGGCGGCGCGCCGGATTTGCAGCCGCCGTGCCGCGGCGACCTCCGCCGCGTCCGTGGTCGCCGCCGGCGTCTCCGGCGACCTAACGGATGGCGGCGCCGCCCTTCGCCTCCTCGCGACGCTCCCAGGCCGATCCGCGATCTCGGCCTCGCGCGCGAGCTCCCCTGCCGGAGGCGAGCTCGGCATGGCCGCCGGCCGCTGACGTCGCAGGCTGACGCCATCGTGGGCCCACATGTCAGCGTTTTTCTATTTCGTAAATGTTTCCAAAAAAAAAATAACCTGACGCGCGGTCCTACATGTCATAGACTGTACAGCTGAACCAAAAAGATTAAAATTGTATAATTCATAACTTCTGAACTGCAATTCCGAAAAAAACAAATGATATGTCAAAAAATTGCATATTTAACAAATTTTTAACAATTCACAATTTAACAAATTTTTATAATTTGCACACAAAAGTTGCACCAAGAAAACAGTGTCCACAAAATAATGCAAACCAGCATTTTGAAAGTTCCTGAAAAGTGCGAAATTTCAACATTTCAGAAAATTTAGAATTGAATAATTCCCGAAGTTTGCATCTTACGGTTCAAAATAATGCAAATAAAAAATTACTCTACGGTTCAAAAAAATGAAAAAAAATCACCGAGGTACGGGAAAATATGTATTTAATTATACGGTTCAAAATAATAGAAAAATGCAAATTTAACAAATTTCCAACCTTCGCACACAAAATTGCAAAAAAAAAACAATGCCCACAAAAACAATGCAACGACAAAATAATTAGAATTTCCAAATTCATAACTTCTAAACTACAATTCGTAAAATGCAAATAATATTTCAAAAAATTGGAAAATAAATACAATATGTCAAAAAAAACGCAAATTTAACAAATTTTCAAACTTCGCGTACAAAAGTTGCACCAAAAAAAAGTGCCCACAAAGTAATGCAAACACAAAAGATTAAATTATAAAATTCATAACTTCTAAGCTATGATTTACGAAAATCCATAAAAAACAAATTTTGAAAATTTCCAACCTTCGCACACAAAAGTAGCATAAAAAAAACGATGCCCACAAAATAATACAAAACCTTCGCACACAAAAGTTGCATAAAAAAACGATGCCTACAAAATAGTACAAACACCAAAATGACTAAAACTACAAAATTGATAGCTTATAAGCTATAATTTGGGAAAAAACATACAATATGTACAAAATGCAAATTTAACAAATTTCCAACCTTGGCACACAAAAGTTGAAAAAAAATGCCCACATAACAATACAACGACAAAATAATTAGAATTTTAAAAATTCATAACTTCTAAATTACAATTCCGCAAAAAAACAAATAATATGTCAAAAAATTACAGATTTGACAAATTTTCAGCCTTCGCACAGACAAGTCACAAAAAAAATGCCCAGAAAATAGTGCAGACAATATTTCCAAAGCTTCCGTGACCACCAGATTTCCATACTTTCCACACCGAAAACACAACAAATAAGCATTCATATTTCAACAATTTCTCAAAAAATTAATATGAAATTCATCGAAAGTACTTACTGTCACATAAATCTTATTTACTAACGCATTGCGAATGTATATCACGTAGCAGAACAGAAAAATAGCACCTTATAGTTTCCACAAATTTATCGCCGCGCAAAATCCCCTAGTACAAATAACGGCGCGCGCGGGTACTACCGCGGAGCGTCCTGTTTGTACCCTGAACTATAGTTAACTATAGCTGTTGATTTGACAGGGCTGGGTTATGTGCTACGTACTGAGTACTAACAGATAGCATATCCCTCCAGCTATATCTTGGGCATCGGTCCAGCTCGATCGACTAATCTCTCACCTAGTAATTATCTGAGAGTTGGCTTGGTTACGACAGCTCGATCGATTCCACAACTTGAGTCAGACATGTCATGCAGGAGCTCCGTTCGCCGACTAAATTGCTTTGCAACAAAGCGTTCCGTACTGTCCGTTAGTACTTACCTCACTTCCAAATGAAAAAAACTCTCCACCGATTGCTTCAATCTGTAATCTGATCGAGTCACTCAACACCTGTTGTACCTAGCTCTTTTGTGCATGTGCGAGTAGGTCTGTAGGTGGACATCTATAGCTTGGATTGACACTGCTGGATGTGCACATGTTCAGATCATGCACGCGAGTTTTCTGCCTGGTATATGCTTGAGTGCTTGACCACTTAATCTATTTGGTAAATTGTCCGAAATTGTACTTCAGCTAATCATGTTGTGAAAGCTATACCAGGCAAAAAACACAGAGCTGCGACACTAGAGAACTCCTAACCAAACTAGGCCCAAACAACTGAGAGCTGCGACACGAGAGAGCATCTAGAGATTGGAGAATCCTATTTACGCCCGTTGCAATGGTTAGCAGTTTTTCGCCCACACTAATCAGTCCCAGTCACTTTTGTTGGGCCGGCCCATATAGTTTTCCTGCCGGTTTAGCAACCTTTTATCTGGTATCTTTTTTTTTCTTTTTCCTGTTTTGGTTTTCAGCTTGGTTTTTTTGGTTTTGTCTTTTTTTAATTTTCCAGATTTTGAAAATGGTTCATGATTTCGAAAAACTGTTAAGATTTTGAAAATGGTTCATGATTTTGAAAATGGTTCACTGATTGCTTCAATATGTAATCTGATCGAGTCACTCAACACCTGTGTTGGACCTAGCTCTTTGTGTGCATGTGCGAGTAGGTCTGTAGGTGGACATCTATAGCTCGGATAGACACTCGATGTGCACATGTTCAGATCATGGACGCGAGTTTCTGCCTGGTGTATGTGTATGCTTGAGTTCTTCACTACTTAATCTATCTGGTAAATTGTCCGAAATTATACTTCAGCTAATCATGTTGTGAATGCAGCTACACCAGGCAAAAAACTGCGAACTGCGGGACTAGAGAACTCCTACACTAAACTAGCCCAAATAGATCTTGGCTTGAGAGACGTCCTTGTAAGTAAGCTGGGCCGCAACTTATCCAAAAAAAAGTAAGCTGGGCCGCACACTGGGTCCACTTGCTTCTCAAACGACATTCGAGCCGAAAAT
The DNA here is from genome assembly GCA_947311845.1 of Poa pratensis. Taxonomy (NCBI): domain Eukaryota; kingdom Viridiplantae; phylum Streptophyta; class Magnoliopsida; order Poales; family Poaceae; genus Poa; species Poa pratensis. The sequence goes on along the minus strand of CAMZMU010000057.1, from coordinate 27,721,073 downwards.
GGGCTTGCGGCACCGTGTCCGAGCGATTGCCTATGGTCGAATCTTCCGCGGCTACAGCCTACAGGCCAGCTGATTATTCGATTCCGCTCGAAAAAAACGGCTTTTCAAGGATACACCATGGAAAGGCGCATCAATTTCATAGAAGAAGAGTCAAGAAGACCGATAAACGCCGATTGTCTTACAACAAACCCTTTACAACGACCCGACAAAAGAAAACTCGCCTTGCCCAATCCCCTACCAAGGTGAGAAGAGAGGGCACTAAGCCACCGGCCGCGTCACGATCAAGCGAGACTCCACCGTAGCACGACCATGACTTCAAGACTGCTCAGATCAAGTACCTCTCCTTATACGCCTAGAAGAGATCGGCGAGAAGTAGGCAAGATCCAGCTGGACTTGAGGAAGATGTCGACCAAGAAGTGTCCGCCATGATACATTGCGCCCCTAAGGCCCGCGTCCTGAGCACTGCCCATCACCGGCAGTACATCGCCATCCCACCATCTCCAAACATCGAGCTCTTCACGGGTAACCTGACAACGTCTTCACGAAGATCACGACGCGTGGCGCCGCCGTCGCCTGGTCCGGTGATCCGAACCTAGGGTTTCCCCCGGCACCCGGAAGAGGAAGACACTGTCGAGGCCATGACCACGCCCCCAAGGAGGTAGCGGCACTCGCAGGCGTCGCCGCGGCCAGCATCGGCTGCAACCGAGCAGGGTTTTTCACCCCGGCCATAGATTGTGTCCTCGAATCCCGCCTGAAGGCTGGCTGGAGATTGTTGGCAAGGACGCAAGACGCTAGCTTGAGGCATGCAGCAGGAAGGAGAGAGTCGCTATCAACCTCATCGTCGAGGAGAGAGGCGCGTCGAGCACCACCGGCTCCACAGCCAGCCCGCATGGGCTCGGAGGAGGCCCCCCACACCGGCTAGCCACCACCGCTACTTGCGCCATCCCTGCGCTCCAGAGACGGCCCTTGAGCCGACAGTGCGCGCCGGAGCCGTGGCCCACCCGGCCCGCTCAAGCCCAGATCGGGCCCGAGCGGTGGACGCAACCACCACCACCGACGCTGACCACCGTGCGCTGCAGCATCACAACGACGTGCCCACCACGCCGCATCCACACGCCCTCCTCGCGCCGCTGGCGCGCGCCGACCACGCCGCTGAAATCCGCCGCCGCTGCCCCGCGACGGCTCCTACGACGAGAAACAGCGCGCCGCGAGGGGCCCTGCCTCCGTCGTCGGCAGCACTGCTTCGCCGGCTACGTCCTCCGACGGAGGCGAGGGAGGTGGGAGGGAGGGAGGAGGAGGGCCGCGGCGGAGAGCTAGGGTTTCCCCCGTGTCACCTCAGAGAGGGACGCGGGGGACGGGGGGGGGGGGGGGGGGGGGTTGGGGGGGGAAGGATTTCTGCCTCAACTCGAAAAAAAGGCAGATTCATTCGATGCACAAAACTGACTGACATGCAGGGACGGAGCCAGCCACAATGCTTGGAGGGGGCGAAATGGCTTAGAATTACTAAGTATAAGTGTGATTAGTAGCATGATTATGAAGAAAATCAGATTCATGGGGGGGGCTTAGCCCCTGCTCGTCCCCCCCCCCCCCCCCCCCTTCCTCTGTCCCTGCTGACATGATGCTTTTTCTCTAAAAAAAAACTGACTGACAAGCAACATGATGCAAATATGCGAACTGGAGTACCAAGGTAGTACGAGGCACAAGTTTTTTTCGAGGCTAGCGACCAGAGAGGCGATTGCATCTAACCCTCGGGACACCAGCGCCACCGCCGCTGGTTCCCCTGCCTTCCGCCGGCCGCTAAGGCGGCAGGAGGGTGGGGGAACCTCGGATCCGTCTGTCTGGTCCTCTAGCTTTTTCGAGTTCTTCGTTTCCGGTGAAGGGGCATCGACGACGATGAGAACAAAGGTCCTTCAGCCCGCCCCAAATGGATGTTCTCCTTCGGAGGAGCGTCCACGGACTGAAGTTTGGAGTCGATCGTCGGGCATTAGGTCTGGCGTGACAAGTGTTTGTCTACGGCGGCGACGTTCTGTGGAGAGGTTGATGTCGCAGCGTATTGATGTTCTCAAGTTCCGTCTCCGTCCGATGAGGCTCAGCCAGGTATGGCTTCGTCGGGGAACTTGCGAGTTTGGTGTCCACCATCTCCGCCTGGCGGGAGCTGGGATTACCTCCCGGCCTATCTCGGTACTAGCTTCTCCGGGACGGCGATCTCTTGAGATCGTGGTCGCCGGCATCTTCTGGTCTACGTCGACGACTTCCCGGCCGCTACTTATACAAGCGCCTGAGTTTTTTTAATCTTTCTCCGACACGAGCTTCGCTACGCCGGAGGCCCAGAGGCGGCATCGAGCTTTGCTCACGGCACGCCGTCGAGGGATGCAGAAGGAAGATGGTGCTGAACTTCAAGGACTTGTGTGTTATTTCTTTTTATTGCAAGGATGTTCTTGTAAGGGCTGGTCTCAGATAATATATGGACCTTTCCCGCAAAAAAAAGTAGTACGAGGCACACAGGTGATTCTGGTAGATGCGCTAAACTTTCTCCTTTCTGTTTTCCATGTACCCGACACTGATTTCCAAGCAGAGATAGGAAAAATAAATTTTACTACTTACAGTTAAATCTTTGTATAATGTTCTTAAGTTGAGCCAGACTGGCTGGTCTTTCAAGAAAATGTGGTGTTAAGATTCCTGCTAAAATCAAAGTCTTTCTTTGGCTAATGTTTTAAAAAGTATCTTTTTTTAGATAAGGGGCTTTTAACTAGAGATGTAATGAAACATAGAGGATGGGTGGGACAGACTAGTCTCTTATTCTCTAGCAGTGAAAAAAATATAGATCATACGTTTGTTCATTGTCCTATGACTAGATATGCATGGAGTGCGGTAGAGTGTACTTTTGATATTAGATCAACTTTAATTCTGTAGATGACATAGTTAGTTGGGTGCATAGATTTCCTGTTAAGATGCGTAGTATTATTGTTGTATAGGAGTAGTTGCTATAATTTGGTCGATATGGAAGATAAGGAATATTGCCTATTTTGATAAAGTATATCCATATGACCCTAGCTATGTTATAGAAAAAGCTGCATATATTGGTTAAATATGTGGACTGATTTGTAGAACCCAGGCCGGCGATAGCTACGGCGCCAAGGGGCAAAGTCGTTACTGTGGGTGGCGTCTAAATATTTTAGCAAGAAGAAGGGATGGGCACCAATGGTACCGAGGATTGCCGGATGAAAGAAATGATGATGCAAAGTTGATGGTGTCAAAAAGCTTCAGGAACTTGTTCTTTTCTTTTGTTTTATCATGAATGTTTCTCTTAGAGGATACTAGGATCATGTGCATGTATAAGAAAACCTTTTATGTAATAGCTGCGGTTTCGTTTTGATGTTTTGGTAAGTAAGGAACTGGAAAAGTGGTGTGGGTGGACTGCACGGGTGACTCTACGACGAGTGACATGGCAGTGGTGATGGTCTTCTTCCCTGGCCATGTGGGTTGCAAGGAGTAGGTTGCGGTAGATTCGGGTGCTAACAACCTTCAAGCAATGTTGGCTCCCAGATCGTATTCTGCAGGCCTGGCTCGGGCGCTATGGGCGGGTCATGGTACCGAGTGTGGTGCGAATGTTTTTCTGGGCGAAAGCTCTGTGCTTTGGCGCCAACTACGAGGACGTGTGCATGTATCATAACCCTGTTGGGGCGCTGCTGTGGGTATCTTCTCCGCGCTAGGGCTGCGAAGTGAAAACCTTTGATAGTCTCGGTCTCGACGGCGGCGGTGTTTTGGGTCGTCACCCTCTTGGGGGTGTCGTCGTGGATCCTTGGATTTTCTCGACTTCATGGCAACTCTGGTTTACTTTGTTTATTTTTGATCTGCTTTTTAAGAGGGTCTCCCATCACTTTGTATCGGTCCGGCCGTGTGAATTTATTTTATAAAGCGAAGTGAAACCCTATTTTGAAAAGAGTGTTGTGAGTGAAGCTGGAACTGACCTTGTACCGGAGTGGTGTGTGTGAAGCTGGAACTGAACCTTGTATCGGTTTCGTTTTCTTGGAAATGAAATGGGGGCGAGGAGCTCCTTCAATGGAAAAAAAAGTACAAGGCACACGTGTATGCCGCATGAATAACGAACGATCAATCTACATGCGGAGTAATGGCAGCTGAATACGTGGACTCGGTTGCAGGACGCGTGCCAGCTCTCCCAGCAGTCAGCATAGGCCCAGATCGAAAGAATACTCAGCGATCCATGCCTCCCTCCATGTGTTCTTTTTTTTTTTTGTACAAGTGGTGGGGTCAAAGACCCCGGTGCTGCATATTAAAAGACCACGTGGCAGGTACAATTTACAGAAAGGTCCTTTACATCTATTGCCCTAAAAGACCTACTATTCGAAGAAAGGACCTTCACTTTTACATAAAACACCTCAGAGCTAAAAGATAAAATACAATCAAGTCCTTGAGAGTCTCTGCCACACCTCGCCGGCGATCTCCAGGCGCCGACGCCGAGATCATCAGAGCACCATTTGCTCGGACTCTCTCTTCCGACGAGCGATCTCAGCCACCAGCAGACTAAACACAGCCGGGGACGAACCACTTGGCTGTATCGAGTCGCCAAGCACTGGCGCTGGATCGAGAAGGCCTCCGATGTGGAGGTTGAATTCCGGCCACCTTCTTGGCCAAGGATCACGGCAGTGAAGAATACCACCGTGTAAGGAGCTCCAGGATGCAGCAAAGTCCACCCCGCAGAGGACGAAGAACAGCAGCAGCAGCATCTTTTTCTCTCTTTGCCTCCACGGCCAGTCAGAGAAGAAGACGAGCACCACATCTCTTGATCTGCAGAGTAGAGGATACGGCAAGCGAAATTATTGAAAAGGCTAGCATCATCTCGATCTCTGCAACAGATCCACCATGGATCTGAAGCGAAGAGAAGAGGAGATCCAACTCCGATGTCGCTGCGAGTCAACGGAGCGAAGCCAAGAAGAAAGAAGAAGGAGAAAAAGATGCAGTCCAGCAAAGAAGGGATGCGCAGCTTCCACTGCCTCACATGCACCACCGCCTGTCGGCGAAGCGCAGCTCGACGGAGAAGATCCACAGCGTCCCGGATCTGACTGCAAAGACCCAGGCACCTACCCTCAGACGGCATAGAGCCACAAGCTAGACCTAAGCCTACTACTACTATGCACAGAAGGCCGCGAGCACCTCTCTCATCCCTTCTCCGGCCAGCAACGCCGGCGGCGGAGGAGATCCGAGATCGGGCCGGGCGAGCGGAAAAGTCGCCAACGACTCTCAAGGGGGCGAGGTGGGGAAAAGGGGAGAAAGGGGAGGAGCTTGAGGTTGAGCTGGAGTATTTTTTTGCCTCCATGTGTTCAACATCGTGTCTCCAACATCGAAGACCGCGTCGTGCTCTTTGTTATTTCCCTATAGTATAACCAAATGATGATCGTTGCCAGGTAGGCAGGCAGTGAACAGTGTTTGTGAAGAGTGGTGCAATTTTATTTTGTGCGATGACTGACTCAACTATTTTAAGTCGCTTTCTCAAGCTATACATCATCATATTTGTGCAAAAACAAATAAGCCACATCATCATAGCCCATATTTTAATGCGGGAGATGAAAGTGAGTTCAATCACTTGAGTATGAACTAGTCTCGCCAGTTATGTGGATATTGTTTTGGATAAAAAATGTGTTTTATTAAAGTCATAAGTTTATAAACGATGCAGGTAAAAGGATTCACCCTGGCCTCCGTATATCCAGATGCACATAGCCAACAGAAATACGAGCACAAAACTAAAAGGTGAGTAACATAGATAGTCATGCACGATTAATGAGTATCCCCTCTCCCTTCCCACCACCATCAGCTAAACAGACATTGGTGGTGGTCTGGTGGGGCTGTGGCCTGACAAATGCTGGCAAGCCTTCCGCGACCATCTTATCTTGCCCCCTTTCCTTGGGAAGGCATCGACGAGGGATCTTCAACCTTACATTGACAAGGTAGCCTCTCCGCTTAACCCTTGAAAGGAAAGCTCATTAATCGGGCGGGGTGTGATGCCCTCGTGAAGTAAGTCCTCACCTACATGCCAATATTGCTTCTGACTGCATCATGGTGGGTAAGGCGAGGTTTAATGCTTTTGTCAAGCTTATCTCACAATTTATCAAGCTCTCGGAGCTTCTTGACACTGTGGCCCTGACTCCTGACATTTTGGACACCGTCTTTTGGACCTTAACGAACAATAGGGTCTTTTATGTGGGCTCAGACTATCGTGCCCAGATCTTCGGATCTGTGGCCTGCTCCTTCGAAAGATCGTCTGGACGACCTGCCTCGGCTTCCTGTCCAAAACAGGGCACTAGTAGGAGAATGCCTTTTAGTGGCGCACCAAAAAACACATTCTGTGGCGCATGGTGGGTGCGCCACAGAAGTCTCGCCACAAAAATATTATTTCTGTGGCGCACGGGCCATGCGCCACAGAAGTCTCGCCACAGAAATATTATTTCTGTGGCGCACCCCGCCCGTGCGCCACAGAAATATCACAATTCTGTGGCGCACGCCGTCCGTGCGCCACAGAATAACTTTCAGTTGTGCATCCCTGTGGCGTGCGCCACAGAAATGGGTGCGCCACAGAATTAAAAACCAGTGCGCCACAGAATAGTTGTATACGTATTCGCAATTTGCTGCTTCCCGCTGTACAAATACATGTATATTACTGTATTTATACAGAAATACATGTATATTACAGTATTTATGCAGAAATAATATAAACAATAATATATTTTGACACGGTATATGAAAACAGACACATTATACTATATCATCACATCACATAGAGCCCAAGATACACAGACATATAGTGACAAGTGCCAAATTATTACACAAGTCTTAATTGGGGTACAAAAGTTCATCTCATGTCACACAAGTCTTAGTACAAATGAAGTTGTCACCGCCTAAACTAGGATCAAATAGTTCCAAACCGGTATGATTGAGGCTTCTTCTTGATCGGCTCCGAGAAAGGTTTATAGCAGTCTTTCGTCATCCACGTCCTCATGTCATTCTGCATGTCTAGACGTTTTTCGATCTCCCACTTAGACAACACTGGAGATGGATTGGGATATATATTTGGTTAATAATATAAATAGAGTATGATTTATTCATCTAATTAAGTGGATAAGTCTATAATAAAGAAAATAAAGAAGCACTTCTTGCGAGTGAGGCAAGGCTTTCTTTTATAATACATCCTACCTCTGGCATTGTGTAAGGACCCCCCCCCCCCCCCCCCCCCCTTCTGTCATGACATCTTTCACGATGATTTGCGATAACTGCATCTGGATGCGATGCAAGTCTTCTCTAAGCTCAGCATCGGTGCTTTCCCCCGCACATTTGGTCCATTCTTGGAGACTAGATGGCCACCTCATTTTCTCTGCATCCTGGACAAACCCTTTAATGTGATGAAGGACGTAGAAGGCATCCTTCACGCTGCCAGGCTTCTGCTTGATGCAATGGAACCCGGTCCCATGCCAGAACTTGTGTTTGTTGTCCTCCGTGAAACGTTCCCCATTCTTTTCTTTTTCGAAGTGGCCTCCCTTTTGGGCGAGCCCTCGAGAGCCTCATCGAGAACACCCTTTATTCTGGTGTAGTCTTTCGTCACGTCCGAACTCCCCGAGTCAAAATAAGTGGCAACGGACCACCTCGGGCTTACGATGATGAGTATTGAGTACTTGTCACTGCTCAACACAATTGAAACGGAATGTTGGAAAGGATCAACAACGAAATAAATCTATAAGAAAGCGACCGGATGTGTACTTACTCGGGAAAGAAAGGCAGAAGAAGGCTGTTCTTCTTCTGGTTGTTCAGCATGATTCTCTGGAGATACTCCGTGGACATGGCCCGTGTCGTTGATCCTTTCACCAGCTGGCTGTCACGCATGTAGTTGGGATCCACTAACTTGACGTACGGGGTATTATCTCTCCTGATATTCATCGCCTGGTTGAGCGCGTATAGGCGGACCAAGTTATAGTCCAGCCGTCTATAGTGAAACAGACTGAAGTCGGCCAAGTCCTTTGGCACCTTGACAGTGAACACCGGGTAATTTGGATCCTCTTCTTTAAGAAGGTTGCCCTCTAGCGTCAAGATAGCATGTTGCAAAGAGAGCATGAAACAGACTGAATACTATCTAGAGCATGCTCCTAGTTGCTCCTAGTTGCAACTAGTTTGCATAACAAACACATATCTAAATTTGCATAAGAAACTACAAGTAAATTTTTAGGTTTGGCATTTTAACAAACACCTCATGTGCAAGGTGGAGGGGAAGGAGGGACGTGCGGGCGGGAGAGGGAGGGATGGGGATGGAGCAGCACCTCGGGGAGGGGATGGAGGTCTCGAGGGCGGCGGCGTCGAGGTCCTCCGCGGCGTCGAGGACGGCCGGTCCGAGGGCGGCGGCGCGCGCGGGTGAGAGCGGCCGGCGATGGGCGCGACGGAGAGAGGGTCGGCGGCCGGCGGACGGGTTACGGCGGCCGGCGGCGGCGAGTTGGGCGGCCGGCGACGGCGAGTGGGTCGGGAGCGAGACGCGCGCGGTGAGTACTGTGTGCAGGTGGTTGAATTTTGGGCAGGGCCAGGCGCCGGATCGACACGCCTAAAACGGCTAAGTCAAAAAGTTCTGTGGCGCATCAGGAGGAGGGATGCGCCACAGAATTTGGTGGCCTAAAGTTTTAAAATCTGTGACTCTCACATTTTTTTCTTTTAAAAATATATTTGGGGTTAAATTTAAATATTTGTGGTTATATTTAAAGAAAGAACCGATACACATTTTAAAGAAAAGAATATACACACATTTGTTAGTACTATACCATTATTTTATTCATGATATACATATATATGCTTGTTTCACACACACACAAATTAATACACCAAAAAAGTCTTCTTCGTCCCGGCCACCAGGGGGTGCGCCACAGAATTCACATTTTTGTGGCGACAATTCTGTGGCGCACCCACCATGCGCCACAGAATGGCAAAGTGGGTGCGCCACAGAATGGCAGTTTCCTGGTAGTGGCATGGTCAGTTTGGTGCGCCACAGATAGTGAATCCACAGAAAGGCAGTTTCCTACTAGTGGGATATGGACCTCGGTTGGTCTCGCCGTTCGAGGATGGCCTCATCAACCTCCCTGCTAGCTCCGCAGAGGCCATCCGAAAACCGCCTGACACATCCTATTCGACTGCCGCCTCTCAAAGGGCATCTGATCTACGGCGACCTCGTGGATGTCATGTCCCTCCCTGTTGCAGTGTTTGGGTTTTGGACGGCCAACCGTGTTTTAGTATATGTAGACCATCTCAAACTCTCCTTGCAGTTCACCCAAGAAGCTGAATACGTCTGTCATCCTTATCGTGTGGGAAATCTGAAAGGAGCAGAATGCGAGGGTGGTCTTATGCATAAAAGCAAAGACGAGGACAAGAATTTGATCCTTTCTGAGATTACAAGAAACTAGGCTTTTATCTTTTAGTATCATTTTTCGTGTCAGGTAAGTAATTTTTTTTCTCGTTTCAAAAAGAAGAACATCAAGGTGTCCCTCCGGTGAATCTCATCCATCTGGCCACCTGTAAATATCGTACTGTAGGCTGAAAGGGAAAAAAAGGCGAGCGCTTTTGAGCGGAGATGCCACGACGCGCGGAGACAGCAAACCCTACCGCATCCTGGTGGCGCAACACGTGGCCCATATGCGACAAGCGCCGAATCCTCGCAAAATCTAACAATGTCGCAGTACGTACCCGGTGCCACATCGCCGGGCTAATCAGTTGGCTCCATTTGTTGCTTCCCAGGGCGTCGCATCACCTGGCCGCTCCCGCTGTCCAAACCCGCTCCCCGGCTCGAGGCCGACATATGTCGGCACGCGTAGAGCGAGGTAGATATTCCTATATCTAGGCGCCACCGCCCCGCGCCTCGACCGAAATATCTGTGCGAGTGACACCCAAAAGCAAAACCCAAGCCTACCAGAGCACGAAGCCACGAACAGCTCCCTGGTTTCTTACATCAGTTGTAGTTAGCTAAGCTTCGTACATGGGCAGCGAGTGCAAGAGCCACCAGTTCCGCGACGACGATGGCAACGGCCCGGGTGCCATCGCGCCGTTCGTGGCGAAGACGTTCCACATGGTCAGCGACCCGGCCACGGACGCCGTCGTGCGCTGGGGCGGCGCCAGCAACACCTTCCTCGTCCTCGACCCCGCCGCCTTCTCCGACTTCCTCCTCCCTGCTTACTTCAAGCACCGCAACTTCGCCAGCTTCGTCCGCCAGCTCAACACCTACGTACGTTACGCACGCCTCCTCTGATTCGAGCAGGAGCTACCTCAGTCACAAGTGTGGCGTTGCTTACACCTGCTGCCTTTCTTTGACTCTTCAGGGTTTTCGCAAGATTGACCCGTACAGGTGGGAGTTCGCGCACGAGTCGTTCCTGCGGGGGCAGGCGAAGCTGCTGCCGCTGATCGCGCGCAAGAAGAAGAAGGTCGGCACCGGCAGGGAGCTGTGCGAGGAGGAGGTGGATGAGACGATCCAGGCGGTGCGGAGGCTGCGGGACGAACGGAGGGGCATGGAGGAGGAGCTGCAGGCCATGGACCGCAGGCTCCGCGCGGCCGAGAGCCGGCCGGGCCAGATGATGGCGTTCCTCGGCAAGCTCGCCGATGACCCTAGCGTGGTGCTGCGCGCGATGGTCGCCAAGAAGGAGGAGCTGGCCGAGGCCGGTGGCGGGGATTATTCCAGCCCGGAGAAGAGGAGGCGGATCGGGGCCGAGGCCAGACGCAGCGGTGACGACGCCGCGGAGGTTGTACAGAGCAGGGCCGTGCCGTTCCCGTTCTCTGCTTTCGGACAGGTGTTCTACTAGTGAATTTCAGACAAGAAAAAAAAGTGTTCTTAGTGGAGAGTAGATGGATAGGTGTACACGTGTGATGTTTATGTGCATATGACTATGACTATATGTAGCTGTATAAGGTCGGAATCTCCCTATATAAAAGTTGGTGCGATTCGCACCTCTTCCTGCTATCCACGTCGTCCCAATATCCTCGGCCGTCCGATCGCGCTAACCAACGTCCCTGATCGCTTTAAAAATCGTGCGCAATGTAGCACTGCAATTTTAGCCAATCAGAGGCCGCGCACGATCTTTGGCACAACATTTTTGCAGAAAACCGCCCGCAAAGGACCTTGCCGTAATTTCCGGAAAAGCCAGGGATTTTTTTACAAAAAACAACCGCATAACTCGCCCTTCCTCCTCTTCCTCTCTCTCCCGCGACGGCCCAAGGCCGCCGCCGCGCCCTATATATAAAAGTTGGTGCGATTCGCACCTCTTCCTGCTATCCACGTCGTCCCAATATCCTCGGCCGTCCGATCGCGCTCACCAACGGCCCTGATCGCTTTAAAAATCGTGCGCACTGTAGCACTGCAATTTTAGCCAATCAGAGGCCGCGCACGATCTTTGGCACAACATTTTTGCAGAAAACCGCCCGCAAAGGACCTTGCCGTAATTTCCGGAAAAGCCAGGGATTTTTTTACAAAAAACAACCGCATAACTCGCCCTTCCTCCTCTTCCTCTCTCTCCCGCGACGGCCCAAGGCCGCCGCCGCGCCGCCGCGCATCGCCGCCGCTACAGACCTCCCCGCACGGATCCAAGCATGCGGGAAGCTCCGGCGTCTCTTCCTCCACCTCCTCGCGGAAGACCGCGTCCCGGGACGTCCGAGGGACGCCGGAATCGGCGCCGCCGCGCTCGCCGCCCGTCGCCACCGTTTTGGTCGCCGGAGCCCCCTTCTCTCTCCCACGCGGCGGCGACTCCTCTAGCCGTCCTCGCCCGCTCCGGCTGGTCTCCGGCTGCGCCGCCGCTCGTGGCCCTCCCCTACCCCTCCATCCCCAACCCCCCCACCCACCCACCATTGAAGACCTCCTAGCGGTCGCCGGACCTGCTGAACGCCGGAGCGGTCGCTGCCCATGGAGGAGAGACGCGATGGCTGTCGGGAGATCCGGCGCCGTCGACCACGAGGCCGGCACCAGCGCCTCGGATCCGTCCCGGCCGACCTGTACGCTGTCGGCCTCCTCCACACGCGAGCGACGACGCAGCCGCCCGGTCTGTTGCCGTCGGCAGCACACTCTGCCCGCGCCGGTCTCCACACGAGGCACGCTCAAGGTATCCCCAATCCGAACCATCCCCTCCGTATCTTCTCAAAATCGATTCTTTGCTATCGGAGGACGAGTCACAGACAGAGTAGGTTGGTCTCGCGTGCCGCTCGGCCTGGCGGAGATTTCCCCTCCCCTCACGGTGCTCTCCTGGCCCCTCGCCACGCCGCCTCTGCACTACGCCGACCCGCGGACGCCGCACTGCACCGCTGGACGCCGTCATCAGTCACGTCCCCTGCGTCCGGCAGCCGGCCGTTCCCAACACGACGACAACGTCTCTTTCATCCACCTGCGTTGCAACGCCGGAAAATCAAGGTTTGTTTTCAGAATATGTACTTCACTTTTCCAAGTCTGTTTATTTGGAATCAAGATTACATTCAGTTCAGACACATAGTCTTGCAATGAAGATGTACGCATGTGAGTTCGTTGTATCCTCAACAGAATAGAAACATCACTATTGCCGGCTGTTTTGGAACACGATGCTGCTGGCTGTTTTGGAATTTGACTTTGCAAACAGAAGCGAGATGTATCTCTGGTTGCACACAAGGAATTTCTGGATCCTTACTGAAACCAGATGTTTGCCGTTGGCAGATATGGAATTTTTCAGGCATAGGATGGAGCTGAACAATCATGCCTAAAACTTTCGAACTGATAGCTAATGTCTTCAGTAACTACACCTTTAGGAAGTTTCAATGATTTTAGTACAGCATAAATGGCATTTTATAGTGACTTTTCCATGAAGCCACGAAGGATGATCACCTAATTAAGTATGCAAAGAAAAATGTTTTTCCTCTAGATTATATTGGAATCTGAGAGGGAGAGTACACGCACATTTCATGGTTTTGTTTTCAGTTATCTTTCTACATAATTATACTTTCCTTTGCTTTGGTAGCATAACTATTCCAAGACCTATGGGTGCTTATACATTGTTCTATATCGAGTTTTTAGGCTGTGAACTCCAATTGCTGAAATAAAACAATATCTATATTGTAGCTCCAATTACTATGATCAATTCAGTGACACTGCCCCTCTTTGAGAATACACTAAGGCCCATATTTGATCATATCAATCAACTAAAGCATTCGTTCTGTATAGAGAACTCCACAATTTGTTGTGCTACTCTTTCTTAAATCTGCATGTTTAACTCTTTGCATGATTGTGTATGAAGCATTGATCTCGAAAAGTATTGATTGATAGATAGGTTTCTGAGAGTTATTGAGCAGTTGGTCTGATGATGGAATAACCCTAAAAGATTTAGTTATAATGATTAGTTTGATGTGCCGGTCTAGCAGCATGAGATACGTCGGTCAATTTCCTGTAATTAGTAGGTGTATTTTTGCTTCCCTAACTGTATGCATATTGTTAGTTGCTGCTCTGCAAATTTCACTTCATCATATCAGTGCAGATTGCATGCTCCAAATACTTGATTTCACTCTAATTGTGTTTATATTCTACAACATCATAAAGTCATAATATTACAACCTTTAAATATATTAAAAATAGTTTCTTTTGTATAATATATCGTTGTGAGGAAGAGTTACAGTTATCGCATATTTTTTTACTGATACCGAATGGACAATTATTTTTAGAAATTATACTATGCATATTGCCATGAACTATTGGTGGCTTCTCTGAAATAGCATTTTTTGTTTTGCAGGAAAAGAACATTCATGGAATAAAAAGATTAGCAAAGAGATACGCTAATATCTGGTGGAGATGATGAAAGGCTTTGTAACCAGGTATATATTTAGACATAGATTCTAAATTGTTCTTCAGGCTGATGTACGTTCTTAAAATTGTTCAAGTGAGAAATGGAAAGACAAATACATCAGCTGAAGTATTTGCTTACTGCACTACTTATTCATTCCTATTTGTTGTAGATGTATTTAAGTGTATGCTGAACCTTGGAACTAACAAGCTGCAGTTATATACATGAATATCATGTTCACGTGCATTTGTTTAGGACACTAAGAAAACCACACATGTTCCCTGAAGATCAAATAGAGCTGCTTCGTTGTTAGGCAGGTCTGACCAATGGACGTCCTATATGCCTCTATATGTACAGAAGATGTTGGCCATGTTATTTCATTTGGGTATTTACTAATTAGTTTGGTAAGCACTCAAAATCTTTGTCATTTCCTGCAGCTTCATGGTCTAATACACTATGTGTATTCTTATATACACAGATGCACTAATCCTTTTGATAAAAACATGGAGAACTGACACTTTTCTTTCTTTACCATGATATGCAATGCAGCTTCAAAATTTTCTTGATGGGATTAATTTTAAGTCTTTGTCCCTAAGTATTACTTAAGGCTTCCTTCAAATAGAACTGCTTCGTTGTATACATTTATATTTCTTGGGCAGCAGAGTTGGTGGTTGCAGTATGCAAAGTTGGTGTGGCAAATTCCTATAGTTCAGTGCAAGCTAAATGGGTAACCGAGTGTTCTGTGGTCTATCAGTGGGTTAACGGTTGCGACTACAACGAAATTATTGTTGCTACCACTTTTTTTTGGCCACCATATCCATTTTTTTCTGACTTTCTTTGAAATTATCTATTCTTCGTATTCATGTGTAGTAATACTTACATTTCAATACAAGGAAATATTATCAATCTAGCATCAGCTGTTACACAAACTTCGGTGGGCAAAAGCCAGCCCGCGCCATCTTTCGTTCTATAAAAGGTAGTTGGTTGTTGTGAGAGTACAATGCACAAGGGGGGGAGTATTTAACTACACCTATAAATTAAAGGAAAGATATTACAATTAATTAGACAAGTGGGACAACATAATGCCACAATAAATCAACATTGACTAGCACTTCTAAGAAATGCACCAGTGAACCCACATCAAAAGATCGGCGGACCATCGACGAATAAATGTTTTGGGTTCACAGCATTGAGAATAAACCATATATGTTCTATTGGAGTAGATCAGTTTTGAGAATTACTCCCATAAACTCGATTGATATTGTGATTGATTGACTTGATTATGGCTAAACATTTTAAAAACATAAAACTAACTATTTATGAAAAAAAACAAAATCATGTTTGAAAATTTCAAATTTGTCAACATTTGCAAACAAATAAGGCCAAATATAACCATATTGGAACATTTCAATCCAAATTTCAAATTTGAGCCCACCAAAAAATTTAAAATTCTTTCAAATCTGATCATTTTACGAACGTTAGCAGAATTCAAACTTAATACATTTCCAACTAAACCAAATTCTAATCTAAAATCTAAAACATTTTTAAAACGTAATTTTTTTTTGAATCACAACAATTTCCAAATTTGAGCAATCTCTAAAATCTGTCCATTTTTAAAACGACAACTTTTTTGAATTCCAATAATTTCCAAACTTAAACAATTTTAGAATGTCGACCTTTTCAAATTCGAATTTTAACACACGTGCGCGGCGTTTGCCGCGCTCAGTTGCCTAGTATCCTTGATGGGTTATGCTTTTACATGAAACAATTCATGAGTTATATCAGAAAAAACTTAATGGGGTAATTCTAAAGATTGACTTCGAAAAGGTTTATGATAAAATCAAGTGGTATTTCCTCCAACAAACACTCAGAATGAAAGGGTTTTCTGATGAGTGGCGTTTGATAATCCATAATTTTGTTTCCGGAGTAAGTGTTGCCATCAAAGTCAATAGATGTTGGTCGATACTTCCAAACGAAAAAAGGATTACGACAAGGCGATCCATTATCACGTATATTATTTAATATAGTTGTTGATATGTTAGCCATAATCATCGAGCGTGCAAAACTGGATGGGCAAATTGAAGGTGTAGTCCCGCATCTAGTGGATGGCGGGTTATCTATTCTTCAATATGCTGATGATACGGTTCTTTTTATGGAACATGACATGGAAAAAGCGAGAAATCTGAAATTAATTTATCAGCGTTTGAGCAACTTTCGGGTCTAAAGATTAACTTTCATAAAAGTGAATTGATTTGTTTTGGTGATGCCCAGGACGATGCCACCCAATATGCTGAGTTATTTGGCTGTGGACTAGGCCAGTTTCCAATAAGCTATCTAGTCATTCCGATTAATTTCAGAAGGCTTACAAATGCTCAATGGAAGCGTGTCGAGGAGAGGCTGCAGAAGAGGCTGAGTAATCGGAAAGGAAAACTACTATCCCTGGGTGGTATATTGGTTCTCATAAATTCAGTCCTAACATAGTACTGTATATGATTTCCTTCTTCCAATTACCAAAAAGTCTTGCATCGATTGGATTACTTTTGATCAAGATTCTTTTGACAAGGGGACAGTGAGAAAAAGAAATATCGACTGGCAAAATGGGATGTAGTGTGCCGCCCCAAACATCATGGTGGCCTGGGGATTCATGACCTTGAGGTCAAGAATAGATCCCTTCTTGGTAAATGGTTGTTTAAATTTCTTACCGAAGATGGGGTTTGGCAAACTCTGCTAAGGAGAAAGTATATTGGCTCAAGTGCGGTATCACAGGTTTCTTGGAAACTAGGTGATTCACATTTTTGAGCTAGCCTAATGGCGACGAAGAAGTTCTTCTTCCCATATCGTTCTTTCTCCATTAGAGATGGTTCGGAGATAAGGTTCTGGGAGTATATGTGGCTAGGCACTACCTCACTCCGAGAACAATATCCAGCCTTATACAATATTGTCCTTGGACGCTACAAAAGCGATACACTCGCTCAAGTGTTGGAGGATACTACTCCAAATGTGACGTTCAGAAGAGATCTTGTTGGTCCAAGACTAGCAGCTTGACATGAGTTGTTACAGCGTCTAGCTTCCGTCAATTTGACGCAAGGGACCGACGAGTTTCGTTGGAATTTACACAAGAGTGGTAAATTCTCTGTGGACTCTATGTATAAAGTTTTAATCCAACCGGATGTGCCAGTAGACAATAATAAGAAAATCTGGAAGATGAAGATTCCACTCAAAAATAAGATCTTTGCGTGGTATCTTCGTCGAGGAGTAATTCTTACTAAAGACAACCTTGCGAAACGCAATTGGCATGGAAGTAAAAAATTGTGTCTTCTGTCATAAGGACGAGACTATCAAACACTTATTCTTCGAATGTAAATTAGCTAGTTCTATATGGTCAACCATCCAGATAGGTTCTACCATATACCCACCCAGAAGCATTGCTAATATTTTTGGCAATTGGCTGAATGGTGTGGATAATAGGTTTAAGCAACTTATTAGGGTGGCAACGCTTGCCGTAATATGGTCGCTTTGGCTGCGTAGAAATGACAAGGTTTTTAATGATAAAAATTCTTCTCTCATGCAGATTATCTACAGGAGTACAACTACGCTCAGTTTGTGGTCTCAGTTGCAACGTGTGGAGAATCGAGACCTGTTTACGGAGGTGTGTACAAGACTGGACGATACGGCGAGAGACTTTTTATCCCAACATAGATGGCAGCATAATTTGCGGATTGGTCCTCCACCGCCATAGGCGTTCTTACAATTTCTCATTATGATATGTAATTCGCCTTTTTATGTTTCGTACTTATGAACTCGTGTCGGCTGTGTGCATCTTAGTTATGCACAGGCTGGGTGTAATGCTTAAAACATTTTAAGTAATAAAGATCCCTTTATCAAAAAATTATGTAGCTGTATATCCCCTCGGCGTACGAGCATGAGGACCATGGTCAATACTTTTGGTTTTGGGTGGCTACTCCAGTATGTAGTATGCACTCGGTGCTCATGCTCCTCTGAAAATCGGAATCACCTCTTCTTTACCTGTCGTGTTGCATCTGATATTGGGCTTCAGCTCGGCATCCAACTTTCAACACTTCTCCGACGTTTGGTCGACTAGCTTTTCATCCAAGCCCTTCTAGCGATATTTGGCCGACAATCCTCCTTATACTTTGGAAAATTTCGGATTCACGTAACGCAAACGTAGACAGATCTATTGATCATCCCCCGCGTATCGCCATTTTTATTTTTTTGATGATTTTACCCTTTGGGGAAACCAATTTAGAGAGAACCTGCCCATGGTAGGATGGTTAGGAGGGTGATTGTACCCCAGCCCAACAGAGTTAAAACCTCAGGTTTGACCTTGGTGTTTCTCATTTAGACGGAATATTTTTTAGTGGGAGGCGACGTTCCCGTCGACAACGAGGCGCTTGTGGTGACTTCGTCAATCTCAAGACTTGACCCGCCGGCTCAATCTTTCGGAGGTGCTCATAGTGGTAGGGTGTGTGTGCGTGCGTTCATAGGGGTGAGTGTGTGCACGTGTATGTGAGCGTCTGCGTTTAACTGTGTTTCGCAAAAAAAAAATTTAGAGACCCGGAGAAATAGGTACACGCTTTTCCGGGTGATTATTCCAAGAACAAGACTCTTGAGACGAGACCATCAAGCATCAGCCTCGTAGTGGTAGGCACCAATGCGTCGCACTTCTCTTTCTCGTAAAAGGAGGGATCATTCCTTTTTTTTTCAACAACAAGAGGATGATCTAAAGAAGGGGTTTGGCAAACACGGCAAATCCTAGTTGACGACCAGGTCGGAGCTCAATTTGCTCCCGCACATCCTTTCGTGGGCCGGCCCAATAAAGTAATACCTTCAGTTTTCGATTTTTCTGGGTTTTTCTTTTTCTTTCATTATTATTTTTTCGTACTTATTTTTTCCATTATATTTGTTCATATTTTGTTTTATTTCTTGATTCTTTTTTGATTTATTTTCTCTTTTTCAAATAAGATGAATTTCAGTACTTTTGTTCAAATAAAAAATGTTCAGAATTAAAAATTATCAAAATTAGAAAATGTTCGAAATAAAAAATTGTTCTGTTTTTTAAAATTGTTCAAATTTAAAAAATGTTAAGTTTTGGAAAAATATATAAATTTCGAAAAATTAAAATTGTTCAGTTTTTGAAAAGTTCAAATTTTAAAAATCTTCAAATTTGAAAATTGTTCGGTTTTTGAAAAATGTTCAGAATAAAATAGTATTCAAAATTTCTAAAATGTTCAAAATTAAAAAATTCCAGTTTTTAAAAAATGTTCAAAATTAAAAATTGTTCAAAATTAGAATTTATTCAGTTTTTGAAAAATGTTCTGAATTAAAAAAATCAAGAATTCGAAAATGTTAAGGATTAAAAATTGTCCAGTTTTCGAAAAATGAACAAG
This sequence comes from Poa pratensis, assembly GCA_947311845.1. Lineage (NCBI taxonomy): Eukaryota > Viridiplantae > Streptophyta > Magnoliopsida > Poales > Poaceae > Poa > Poa pratensis. The sequence goes on along the minus strand of CAMZMU010000057.1, from coordinate 27,701,842 downwards.
TTTTGATAAATGACCAGAATTAAAAATTGTTCAAAATTAAAAATTGTTTAGTTTTCAAAAAATGTTCAAATTTGAGAAATTTTAAATTTAAAAATTGTCAGTTTTTAAAAAATGTTCAAATTTTATAAATGTTTATATTTAAAATCATCCAAACAAGATAAATATATTATTATTATTTTACCCATGTGTTTTTTTTACTTTTTCTTCATTTACTATAAAAATGGAAAAAAAAAAAAATAAACAGTATGTTTATTGGGCCAAAATTGGGGCGGCCCATTAAGACAATCCTGCGGGCGGGAGCGAATCGCTCCCGCACAGGTCGTCAACTGGGCGCTCCCGGCAAACACTGCTAAAAAAACATTGGCTGAAATGCTTTGTCACTGGCTTTTGGGCCCTATTTGTTTCGTTTTGGATTATTTAATATTAATAATGGGTTGGAAATTATGTTATGAGAGGATAGATGGTTGGAAATTTCACTCTCCGGGAATAATATCTAGCAATATAACCGTCATAAGAGCGACTTAATGGCTACAGTTATGGAGTTATGTCCATCAAATGTGACATTCAGACAGGACTTAACCGATCCAGATTTGTGGCGTGGAATGGCCTAGTAGGGTGGTTGGCATTAGTTCAGCTGTCGCAAGGGTTTCGGTGAATTTTGCTGAAACCTACATGAGAATGGAAAGATCTCAGTCAATTCCATATATAGCGCACTGGTTCATCAGATACCAGTATCTGATAATAATATATATTTTTTGAAAAATGAGGATACAACCGAAATTAGAAAAATTCGCATGGTATCTCTCCGCAATGGGTAAACCTTAGTGAGGACAACCTTGTTAAGGGCAACTAATATGAAAGTACAAAATGTGTTTTTTTATCAAAATGAAATAATAAAACATTTATTCTGCAAGTGTAAGTTTGTCCGCTCTATATGGTCAGTCGTCCAAATAGCGTCTAACTTCTATCCAGCATATAGTACCGCTAATGTTTGGCAACTGGTTACATGATATTGATCGCAACTTTACATTTCTTCGTTTGTTTGAGGGCGTTTGCCGTAATATGGCCGCTTTGTCCATAAAGAAATAAAAATGTATTTAATAATAAATTTCTCTATGGACAGGTTATTTACCGGTGCACACATATGCTTCATGGTCACTTTTACAATGCATGGATCCTTTGAGACCTATTTACGGAGATGTCTCTGCATGGTTGGAGGATACGGTGAGTGATATTCTTATCCCACATGGGTGACCGCATGACCGCCGGACAGGCCCTCCAGCTCCATTGGCGTTCTACGAGCTCTCGATAATTCTTCGCATTTTATATTTTTATGTTTTTTATTTGTTTTTGGCTTTGTGCATTCAATCTATGAAGAGACTAGGTGTTTGACAATGTGTATCCACACGATAACTTGATAATAAAATGTACTTTATCTAAAAAGAATCCACATGGCGGTGATCTATATCTTTGTACGGTTCATTTCTTTTTTCAAGGATCCGCGTGTGAGAGACAGCTATAGAGCATGTCTTTGTACGGTTCATTACACTACGTTTCTTTCTCAGGTGTTGCAATGAGGTAGATGTATAGTAGATAACGCTTGGGAGATTATGTTTTATCCGAAGGCTTACAAAGAACTTTAGCTTGTCTTTTCTTTTAAGATTTCATATCGCTCTTTCTTAGGTCAAACAAGAAGAAAATATGCAGCATGTTGCTTGAAAAATTGGGTAGATACTGTTGGAATTTTCAGTTGGAAATATTTGAGAAGGTACGTGTATTGGGTTTGCTCTATTGTGCTGGACAGATACATTTCAAGACGTCACCTTGTTGAAATGTTGGGTGCTTGCGTTAACCTAGTTCCCATACCTCGCCGCCTCCGCCGCCGCCGCCGCCGCCACCATTCTTTAGTCGGTAGATCTGCCTCCAAATCTAGTAGACAGTTCCCCTATCGATCTCAGTCGTCGTCCCCTCCGGCGAGTCGTCCCGAAAGGCAGTTGCCATGTCGACCTTCATAGTCTCCTCCGGTGAGCAGTCCCGAAAGGCAGCTACGATGTCGACCTCCATAGTCTCTTCCGATGAGGAGTCCCAAAACACAGTTTCCATGTCGACCTCCGTCGTCCCCTCTGGTGAGTCGTCGTCCTGCCCCTCCTGGATTCTACTCCACGCATATGGCAAAGTCGGCAAAATTCGGAACCACACCACCGCCAAAGGCAGCACGAGGAATAAAGAGGTGATCTTTGTTTCTCTTCTCCCGGAGTCCCCACCGCTCACCTCCAACCTGTACGTGGACTGCCCGGGCCGCATTCTCCGCCACCGGCCCGAACTTCTCTCTATGGTGGATGACCTCATCCTCTTCAACGTATACGTCGGGCCTCCATGTTCCTACCCGGAGTTCCGCATGTGCGACTTCTTCATCTACCGTGCTAGTCCCAAACGGCCATCGCTCAAATTGCTACCTCACCCACAAGGTCGTTTCGACGAAATCAACCAGGTCGGCATCGTCCCACGCGATGACGACCGCTACACAATTGCCTCTCTTGTTCCTGAGCGAAGGTACAAGCCCAACAGATTCGCACTCCACCTTCTCGAGTCTGAGGCCGAGGACTGGACCTCCAGAGTGTTTCATGTAGAGTTGCCACAGATGGATTTCCCAGTGAAAATCCCCTTGGAACTTGGCCATCTCCATTACCACATGACGTCTACTGTTATCACGCACGGGGGCACCATAGGCTGGGTCGATCTCTATCGTGGCATCATCTTCAGTGACATACTGGGCGATAAGATTACATCCCGAGGTGTGCCAGTGCCACTTCCGTTGAAGCAAATCGAAGATCCTGATCCGTCACGCCGGGTATTACACTATGCAAGGTATACCCGTGGCATTTCCTTCACAAAAGGCCTCCTCAGGTTTGTCCATCTGGAATTTAACATCACTGAGCTTGATGGGCATGATAAAGAAACCGGGTGGCCCTCCTCCCAAATGGAAAGCTGGACGATCACTACATGGAGCAACACAAGTTTTAATGAATCGTTTGACGCTTGGCATGAGGACTGCACACTCCAAGCTTCTGCCATTGCTCTCCGTGACTACACTGAATCCGAGCTGCCACTGTCATTGCAGAACCTCTTTGTCTCTGACCCCTGTTTTGGTATGGATGCCAGCGATGTTGATATTATTTACCTGACAGCCAGAGTGAAATTCTTGCACCCTAAGTCATGGGTTCTCGCCATTGATATGAAGAACCAAAAGGTGCACAGTGTGGTTAAGTCTGCTCTACCAACAGGACCGCCACCTGTAGATGCAACCTATTGCACTTGCAGTATCTCCAAGTGTTCCATTCCAATTAATACTCCAGCTGGTGGAACTTCAAATGTGGAGGAATCATTGTGGCTTGGGACTAAATTAAAGGCAGCATCAGCCCTTAATTTCCTTGGTGTTTAAGGTTGAATTTCGATGGATGCCTTTGCTACCTGCTAGGTTTTTATATTCCCATTAATTTGTCTTTCCTTCGTTCAGATTTGAATCATTTTCTCTGTATGCTATCGTATCAGCTTGTATTTGACCTATTTGAAGAAATAAGTAGACAAGTGTTATCGCTTTGGTGCAAAAAAAAAAAGACGTTACACCTTGCAAATGCATACAGAAATAAACATTTGTTTTGCTTTATTTTCACACGTTCATGATAGCCTCTCTTTTCTATACTTCTATTAAAAGAGCAAACTTGTGTTGTGCTATGTTGATACATTAAATCAAAGTCGTTCATTGTGATCACGTTCCAGATGAAATACCGAAACGGTATGTAACCCTTTTATGCCTTTTGATCCACGCGGCCATGCCGACCGCTGATCAGCGTCCTCCAACGACGGCCTGCCACCCGAAGAACCGCATGCTCCGGGGCCTGCGTCCCCGTCAACACCTCCTCTCCACGGCGGCCGCGGCGCCATGGACCCCGACGTCGCGCACCCCGCCGTGGCCTACTTCAGCGGCGCCCAATCGTCCGGCGTCGCGCACTTCAGCGGCGCCCAATCGTCCGACGTCGCGCACCCCGCCGCGGCCTCCCTCGCCGACTTCAGCGGCGCCCAGTTGCCCAACGCCGCGCACGCCAACAACAGAAGGACGACGCCGCGCACGCCAACAGGACGACGCCGCCGGCGGCCGGCCACGCCGCTCTCTGGCCCGCGCAGCGGCCGGCTATTGCTGGACGCATCACGGCCCGTCCCCGACGAAATTGTGGTGAACTGTACCGGCGAGAGGGTCTGATTTCTGGAGGCCGATGCGAGCTTCTTGCGCACCGAAGTCAACGGCTTCGAGCGCTCCAACAGACAGGGACGGGTGCTTGACAGATCTGCTTTAGCCACTTCGCCGAAATCCTTGCGCCGTGGACGAAGACAGCGGGCCCCGCTGCGGGCCACACCCACCGCTGTGCTTGGTTATCCGTTTCCATCACGAGGGGTCGCTGGAATCTCAGTTATCTCCATCGAGCCGGCTCGCCGAGTGGCCGGTGGTGGTGCTCCATGGCGGCAGATCAACGAGACATCGACCTAGGGGATGCGATGGCTGTGGCGCGATGCCCTGCATCTGCTCTCCTCCGCCGGCATTCATCTGCTCTCGATGGATTGGATTTGCATGCTCCCCTGCCTATCCCGCCTCTTGATGTGCCATTTTTTTACCTTTCCTTAGAGCATCTCCAGTCGCGGCGCCCAAATGGCCGCCCAAAGGCCGTCCGGACGTGCCATTTGGGCGATGTCCGGACAAGGTGCGCCATTTGGGCACCGTCGATCCCCACTTGCGGCGCCCAAACTAAAAAAATTTAAATTTAAACTTCGACGAATTTCATTCAAAATTTAGGAAATTTTACAGATTTGAATGAAATTTTAAAAAACTAAACCCAAATCTACTGGCGGCCCCGGTAGCGGCGGCTGAAGGCGTAGTAGGGGTCTTCGTCCTCCTCCTCCTTCTTCACGCCGCCGCTTGTTCCTGCGTCGTCGTCTTCCTTCTTGACGCGGCTAGGGCCGGCGTCGCCGTCGCCGGTGAGGTCGACGAACGGCACGCCAGTTTCAATGGCGTGCATGTACGCCGACCAGGCGCGGCAGATGGCCCGTCCATGGGCTGCACGTCCTCCATGGACGCGGCCTCCGCGGCCCGCAGGAGCTCGTCCTCGTCCTTGGCCGCCTGCGCCGCCAGGAGCTCGGCGTAGAGCGTCGTCAGCTCCGCCTTCACCTTCATCGGCTCCGGCTTCGGCGAGAGCAGAACGCGGGAGAGGGAGGAGGAGGAGCGCGATGAAGACGCTCGCGAGGACGACGCCCGCGACGATGACCCTGTCGAGCGCGAGGTGGGCGACGTGCGCGGTGCCCACACGTTGGCTGGCCGCGCCGGAGGCGGAGCGTGGGGCCACTCCAGCAGGGAGCCGCCGTTGGCGATGTGGTCCATGACGGCCTGGAGCGTGCGGCCGTGCACGCTCCAGAACGCCTCGCGCCCGGGACGTTCTTGTCCCTGGGCGCCGGGCCGGGGCCTTCCCACCGGTTCATCTCCTCCTCGAAGAGGCGCTGGAACGCCTCCTCGTACCGGGCGGCGTTGCCCGGGTCCTCCGGGTTCCAGCGCGGGGCGTCGCGCATCTCCATCGTCAGTTCGCGCCAGTAGTGCGCGATCTGGGCCGCGTGGAAGTCGCGGTTCGACCGCATCAGCGGCCGCGGCACCGGGATGCCGCGGACGGAGATGGCGTAGCCGTGGCCAACGCGCATGTCCGGCGGCACTGGGTAGCCGTTGTCGCGCAGCGCCTCGGTCTGCTCCTTCAGCAGGGTGCGCGGCGCGAAGCCGTTCGCCGTGGCGCCACCGGTACGCCTCCAGTTGTTGCCGGCCATCTCTAGGGTTTGCGGTGGCGGCGAGTGTGGCGTGTGGGGAGAGAGGGGAGCGGTGGCGGCGAGTGTGGCGAGTGAACGCGGGGGCGACGGCCTTTTATTGCCGCCGGAGAGCGGTGGCATTAACGCCGCTCGCCTCGAAAAGGCGCGCCGCATTCACTCCGGCGAGCAGAGGAAGCGACGGCTCACTGGCCGGCCGTGAAAACGAGGCGTCGCCACGCGGCACGCGCCTTTGACGACGCCTTTGACCACGGCCGGGCGTGGCCGTGTGTCACTGCCAGGCGTGGCCCGTGCGTCGGAGGCGTGCGTTTCCTTCCGTCCGGGGCCGCCCCAAGCCTCCCCAAGTTGAGGGCGTGGGCTGGGCGTGCCGGACACAAAACTGGGCCGCGCCGGACCGAATTCGCGTTTGGGCGCCACGAGTGGGCGCGATTTTGTGTCCGGCACGCCCCAAACGGCTTTGGGCGGCCGTTTGGGCGCCCGACTGGAGATGCTCTTAGTTGGTTTGTTCGTGGGTGAGACGAGCTACTGCAGCTGGCAATATCATCTTTGGTTCGATTGTCTGTTCCAGACACAAATCCTGATTATTGTTTATATTTGTTTCGCACTTGTACCCACCTCAAAGCTCCTATATTTTCTGCCTGTTAGTTTGGATATTCTTTAAGTGATATTTTATACATTGATTTTCTGTTAGTTTGGATATTGTTTAAGTGGATATTAGTTCAGGAGCTCATCCAACCGAACGAGCTGATTATTTCTAACTTCCAAGAACATACTAGCGCGATTCGTCTCCGCTGCCCAGGTTTGTTTGTATTTCGAGTTGTAAATAGGAAACTGTAATTGTGTGTAACTGGTTCTGCAACTTCAATATGGATGGTCAATTATCAGGTTGTTTACCGAATTAGAGTAGGAACTTTGCATGCTGATTATGCAGTGTATATTAAGGAATTTGTACGGAATTTGTTCTTAACAGGAATAGTTTGATGGGCACACTTAAAACGACCTAAGAAATGACATAGATAGAGCTCTCCTTCCTTTAGGTTAGGGGAAAGGTTTTTCTTCAGCAGTTCTGGCGCAGAGCAGTTAAGCACGAAGATGCATTGAGCTATGGTTTATTTCTTTAGGCACTTAATCATACAGGACGGTAGAAGTTAAAATATTGGGAATACATACCAATATAGCATCCGGGAGATTCATCTAAGGAGTGTCGGCGACTTTTTTTTTCGCCGATTTTATTCTAGGCATCATGTAGTTTGTGATTTTATTTTCCGGAGTGTCGTGCCAAAACCGGGATAGAATAAATAACGGATAACCTAAACGAGTTTTTGGCGCTCGACCGAAAAATTTATGGATCTGACTGTGCCACAAAACAAATACCAAGCGGGTCGTAAGTTTTTTCCTCATAAGTTGATTTTCTCTCTCCCGTTGCAACGCACGACAGTATTGGTTTCCAGAGTTTCTATCATTTTCGCTTCTGGAAAAAATTATAACCATTCAGCTTCGAGAATCTGTGCCCGCTCTGAAAGCGTGCGTTGCACGTACATGTCAACTAGTTTCCTAACAAAAGCCGAATTATAACTTTCTTTTTTTCCCTCGTAATTTGAGACGAATCATCTCTACTTAATTTCTTGCCTTCATTTTTGTCGGGAGATGCGATAAGCGTTTTTTTTTTTGGGAGGGAGTGGTTCGTGGCGACTGTTGATGAATGAATGTGGCAGATTAGATCAATAGTGCATAATAAATTGCGGCATAATGGATTGAACCACCATCAACTCTAATTTAACAACAAATATTAGTCATATCGTGCATTACACGATTACTAGCAATCAAGGGTTTTAGGCGGCAGTGAGTGACGGCGTCGACATTGTCTCCGGCTCCATCAACCACAAAAATTTGCCAGCACCACCGTACTAAGACGACGTGACCATCCTCGTGTTCCACACCATGGGCAAGGGCATCCTCGTCCTCTCCTTTGCCAGAAAGAAGGGCCCGGACCGGTCATCTGTCGGCAGCGACGCGCCGTGGCATCTAACGGTAGGCGTCGGCTTGGTGGAACGGAGGATCGACACTGACATCATGCTGGAGAATGTAGACTTTGTGCAAGGGGAGGTGCTGGTGCAGGGAGTCAACTCCACATACCACCCAGCACTGCCCCGGCGAGGGTGCATCGGCGTGAGCCCTGAGAGCATGAGGGAGCACATCATCATCTGTGATGCAGACCCCTCGTTTTTCCATGACACTAAGGACCTCGTCGTTCAGATTCTGTGAGAAAGAGCCGCGACGCATGTGGTTATTGCCGTCCGGGAGAAATGGGGCTACACATTGGCACATTGCCCCTGAAAAACTACGTGGCGGGCATCGCGGATGAACATCCTCGCCACCGAGACGGACCAAACTCTCATATTCATTTTGGGGACGTAAATGGCGACGCCCCATGTCAGTGGCGTGGCCGCTCTACTGAAGAGTCTCCACTTAGAGTGGTCACCGATGGTCATTCGGTCGGCCAAGACCAATGGCTTCGACAACAAGGGAGGGATCATCCTGTCCGTGTAGATCTATAAGGCCACCGTCATCGACATAGGAACTTGCCACATCAGACATGAACCCGCCGGTAACCCTGGGCTCGTCCAGTTGAAAAGGACAATCCTAAAATATTGTATGACATAATGACAACGTCAAACACAATAACCATCACTTAATTAGGGCAGGTGGGGGCAATTGCCCCTCGCGCCCCATGGTAAGGATATGACCCATTTAAGATAAATTTTTCTAAATAAATATGCAAGATTCATCTGCCCACGAACGTGGAATGATTGTGTATTTGATCAAGGATTAGGAATATACGTTCGCAGCTCTGCATCGAATACATACATATGTTCAGCTTTGTCACCACAATCACGTCTTAAGCCTCAATCGAGCTCGGGTCGTCGATCACGACAGTGGACCACTGCAGCAGCTACGAGCGAGATCCCTAAATTAGGGTAGATCAGGCTCATTCAAAGTTAGACATCTAACATATACGCACGGATTGATCGCACCAAAATTTTGGACCGTCCTCCGTCACTTCGCTCTATTGAAGATCCTCGTCGGTGGCCATCGTGATCACGGAAATGGCTTCGACAACGAGGGAGGGGGACATCCTAGATGAGCAGAACCAGAGGGCTATTAGAGTTGCCCTTCTTTGTAGAGTGCACATGCTAGGGTTTGCTCTCTTTATATAGGCCGAGTCAATGTTTCTCGGCCCTCTCGTAATTACCCATTCAATTCAAAGCTCTTGGGCACCTCTAAAACCTTTTTAGGGTCATCTCTCCCCCCCCCCCCCCCCCCCCCCCCCCCATGAGTTCATAGGGTCAAACCAAGGTTGAATCCATCAAGTATGGAAAGAGTTGGAGTCGATCCCGTCATCCACTTTCGAAATCCAGTAATAATATTTGGGCCTTCCATAGATCGGGACTACAGGTCCCGTCCGGACTCTGTTTTGAAAGAATTTTATAGGGAGTCTCTAATTCTCAGTTGCACGGAAGCAGATTTGGTCATGTTTTTCCCGCTTAGTTGTTGGGCTGGTTTGTTGTATTTTTTTCTTATCTACTAGACTGATGTTGTATGGGCTTTTTGTTTTGTTTTTTATTGTTTTATCCAAAGGAGGTGGAATCATTCGACTTATCGAAGGAATCCAAGTCCTCTTTGTTGGAGGGGACATCCTCTTCAGTTTTGTGTACTGCCAAAGAAGAGCACAACTTTGCCGGAAGGGTGTCGCGGACATGCCGAGCGGCTTCCCAGTCGAAGGGTCGTGACCGTCAAATAGCCCACAGAAGATCTGGTGAAATCTACATGGCGTTCCTCCCGGTAGATGGTCGTGGCCCTACTAGTATCGAGGTTGAAGCAGCAGTGGTGGACGCTCGCAGCATCGGCAACGGTCCATTCTAGAATCAGGCGTCGACGTTTGAAACACTAGGCATCGCTATTTGGTTCAATATTCCAGAAGCAGTGCTGCAAATAGCGATGCCTAGTGTTTCAAGTGTCGACGCCCAATTCTGGATTGAACCGCTGCCAATGCTGCGAGCGTCCACCACGGCTGCTTCAAAGGGCCGGTCGAAGGACCGGTGATACGATGGAATTTGCTACTTTCGTTGGAATAATTAGTGTTTTGTGACGGATTTGTAGTGATTTTGCGGCGAAAGACTTAGCAATCAAATGATTTCGTGCATGAAATTGTTACTTTTTTGCTAGAGTTTGCTGCTGATTATTGCTGCAAACAACTTTGTAATTTTTTTATAATTTGATTTTGTTGTAATTATCTTAAGGTATTTCCTGCATAAATTATATTTGCCATATTGTATTATAATTTCATATGTATGTTCTGTTAAAAGGCACGTACTATTTGTTCGGATGCTCATTCCATAAGGAGGATGAGCATAGGTTTTTTTAGCGGTAATGGGCTCAGCAAGATGACGGTGAAGAAAGTAATGCGCTATGGATCGGAGGGGAATGTTCATGTTTGCCGCGCCAACCGCGCATGTGATCCATGTAACGGGTGATCCCTACCTAATCCAATGATCAGCACACAACGATAGTACGGTTCAGGACGCGCCCGATTTCTCCTCTTGGGCGTCCGACGGCTAGCATTGGCCTTAGTAAAATCGATCCGTATTTCCCCTATGCAAAGATTGATTCTGAATTCTTAGCGGTTGTACCATCTTGATGCCACAATTGAGTCAATAAAACTTCCTTGGTGGGAAAACATTCCTCCTTAGGCTTGTATCACCAAAATTACTCAGCGCTATGTCCTAACTCCTAACGATGCGCGATCTTCTGATGGGCGCACAATGCATATATGTCCTGAAAAGCTGGTAACGATAACTTTGTACGTAACGCCTCGCTGCCTAACGCCCAACCGTGCTCAGTCAGAAAAGGCGGGCCGTGCGTCCCTCCCGGTACATAACTACGTGTACCATCGTTCCAAGCTCTACTCGTGCAGGTTTCGCTTGCTAGTGTGACTAGTCCCAAAAAAAATGGCAGGATATATTTAACTTGTCTCCGTTGATGGTTATCAGGAAATTAACTGACAACCAGCTAGCCATCTATGGTGGCATAATTTATAATCGGCATCAAGCATTCAGAGATCGATATGTCATCACTCATCAGGCTGCGGTTCCAGAAGTCAGAGTTGAGTGTTTGAAGATGTGTCGGTCCTGTTTACAGCATTGCCTCATCAAAGAAGCAGTTGAAGTTGATAACCTGGCCTCAGCAGAAGCATAGCAATGGCGCTAGCTTTATATATCTTGAATTAATGGCCATCCGTTGCTTTGCCTGAACTACTAACTAACTATAGCTACGGGATTAAATCAGAAATAAACTTCTTCACTTCACTGTTGGTGCAGCTCGGGTACTGCTTTCAGTGGAGCAGTATACCGTGTGAAGCGGTAGACAGTGGTGAAGATATGGATGGCAACGATTGAGCGCTGATTGATGACAGTGCTATGAACATTCGTCCATACACTTGCCAGAATCGCAAAAAAAAAAAAAATGAAAATAAAACCATCAAACATAGGTGGCGTGGTTCTAGAACCATGCTCGAATAATATTGCATGTTCTAGACCAAACACACAACAAAACGAAAATGAAAGGACAACCACGTCCACACCAAGCACGAAGACTTACAGAACAATCCAGTTCATATTTATAAGGAACTCATATTTGAAAGGTATACAAAGATACTGTTGGAAATAAATGGGCTTGGCTCAGCAAGTTTCAAAATTACAAGTAAATTTCAAAGGCCCGAGAACATTCCAGTTCATATTTATAAGGAACTCATATTTGAATGGTATACAAAGATACTGTTGGAAATAAATGGGCTTGTCTCAGCAAGTTTCAAAATTCCTAGTAAATTTCAAAGGCACGAGAACAATCCAGTTCATATTTATAAGGAAATCATATTTGAAAGGTATACAAAGATATTGTTGGAAAAAATGGGCTTGGCTCAGCAAGTTTCAAAATTCCTAGTAAATTTCAAAGGCCCGTGTTATCAAGAGGTGGAGGTGCTTTTAGTCACACATAAAAATTTGGAGGAGACTTGGACCTCCTCACAACGGAGGTTGTTCCACCACTTTCTTAAGTGAGTGAGAATAGAAGTGGTTCACGGGCACTCCTCTGCTTGCTCATCGCGTCGCGTGAATCGAGCCTCGAGCCAAGTCAACTTATACATTTTATTTTTGTTGTTCGGTAAAACCGAGTCGTTTATCACACTCGTCACAACAGTTTGGGTCGCTCGCCAGCAAACGAGAGAGCAGGTCTCCGGAACCGCTCGTCCTTGTATTGTATACGGGTGAGCCGGTGAGGGTCAGTCTAGCGCCAACATGGTGCAGAAAAACTCCAGCCCTCTAGATCAGAAAATCAGAAAAAGTCGTTATTTGTGGGTGACAAGAGGGTGCCATGAAGGATGTCGAGCGGGTATTTGGTCTGCTCAAAGTTGGTTTTGTTGGATGTATGCCCAAAAGCCAATGTTTTTATACATCTGATTCATTATTATGATTCATGTTTATATGTTATAACTGTTGTGGCTCCTGAATGTGAGATTTAGAGGAAAGCTCATACGCACGTTGGTCAACATGAATAGGAAACATATACCCTAGTCTTGTATACAAACTATTTTGTTGAATGCATGATGACCGTGCTTTTCTGGTCATGGACATTGTGTATGTCAGCGTCAACAAATGGCATATTGTTGGTAGAACAATATAACTGAGTAGACCCAAGTTTTTTTTGAACGCTAAACACTTGTATTCAAACGTATAGGAAAGCAGTACAGATCCTAATACAAGCAGCTACGATACAGAAAGGATACAGAGAGCAGCACTGCTGCAGAACATCTTCTTCATCCTCCAGGACGCCGAACACCCAAGACCTCCATCGTCGAGGACGACGCAGGATCCAGCCGCCGACAGCCCTCTCCAACGGAGCGGAAGAACTCCTAGCCCGAAGGCTTTGACGGGCCGCATCAACCACCAGCTCCGACGAGCTGGATCTGAAGCCGAAGATGGTCCATCGGCCGGGGGAGTCCCCCAAGCAACCTCCGCCCCAGATCCAGGGCCAGCGCCACCCCACCTCCACCGAGGTGGCCGGATCTTCAACCTGCAAGCCTCGATCCCAAGTTTTTGATATACTAAGAGAATCCATTACCGTGTATTTTGTCCTTAGTATCTTATAAAAGAAAAGTTATTACATAACATGTCCGTAGACCATGAGGTTATTGAGGTTAGGTTTTGCACGAAGTGTTGCTTTGGTACTGTCAACCATCACGGCCTTAATTGGGTGATCATAATGGTAGCCACTGGGTGACACCGAGGGTATGCATATATCTTAATGTTCCAAGATGGGATATTACTCCTTCGTTAAAAGAGAGATACTTTCTGGGCCCACTCGGTATGAGAGATATCCAATATGTTCTGCAGACAATGCATAATGAAGTTTCATCGTGTGGGATATCGTAATACGGGAAGGAGTAAAAGGAAACTTGCCGGTTAACAAGATTGGCTATTATATGGTGAGTCAAGTTTGACTCATGGGAATTATCAAATGGATCTAAATCTCGAGCGAAGTTCAGTATCGCGAGTAATGGGATTGATATATTATAACAGACAGGTTCAACATAGTATTCTTCGTATTACAGTAATGGTCATTCAGGACGTCCTCGGTCTCTGACCCTTTTTGGGCGGGCACTGAGTGTCCCGGATCATATAAATAGGTTTATATGATAAGTAATTAATTTCAGAAATTTTCTATAAACAGAAAATATTTAATGGAGAATTAATTAGACAAAAATATTAATTAATTATTTAGAAAATATTAAATAAAAGAAAATAAAAGGTGCCCACCAAAAGGAGGCTACCAAATGGGCCCATGGGGCCCACAAGGTAGCCGCACCCCACAAAGGGGGCGGGTGGGCCGAACCGTGGGGGGGAGTTCCCCCTCACCTGAAACCCTAATGGGCCAAGGCCCATGAGGGGAGGCGGTTTGGGGGAGGAGTCCTCCTCCCAATCCGAGTTGGGGAGGAGAAGGACTCCTCTCCTAGGGCCAGCGCACCAAGGAGAGGGCTTGCCCCTCCTCCCATCAGCCCTCCCCCTTGCCCCCTTCCCACCCCCTCCTCTTTTGGGGACAACGGTTGAAACACAAGTTTCTCTCAAGTTTAGAGCTTGTCGAATAGGATTGAGGGATCCTCTAATTAGAGGGGAATTCTCCAATTAGACTATATCTAATCTCTTTTTCTCTCTGTCTAATCTCATGTGTTTAGGAACTCCACCTTCATATACACCAGTAGTGCTTCAAGCTTGGACGGCGAAGCACTGCTGAACTAGTTCCGGTGGACGTGTGCAAACTCTCGGAGGGGTTAGTTGTTGGAACACCAACGGTTGACTCTCACTCTGCTGGATCCAGAAGGTCAAGCTAAAGAGGAGGAGGCTACGTTCTCTCGAGTCTCGACCAGGCTTGGTTGGGGAAATCTTCGACATGCTACATCGACTACGTCATCCACACTTCTTCCGCTTCATCAACCACAAAAAGTTGCTAGCACCACCGTACTAAGACGACGTGACCATTGTTGTGTTCCACACCATGGGCAAGGGCATCCTCGTCCTCTCCCTTGCCTGAAACAAGGGCCCGGACCGGTCATCTGTCGGCAGCGACGCGTCGTGGCATCTCACGGTAGGCGTCGGCTTGGTGGAACGGAGGATCGACACTGACATCATGCTGGAGAATGTAGACTTTGTGCAAGGGGAGGCACTGGTGCAGGGAGTCAACCCCACGTACCACCCAACACTGCCCCGGCGAGGGTGCATCGGCGTGAGCCCTGAGAGCATGAGGGAGCACATCATCATCTGTGATGTAGACCCCTCGTTTTTCCAAGACACTAAGGACCTCGTCGTTCAGATTCTGTGAGATAGAGGCGCGATGCATGTGGTTATTGCCGTCCGGGAGAAATGGGGCTACACATTGGCACATTGCCCCTGAAAAACTACGTGGCGGGCATCGCGGATGAACATCCTCGCCACCGAGACAGACCAAACTCTCATATTCATTTTGGGGACGTAAATGGCGACGCCACATCAGACATGAACCCGCCGGTAACCCTGGTCTCGTCCAGTTGAAAAGGACAATCCTAAAATATTGTATGACAACTTCAAAGACAATAACCATCACTTAATTAGGGCAAGGTGGGGGGCAATTGCCCCTCGCCCCCATGGTAAGGATAAGACCCATTTAAGATAAAATTTTCTAAATAAATATGCAAGATTCATCTGCCCACGAACGTGGAATGATTGTCTATTTGATCAAGGATTAGGAATATACGTTCACAGCTCTGCATCGAATACATACATATGTTCAGCTTTGTCACCACAATCACGTCTTAAGCCTCAATCGAGCTCGGGTCGTCGATCACGACAGTGGACCACTGCAGCAGCTACGAGCGAGATCCCTATATTAGGGTAGATCAGGCTCATTCAAAGTTAGACATCTAACATATACGCACGGATTGATCGCACCAAAATTTTGGACCGTCCTCCGTCACTTCTCTCTATTGAAGATCACGGAAATGGCTTCGACAACGAGGGAGGGGGACATCCTAGATGAGCAGCACCAGAGGGCTATTAGAGTTGCCCTTCTTTGTAGAGTGCACATGCTAGGGTTTGCTCTCTTTATATAGGCCGAGTCAATGTTTCTCGGCCCTCTCGTAATTACCCATTCAATTCAAAGCTCTTGGGCACCTCTAAAACCTTTTTAGGGTCATCTCTCCCCCCCCCCCCCCCCATGAGTTCATAGGGTCAAACCAAGGTTGAATCCATCAAGTATGGAAAGAGTTGGAGTCGATCCCGTCACCACTTTCGAAATCCAGTAATAATATTTGTGCCTTCCATAGATCGGGACTACAGGTCCCGTCCGGACTCTGTTTTGAAAGAATTTTATAGGGAGTCTCTAATTCTCAGTTGCACGGAAGTAGATTTGGTCATGTTTTTCCCGCTTAGTTGTTGGGCTGGTTTGTTGTATTTTTTTCTTATCTACTAGACTGATGTTGTATGGTCTTTTTGTGTTGTTTTTTATTGTTTTATCCAAAGGAGGTGGAATCATCCGACTGATCGAAGGAATCCAAGTCCTCTTTGTTGGAGGGAACATCCTCTTCAGTTTTGTGTACTACCAAAGAAGAGCACAACTTTGCCGGAAGGGTGTCCACGAACGTGGAATGATTGTGTATTTGATCAAGGATTAGGAATATACGTTCGCAGCTCTGCATCGAATACATACATATGTTCAGCTTTGTCACCACAATCACGTCTTAAGCCTCAATCGAGCTCGGGTCGTCGATCACGACAGTGGACCACTGCAGCAGCTACGAGCGAGATCCCTATATTAGGGTAGATCATGCTCATTCAAAGTTAGACATCTAACATATACGCACGGATTGATCGCACCAAAAATTTGGACCGTCCTTCGTCACTTCGCTCTATTGAAGATCCTCGTCGGTGGCCATCGTGATCACGGAAATGGCTTCGACAATGAGGGAGGGGGACATCCTAGATGAGCAGCACCTGAGGGCTATTAGAGTTGCCCTTCTTTGTAGAGTGCACATGCTAGGGTTTGCTCTCTTTATATAGGCCGAGTCAATGTTTCTCGGCCCTCTCGTAATTACCCATTCAATTCAAAGCTCTTGGGCACCTCTAAAATCTTTTTAGGGTCATCTCTCCCTTCACCCCCCCCCCCCCCCCCATGAGTTCATAGGGTCGAACCAAGGTTGAATCCATCAAGTATGGAAAGAGTTGGAGTCGATCCCGTCATCCACTTTCGAAATCCAGTAATAATATTTGTGCCTTCCATAGATCGGGACTACAGGTCCCGTCCGGACTCTGTTTTGAAAGAATTTTATAGGGAGTCTCTAATTCTCAGTTGCACGGAAGCAGATTTGGTCATGTTTTCCCGCTTAGTTGTTGGGCTGGTTTGTTGTATTTTTTTTCTTATCTACTAGACTGATGTTGTATGGGCTTTTGTGTTGTTTTTTATTGTTTTATCCAAAGGAGGTGGAATCATCCGACTTATCGAAGGAATCCAAGTAATCTTTGTTGGAGGGGACATCCTCTTCAGTTTTGTGTACTGCCAAAGAAGAGCACAACTTTGCCGGAAGAGTGTCGCGGACATGCCGAGCGGCTTCCCAGTCGAAGGGTCGTAACCGTCAAATAGCCCACAAAAGATCTGGTGATATTTACATGGCGTTCCTCCCGGTAGATGGTCGTGGCCCTACTAGTATCGAGGTTGAAGCAGCAGTGGTGGACGCTCGCAGCATCGGCAACGGTCCATTCTAGAATCAGGCGCCGACGTTTGAAACACTAGGCATCGCTATTTGGTTCACTATTCCAGAAGCAGTGCTGCAAATAGCGATGCCTAGTGTTTCAAGTGTCGACGCCCAATTCTGGATTGAACCGCTGCCGATGCTGCGAGCGTCCACCACGGCTGCTTCAAAGGGCCGGTGCAAGGACCGGTGATACGATGGAATTTGCTACTTTTGTTGGAATAATTAGTGTTTTGTGACGGATTTGTAGTCATTTTGCGGCGAAAGACTTAGCAATCAAATACTTTTTTGCTAGAGTTTGCTACTGATTCTTGCTGCAAACAACTTTGTGATTTTTTTACAATTTGATTTTGTTGTAATTATCTTAAGGTATTTCCTGCATAAATGTGGCGCCCTGACCTGACTGTTATACAGTGATGCTGTGTGTCTCCGGTTAAGCGATACAACCGGAGGTTACGGGTTTACCAATCCCCGGCCAAAACCTTTGGCAGGCGTTGCTCGGAATGGATCATCGGCAACGCAACACCCCGATTGATGCCTTAAAACAGGCACAACCCTCAATGCATAATAGAGAGACCAAGACTTGTGGAACAACTGGCACATCACAGACTCTACGACACAAATCATATAGTTCAACTCTTATAATAGAGAAAGATAGCAAATGACATCCAGAGGTCACAGACCCAACATTACATCAAGCGGAAGCAAATTAGGTTGTTCTAAACAACAAGATCCAAAATATGGCCTAAGAGGCCTACAGATAAACAGTCAAGCGCCAGCTGATCAGGGATGTCCCAAGCTGCCACCTGGGAACCCCAGACTACTCGTCGACGCCCACAAAGAACCCAACTTCGAGGTCGGTGAAGTCCTCCTCTGAAACAAAACAAACGACGTTGAGTTCGACGAACTCGCAAGATTATATATAGAGCTTTAGCTCGATGAAGCTTTCAAGGTTATATGGCTGTTTTGCATAAAGCTGATTTTATTTATGAAAACATAACTCAAAGGCATCGACTAATCAGAATGTTTTCAAATGAGGTAAGGAGTAACTCTTTTCTTTGATCACCTTACTCAACATTTACCATCAACAACCATTGTACCTGTTCATCAAAGGCACCTCCCCGAATCACCCTCGAGGAAGCTCACCTTACAATCTTGAGTGGTACCTCTAGTACCCAGTTTTTAATCATTCCGTCAAAGTTATTCTATGATCTTATCGTTCTTTCCCAAGTTGTCCTTAACCGTGGACACGGCTTTTTGAAAAGATTTAACCCTGCAAGGGTGTACAATGTTTGTCACGCGTACCGTCCGGCCCATTACCTGCGCATTAGCTCTCTTCCTTGGAAAGCCGGCTGGGTGGGAGCGGTGTCGACTTCTCCCTCGTTAAGGACTCCCCAGGATCATCAGTGGCGGTAGGACTGCCAGGATCACAACACCCCGCCCCACAGCCACTCATTTTCCTAACACCACCATCCTCATCTCAGTTCAACCACCATCATCACTCACGCGCAAATGGAAGCCCGAACTAGAGGACCCTGGCTAGCCCCGCTCGAGTTATTTAGTCTATGAGAGTTCCTGCACTGCGAATGCATAGGCCTCACGCATGGTTGCACGCTCAGTCTTGGTTGAACTCGCACCTAGGCGGCGAGAACGAGACAAAGCATCACAACCACAGTGGCCTCTCATCCCCACCCTTTTAGCATCTTATTACCTGTTACCACAATTCTCCACCATCATCTGTACATTCACACCTGTTTCCAACATAAAATATCCATCAGACGGATAACATTTGCCTAAGCATGGCTAAGCAACAACATAGCATAATTAAATAGCTCAGGCCAACAATACAAACCTATGGATAATAGGAGGGAAACAGGAATTGGCATCGGGAACTTAATGCAACTATAGGATACTCTAATCCAACAAAAATTGACATTTAGAACCGCATGCAATATTATAGTGGAGAAAATATTTTCGGAAACATAGGATAAGATATGCTCAGAGGGGGGATTACGCTTGCCTTGATCAAGGTGCTGATAGTACGGATCGTCACGATACGGGGGTGGCACTTCAGCTCCTTGGTCTACCGATGCACAAACAACACCGGAAGAACAATCAATCACCATACATGCTTAACATATGCAATGCGCAAGCACATGATGGCATGACATATTTAGTGCATTGAATTTATTATAGCGAGATCTACCCATTTTAAAGGGGGTGCGAGATAATTATTCAACAAGAGAGAAAAATAAAGCTCCTTTTTTTGTTTTTATGCTTTCCTGTGCTATAGATCATGTAAACATGCATGAAGATGAGGCTACGGATTAATGCACATTTTTCTGAGCATTTTGATATGAAGAACACATTTTTCGGAGGTCCCGATAAATAGTTGTCACTTTTATTGATTTCCCCTTTTTGAAAATTTGTTGTTAATTATATTGATTAGATTCAACAGCAATACTAACAATGTGTACTCGGGTTCGAGGGGAGAGGTGGAACACGACGGAAACATCGTAGTTCGATAACTCTAAACACGAGAGGGGGAGCGGGGACAAGTGCTATCGCGGAGGAAAAGGAAAAACAATAAACAGGAAAAAACACTGGGCAGCCGGCCTGTGGCCCGGCTGGGCCGGTTGTGAGGCCGGCCTGGCTCCAGAGCCACCCGGCTCTCAGCCTGGTTTGGGCCGGCCCATGGACCGGCCATGCACCCGAGGCGCTCGGTCCGCAGCCCGGCTAAGCCGGTCTGGCGGCCAGTCGCGCGCTGCGGCGACAGAACGAAGACGGCGACGATGCTCCGGCGGCTCCGGTGAGCAACACGACACGGGAGAGGGCTAGGAAGAGAGGGGAGGGTCAGCGAGGTCGTTGTGCTCACCACGGACGCGGGGACGGGGTCGGGAACGGCGGAGGGATGTTGACGACGACGTATGCGAGCGGCGGAGCTCCAGCCCGCAGCGAGGAAGACGGAGACGGCGCGGCGAAACGGGGGCGTCCCGGACCGATTCCTCGGCCTAGGCGGGAGAGGAGGAAGAGGCGAACGGCGTGGTGGAGCTCGATTGGCTCCTTGCGCTCTCAAATGGCGGCGACGGCCACGGCGAGGGCGGCGGCTATGGCGACCCGTGGAGAGGAGGAACGGGGAGAAGGAGAGGGAAGCGAGTGGGAAGCAGGTGAGGCGTGGAGTCGTGCTTCTCCTCGCATGAGTAGGGCAGAGGAGGGAGGGCCCGGCGCACGGCGAGCTCGAGCTGGTGCGGCTCGGCCGCCCAGCTCGGTCGCTACAGAGCTGGAAGATGGAGATTTCACAAACAGGCCCTTGGACAAATTACTTCCATCACCGATTGGTCCTCCCTGCCTAATTTTAATTCCAGCAGCTTTTCAGGAATTTATTTAGGGCACCAAAACATTTTACAAAAATTTGGGAAAATTTGGGGAGCCTCCCCATATTGAATGGAAGCTACACAAAAATTAGGGCTTCAAAATAAAATAGTTTGGTACCACTTTGTTCATAGGTTTCAATTCGGGCAATTTTCTAATTCCCCAAATTATAATCCTTTAGCAAATTTTTGAGCAAGTCCAAAATAACATTTTGAACTCTTAGAACTTCCTTGACAAATATAAGATGACAAGGATTTGTATTTTGCAAGTTTGAGTGCACTCATTGTGGTGAGATTTGATTCCAACAAGTTTGGCATTTTGTTTTCCACCAAGTTAGTGTGTTGTTTAGCAATTTCAATGGATGCAATGTTGCATGTATGGAATGCAAAAAGTGAAAATTTGGTCCATAATTTGCATCACCAGAAGTGGGCTGTTACAACTCTACCCTCCTTACAGGAATCTCGTCCTGAGATTCTAAGATTGCGGAAAGAAGTCGGGATACTCCTCACGAAGACTGGACTCTCTTTCCCAAGTTGCTTCTTCCTCGGAATGATGAGACCACTGAATTTTAGAAACTTGGTGTCTTGTTCGGGTCTTTCTTTCGGCTTCGTCCAAGACACGGATAGGATGCTCGCGATAAGTGAGATCTTCCTGGAGATCCAACTCCTCATGATTGACTCCATGGATAGGATCCTTAAAGCACCGGCGAAGTTGGGAGACATGAAACACATCATGTACATTTGGGAATTTGACCGGTAACTCCAACTGATAAGAAAGATCTCCTCGCTTGGCCAGAACGGTGAAAGGGCCAACATAGCGAGGTGCCAATTTCCCTTTGATTCCGAAGCGGCGAACGCCACGAAGGGGAGAGACGCGGAGATAAGCTTTATCACCAATTTCATAGTGAATTTCCTGATGGTGCTTATCATAGTAGCTCTTCTGCCTAGACTGAGCAATCTTCAGATTCTCTCTTATGATTCTAACCTTCTCCTCAGCTTCATTGATCACATCCGGACCAAAGAGTGCTCTCTCTCCGGTCTCGGACCAATTTAGAGGAGTGCGGCATTTTCTTCCATATAGAGCCTCGAATGGAGCCATGCCCAGACTAGCTTGATAGCTATTGTTGTAGGAGAACTCCGCGAAAGGGAGATACTTTTCCCAACCCTTGCCAAAAGAGATTACACATGCCCGAAGCATGTCTTCCAACACTTGGTTCACTCTTTCGGTCTGACCATCAGTTTGAGGATGGTAGGCGGTACTGAAGTTGAGACGGGACCCCATAGCAGTTTGGAAACTCTGCCAAAACTTGGAGACAAAGATACTTCCACGGTCCGATATGATCCTCAGAGGGACCCCATGCAATGGAACAATACGAGCCAAATAAAGTCAGCAAGTTGACTTGCCCGTATATCATCACGGACTGGTAGGAAGTGAGCAACCTTGGAAAGACGATCAATGATTACCCAGATTGCATTGTTGCCCTTTTGAGATCGGGAAACCCGGTGATGAAGTCCATACCAATTTCATCCCATTTCCACTCGGGACTGCAATAGGGCGAAGAGTGCCGGCAGGTCTTTGATGTTCAGCCTTTACCCGTCGACAGTGTCGCATTCAGCAACATACTTGGCAATTTCTCGTTTCATACGAGTCCACCAGAATTGTGGTCGAAGGTCTTGGTACATCTTGGTACTACCGGGATGAATAGAGAGAGGAGATTCATGAGCTTCTTGGAGGATCAGCTCCCTCAATTTTGTTTCTTTGGCACTACCAAGCGGTCACCAAAATAAACAACTCCGGATTCATTGACAGAAAAACATTTGGCCTTCCCGCTAGCAATGTTCTCCTTGATTTTCAGTACCCTTGTCACGGTTTGAGCATCCTTAATCTGGTCTACAAGAGTAGATTTGATCTCCAGATTTGCAAGGTAGCCGAGGGAACATTTCCAAGTTCAAACGGAGAACTCTTCATGAAGAGCAGGTTGGGCCTTTCAATCATCAGATTGTTGCAATAGGACTTCCGACTTAGCGCGTCAGCCACGACGTTTGCTTTGCCGGGTTGATAGTTCAGACTCACATCATAGTCCTTGATTAACTCCAACCAACGCCTTTGCCTGAGATTTAAATCCGGCTGGGTGAAGAGGTACTTCAGACTCTTGTGATCCGAGAAGATCTCGCAACGGTTACCAAACAGGTATGGTCTCCATTGCTTCAAAGCATAGACCACCGCGGCAAGTTCTAGATCATGAGTTGGGTAGTTGTGCTCATGCGGCTTAAGTTGGCGAGAAGCATATGCCACCACATGGCCATCTTGCATTAGCACACAGCCCAAGCCTTGTAGAGAGGCGTCACAGAAGACGACGAAATCCTTGCTTGTGTCCGGCAGGACAAGCACAGGAGCGGACGTGAGTTTGGCTTTCAGTGTTTTGAAGCTCTCTTCAGCTTCGGCCGACCATACAACTTTTTATCCTTCTTGAGAAGGTCAGTCAGGGCCTTGGCTATCTTGGAGAAACCTTCGATGAATCGGCGGTAGTAACCCGCCAATCCGAGAAAGCTACGGATGTCCTTGACTGACATTGGAGTTTTCCAATCCAGAATGGACTGAATCTTGTCGGAATGACAGCCACACCATTAGCGGATATCACATGACCAAGGAAGATGAGATTATCCAACCAAAACTCACACTTGGAGAACTTGGCATAGAGGCGGTGTTCTCGAAGTCGTGTCAGAACCAAACGAAGATGTTCCTCATGCTCTTCATTGGTTTTGGAATAGATGAGGATGTCATCAATGTAAATGACGACAAACTTGTCAAGATAATCCATGAAGATGGAGTTCATGAGCCTCATGAAAGTAGCTGGGCATTTGTGAGACCAAAGGACATGACGGTATACTCATATGAGCCATAACGAGTAACAAATGCCGTCTTTGGAATATCCTCCTTTCTGATTTTTATCTGATGGTAGCCTGACCTCAGATCCATCTTGGAGAATACCGTTGCACCAGCTAACTGATCCAACAGATCATTGATGCGAGGAATAGGATACTTGTTCTTGATTGTCACCGCATTCAACGGTCGATAGTCAGAGACTAGACGAGGCACGGTAGAATCCCTCTTCTTGACAAAGAGTACCGGACAACCCCAAGGTGAACTGCTAGGCTGGATGAACTCCTTAGCTAACAGCTGATCAATTTGCTCTTTCAACAGAGCCAACTCTTCCACCGGCATACGGTAGGGCTTCTTGGAAATTGGAGCGTACCGGGAAGTAGATCTATGACAAACTCCACACTTCGGTCAGGAGGCATGCCAGGCAATTCTTCCGGGAACACATCCGGGAAGTCACACACCACGTGTATGTCCTGGATTTCAGGAGGATTCGCCTTCCATAAAGCAAAGGAGAATCTCAGGTGAGTTGGGTATGATGAGATGGAGGTCTTGACAATGCAGACCAATACTTCACAATGTCACCGGAAGAAGTCACGGTACGGTCTTGGCAGCACAGTCGAGATTAGCCTGGTATTTGGCTAGCCAGTTCATGCCCAGTATGACATCAATGCCACTTGACTCAGAGCTACCAAGCAAAGGAAAGAGAGTAACCATAGTAATCTGAACTCAGGAGTAACCCCATCGGTTTGCCATTTGGAGCCAGGAGTGGAGATCACCAAGGGATGGCTCATTTTCTCAAACGGTATTTTGTGGTCTTTTGCAAAAGCTATGGATATGAATGAATGCGATGCTCCAGAGTCAAACAAAACTGTAGCTGATTGCCGTTGATTCGTAACTCACCCATGAGAACGCCGGGGTCCTCTTCAGCTTCTTCAGCAGAGATGTGGTTCAGGCGACCACGCACAATAGGTCCAGCCTTGCCAGTTGGAGTGGCAGGGGCTCGTGCAGGAGTTATCGCGAGAGGTGCCTTCTGGGGGCACTCCCTGGAGTAGTGGCCAGCCTGGCCACAGGTGTAGCAAGTGACTCCAGGTGGAGCAGGTAGCATAGGACGGTACCCACTCCGCCTACCCCAAGTGTCGAAGTAGTGGGGCGCGGAGGAGGTGGCCTGTATCCCGGGCTCTCGGCATGAATGGAGCACGAGGTACGGCGCTGTAGGGAACAAACACCCTGCGCTTCTTGCTCTCAGAACCCGAGGAACTCTGGTGGTCCCCGTGTGCGGGCCTCTTGGAAGCTTCAAGTTCCTTTCTTCCTTGCTCGAGAGTGAAAGCCTGGTTGAACAGCTCCTGATAGGTCTGGAACCTGAAGGGCAAGCAACTCATAGCGGAGCTGCGGAGTCAGACCCTTGCGGAACAGCTCTTGCTTGTCAGCATCATTGGTCACGTCCCTTGGGGCGTAACGAGAGAGATGGTTGAACTCACGACCATAAGTGCGGAGGTCCATCCGTCCCTGTTGCAAATCCAGGAACTCCCTCCTCTTCAAGTCCATGATCGGCTGGGGAATGTACTCCGCACGGAAGGCAGTGCGAAATCAGCCCAGTGAAGACATGGTTGGCTGGAAACAAAGCCACATGGCTTTCCCACCAACAGCCAGCAGCACCAACCAAGAGATAGGTGGCAAAGTTGACTTGCTCAGCCACTGGGACATGCAGCGCGGAGAACTTGCGCTCCAAGCACGAAGCCAATCATCAGCTTCCAGTGGCTCCTTAGCATCAGCAAAGGTGGGTGGCTGCGAGCGCAGGAACTCAGTGAGAGTGTTGCACTCGTTCCTCCGTGCATTCTGCTGCACCAACTGCTCAAGCAAGCGCTCATTGCGCCCACGGTTCTCCTCAATGGCCATCAAGACCTCAGCCATCGAGGGTGGTGGCGGCAGATCATCCTCATCATCATTGTGGTTACCGCGACCACCACGGCCTCCACGGCCTCCTCGAGCCATTCTGGAGATTTGACAATGACACGTTAGTATCTTTCTCCGAATGGTCGAACAATAGCATTAGCGTCTACACAAGTACACAGACTAGGGACGATAATACTTGCAAAGAAAGGAATCAACAAGATAGAACTTGGGTCAAAGATCAGCATCATGTGCTACTAGTGAGAGTTAAGAAATCACAACTTAACACACTCTAGTTGGCACAATCCGGGACCTTATGTTCAAGTCCTGGGTTAAAACCCAAAGAAAGGATCAAATGATTTGATTAGGTAGAAACATCTGAGTTGATTTGGGATTGCAACGCAGCGGGAGCAACTGGACACATAACACTAAAGGTCGAACCCACCCCGTTTCTAATCATTTTGAAGTAACAGACGAGAGTAAAACCTTTAAACTCAAATCGAGGTAAGATTGCTCCGAGATTAGAGGGTAACCAGATAAGGAGTAAAAAGAATCCTAAGATGGTTTTCACAACTCATTTTTAGGTTAAAAATATTTTCACAAACACTAGACTCAACATCGACCAGTAGAAGGGTTTCCTACAGGCAGTACTGCTCTGATACCAACTTGTGGCGCCCCGACCCGACTGTTATACAGTGATGCTGTGTGTCACCGGTTAAGCGATACAACCGGAGGTTACGGGTTTACCAATCCCCGGCCAAAACCTTTGGCAGGCGTTGCTCGGAATGGATCATCGGCAACGCAACACCCCGATTGATGCCTTAACACAGGCACAACCCTCAATGCATAATAGAGAGATCAAGACTTGTGGAACAACTGGCACATCACAGACTCTACGACACAAATCATATAGTTCAACTCTTATAATAGAGAAAGATAGCAAATGACAACCAGAGGTCACAGACCCAACATTACATCAAGCGGAAGCAAATTAGGTTGTTCTAAACAACAAGATCCAAATATGGCCTAAGAGGCCTACAGATAAACATCACAGCGCCAGCTGTTCCGGGATGTCCCAAGCTGCCACCTGGGAACCCCAGACTACTCGTCGACGTCCACAAAGAACCCACCTTCGAGGTCGGTGAAGTCCTCCTCTGAAACAAAACAAACGACGTTGAGTTCGACGAACTCGCAAGATTATATATAGAGCTTTAGCTCGATGAGGCTTTCAAAGTTATATGGCTGTTTTGCATAAAGCTGATTTTATTTATGAAAACATAACTCAAAGGCATCGACTAATCAGAATTTTTCAAAAGAGGTAAGAAGTAACTCTTTCTTTGATCACCTTCTCAACATACCATCAACAACCACTGTACCTGTTCATCAAAGGCACCTCCCCGAATCACCCTCGAGGAAGCTCACCTTACAATCTTGAGTGGTACCTCTAGTACCCAGTTTTTAATCATTCCGTTAAAGTTATTCTATGATCTTATCGTCCTTTCCCAAGTTGTCCTTAACCGTGGACACGGCTTTTCGAAAAGATTTAACCCTGCAGGGGTGTACAATGTTTGCCACGCGTACCGTCCGGCCCATTACCTGCGCATTAGCTCTCTTCCTTGGAAAGCCGGCTGGGTGGGAGCGGTGTCGACTTCTCCCTCGTTAAGGACTTTCCAGGATCATCAGTGGCGGTAGGACTGCCAGGATCACAACACCCCGCCCCACAGCCACTCATTTTCCTAACACCACCATCCTCATCCAGTTCAACCACCATCATCACGCACGCGCAAATGGAAGCCCGAACTAGAGGACCCTGGCTAGCCCCGCTCGAGTTATTTAGTCTATGAGGGTTCCTGCACTGCGAATGCATAGGCCTCACGCATGGTTGCACGCTCAGTCTTGGTTCGGGAGGTAAAGAACTCGCACCTAGGCGGCGAGAACGAGACAAAGCACCACAACCACAGTGGCCTCTCATCCCCACCTTTTAGCATCTTATTACCTGTTACCACAATTCTCCACCATCATCTGTACATTCACACCTGTTTCCAACATAAATATCCATCGACGGATAACATTTGCCTAAGCATGGCTAAGCAACAACATAGCATAGTTAAATAGCTCAGGCCAACAATACAAACCTATGGATAATAGGAGGGAAACAGGAATTGGCATCGGAAACTTAATGCAACTATAGGTTACTCTAATCCAACAAAATTGACATTTAGAACCGCATGCAATATTATAGTGGAGAAAATATTTGCGGAAACATAGGATAAGATATGCTCAGAGGGGGATTACGCTTGCCTTGATCAAGGTGCTGATAGTACGGATCGTCACGATACGGGGGTGGCACTTCAGCTCCTTGGTCTACCGATGCACAAACAACACCGGAAGAACAATCAATCACCATACATGCTTAACATATGCAATGCGCAAGCACATGATGGCATGACATATTTAGTGCATTGAATTTATTATAGCGAGATCTACCCATTTTAAAGGGGGTGCGAGATAATTATTCAACAAGAGAGAAAAATAAAGCTCCTTTTTTTGTTTTTATGCTTTCCTGTGCTATAGATCATGTAAACATGCATGAAGATGAGGCTACGGATTAATGCACATTTTTCTGAGCATTTTGATATGAAGAACACATTTTTCGGAGGTCCCGATAAATAGTTGTCACTTTTATTGATTTCCCCTTTTTGAAAATTTGTTGTTAATTATATTGATTAGATTCAACAGCAATACTAACAATGTGTACTCGGGTTCGAGGAGAGAGGTGGAACACGACGGAAACATCGTACTTCGATAACTCTAAACACGAGAGGGGGAGCGGGGACAAGTGCTATCGCGGA
The DNA here is from genome assembly GCA_947311845.1 of Poa pratensis. Classification (NCBI taxonomy): domain Eukaryota; kingdom Viridiplantae; phylum Streptophyta; class Magnoliopsida; order Poales; family Poaceae; genus Poa; species Poa pratensis. Next base: position 27,673,654 of record CAMZMU010000057.1, on the reverse strand, counting down.
GGAAAAGGAAAAACAATAAACAGGAAAAAACACTGGGCAGCCGGCCTGTGGCCCGGCTGGGCCGGTTGTGAGGCCGGCCTGGCTCCAGAGCCACCCGGCTCTCAGCCCGGTTTGGGCCGGCCCATGGACCGGCCATACACCCGAGGCGCTCGGTCCGCAGCCCGGCTAAGCCGGTCTGGCGGCCGGTCGCGCGCTGCGGCGACAGAACGAAGACGGCGACGATGCTCCGGCGGCTCCGGCGAGCAACACGAAACGGGAGAGGGCTAGGAAGAGAGGGGAGGGTCAGCGAGGTCGTTGTGCTCACCACGGACGCGGGGAAGGGGTCGGGAACGGCGGAGGGATGTTGACGACGACGTATGCGAGCGGCGGAGCTCCGGCCCGCAGCGAGGAAGACGGAGACGGCGCGGCGAAACGGGGGCGTCCCGGACCGATTCCTCGGTCTAGGCGGGAGAGGAGGAAGAGGCGAACGGCGTGGTGGAGCTCGATTGGCTCCTTGCGCTCTCAAACGGCGGCGACGGCCACGGCGAGGGCGGCGGCCATGGCGACCCGTGGAGAGGAGGAACGGGGAGAAGGAGAGGGAAGCGAGTGGGAAGCAGGTGAGGCATGGAGTCGTGCTTCTCCTCGCATGAGTAGGGCAGAGGAGGGGAGGGCCCGGCGCACGGCGAGCTTGAGCTGGTGCGGCTCGGCCGCCCAGCTCGGTCGCTACAGAGCTGGAAGATGGAGATTTCACAAACAGGCCCTTGGACAAATTACTTCCATCACCGATTGGTCCTCCCTGCCTAATTTCAATTCCAGCAGCTTTTCAGGAATTTATTTAGGGCACCAAAACATTTTAAAAAAATTGGGAAAATTTGGGGAGCCTCCCCATATTGAATGGAAGCTACACAAAAATTAGGGCTTCAAAATAAAATAGTTTGGTACCACTTTGTTCATAGGTTTCAATTCGGGCAATTTTCTAATTCCCCAAATTATAATCCTTTAGCAAATTTTTGAGCAAGTCCAAAATAATATTTTGAACTCTTAGAACTTCCTTGACAAATATAAGATGACAAGGATTTGTATTTTGCAAGTTTGAGTGCACTCATTGTGGTGAGATTTGATTCCAACAAGTTTGGCATTTTGTTTCCCACCAAGTTAGTGTGTTGTTTAGCAATTTCAATGGATGCAATGTTGCATGTATGGAATGCAAAAAGTGAAAATTTGGTCCATAATTTGCATTACCAGAAGTGGGCTGTTACAATAAATTCTATTTGCCATATTGTATTATTATTTCATATGTATGTTCTGTTAAAAAGGCACGTACTATTTGTTCGGATGCTCATTCCATAAGGAGGATGAGCATAGATTTTTTTAGCGGTATAATGGGCTCAGCAAGATGACGGTGAAGAAAGTAATGTGCTCTGGATCGGAGGGGAATGTTCATGTTTGCCGCGCCAACCTCGCATGTGATCCATGTAACGGGTGATCCCTACCTAATCCAATGATCAGCACACAACGATAGTACGGTTCGGGACGCGCCCGATTTCTCCTCTTGGGCGTCCGACGGCTAGCATTTGGCCTTAGTAAAATCGATCCGTATAGCGGTTGTACCATCTTGATGCCACAATTGAGTCAACAAAACTTCCTTGGTGGGAAAACTTTCCTCCTTAGAGCATCTCTAGCAGATCCCTCAAAACGCGCGGAACCTCAAAATAACCGCCGGATAAGCTCTCGGAACCTCACAAAACGCAAAGACCAGAAACCTCAAATCACGCCGACCCGTAAACCATTTTGAGGGGGCCCTTGAATCCGGCCCTCCGAACCGTGAAAGCGCAGTTTTCGCCGCCGAACCGAGGGACCGCCGGATAAGGTCTCAGAACCTCAAAAAACACAAAGACCAGAAACCTCAAATCGCGTCGACCCGTAAACTATTTTTAGGGGGGCCTTGAATCCGGCCCTCCGAACCGTGAAAGCACAGTTTTCGCCGCCGAACCGAGGGGCCTTGCATATGGTGAAAACAGTTGGCGGGAGGGAGTATTCACCACGCGACTTTGCCCTCTTCCCCATCTCGCCGCCGCCGCCTCCGCCGCTAACCCCGCCGCCTTCGATTCGCCCCTTTTCCCGGCCGCATCTGCAGGTGTCCCCGCCACGCGCGAGTCGCCCCGTCCGCGGACGTACCCCGCCGCCGGTTTCTCGCCCGCCCCGTCCGTGGAGATCCATCTCCGGCCGAATTTGTGCCGCCGCCGCAGATCCGTCGGTGAGTCCATCTCCGGTCGATTTGGGGTTGTTTTCAGCCGTAGTACCTCCTAGTGATTATGCGGTACCCGTTTCGGATGGAGTTGAGCTCGGAGGAAGAGTTTTTGCTCTCCGATTCGTCCTCCGACGACTTCGATGTGGAGATGTTGTTTGAAAGCCGTCGACAAAAAGGAAGTTGAATTTGCAAGGGCTCAAGAGGCATGTCGAAAGGATATAGATAGGTCATTTGGTGTCTTGCAATCTAGGTTTGCCATTGTTCGAGGCCCCGCCCATTTTTGGGACAAGAAAACTCTGAAAAACATCATGACTTGTTGTGTGATTCTTCACAACATGATCGTAGAGGATGAAAGGGACTTGGACTTGGAGTTGTCCTATGACAATGTTGGTAGCCGTGTGAAGCCTGCTAGAAACCCAGATCGCATCGAAGCATTTCTTCAGACTTACCATGAGATAGAGGATGCGGACACACACAACCAGCTGCAGCTAGACCTAGTTGAACACACCTGGTAGCTTAATGGGCAGTAGCCATTTTTTTAATTCATTTGAACCATGTTTGATTCAAACAATATTTTTATTCAGCATCATTCTTGTATTGAATTATTGTTTAATTCGTGTGATTCAAACTTTTATTGTAATAAACTATTGGTTCTTATTTGTAAGGTACTATTGTTGTAATAAGAATATTTATAATTTAGTTCTTATTTGTTCGTTATTGAGTTTTTATGTCAAATAGATCACCTATGTTGAAATGTTGAAATGCTGTGGTTTACAGTTTCTGAATTCTGTTTTGAGGTTCGGCTTTACGGTTTCTGTTCTGCCGTGCCTCGTTTGAGCGGTCTGCTAGAGATGCTCTTATAGTGGAACGAGGGAGTGCTCTGCCTTGTTAGGAAGTCATGGATGAGCACTAGCTAGTGAGTATGCAGTTGGCACACACAAGAGTAATATTACCAAAATTACTCAGCGCTATGTCCTAACTCCTAACGATGCAATCTTCTGATGGGCGAACAATGCATATATGTCCTGAAAAGCTGGTAACCATAACTTTGTACTAGTGGAATTTGGTGAGGCGGCACGCCGCACCCGTTGTATTTTGAAAAATGTTGAAATCCGTTGGAATTTTTCGTCTAGAGTATGTCTAAATACTTAGTGAATTAAAATGTTCAAATATACTTGTATTTGGACATATTTTTTAATTTAACTCCATAGTTAGAGAATGCATGATATGAGCATTTGTTAATTGTAACTCCGTAGTTAGATAAAGTTCATTCAGATTGTATCCAAATATTCACCAAATTGGAATGTTCAAATATGTTTGCATTATGCCATAAGTAGTTAGCATATATTTTTGTGAACATGTTGATATATTTTAGAGTATCTCCAATTTTTAAAATATGTCGGAATTTTTCGTCTAGGGTATGTCCAAATACTTAGTGAATTAAAATGTTTGAATATGCTTGTATTTGGACATTAATTTTTAATTTAACTCCATAGTTAGAGAATGCATGATGTGAGCATTTATTAATTTTAATTCCGTAGTTAGATAGTAAAGTTCATTTAGATTGTGTCTAATTGTTCACCAAACTGTAATGTTTAAATACGTTTGCATTATGCCATAAGTAGTTAGCATATATTTTTGTGAAAATGTTGATATATTTTAGAGTATCTCCAATTTTCTTTTAGCAAATTGAAATGTTCAAATATGTTTCTATTTTTCAGTAATATTTAATTTAAGTCCATAATGAGTGGGAAACGCACATTTGTTGAATTGAATTACATATTTGGAGAAAGTTCATCCAGATTACATCCAAATATTTATCAAATTGAAATGTTCAATTTAAGTCCACAATTAGAGGAAGTGCATTTGTTTTTTGTCCAAATATTCACCAATTCAAAATATTTAAACATGTTCGATGTACATTTATTGAATTGAATTCCATATTTGAAGAAAGTTCATCTAGATTACATGCAAATATTTACCAAACTGAAATGTTCAATTTAGCCCGTGGTGTTAATTTTGCTGCGTAATTTTAAGTGTATTTTATGACGATGCGTAAAGTGTTCTTTCTAAAATATGGTCATATACATAAAGTTTATATATAGGTAGTAAGATATATATATATATATATAAGCTCAGATGGGGCACCTAGGAGCATGGGCACCAGTATGAAATACGAACAGTTTTAGGTATGTAGACATATACATATACCTTGGGTATGTTTATCTTAGGTATGTAGGAGGCACATATGATCTTGGGTATGCATATTATGGGGTATGCATACCTAATATATACACAATACCTAAGTTATTTATATATATACCTGATCTGTACGCGGATAATTGAACACACATACCTGAGGTATATATAACATGTAGATACCTCAAATACGCATACCCAGGGTATGTGTACCTCCTATATACCCAATATGTGCATACCCGAGGTATACATGTCGTCTACATACCCAAAATGTACTGCATTCTATCTTGGTGCCCGGGCACCAGGGAGCATCTGTTAATTTACCTATATATATATATATATATATATATATATATATATATAGGGTGGGACTATTCTACAACCCCCTTAAAGAGATTGTAGAATAACTATTCTACAATACCCCAAATTAGGAAGGCTTATTATTTCCGAACCGTGCACCGACCCGACCAAGGAACTACCTCATAAAAACCTCGTCCGTGTCGGTCCTGACGTGTCGCCCGAAACCACTGCCCCCATCAGAACCACCTCCTTCCCCCTGGTCGCCGCGGCCGAGCGAGCGGCGGCGGGGGCGCCGACGCGAGGGAGGCCGGGGCGGAGGCGGCGTCTTCCCCTAGCAGGACCACCTCCTTCCCCTGGTCGCCGCGGCCGAGCGAGCGGCGGCGGGGCGCCGACGCGAGGGAGGCCGGGGCGGAGGCGGCGTCTTCCCCAAGCAGGACAACCTCCTTCCCCTGGTCGCCGCGGCCGAGCGAGCGGCGGCGGGGCGCCGACGCGAGGGAGGCCGGGGCGGAGGCGGCGAGTTCTCCAAGCAGGACCACCTCCTGCCTGTGATTGTTCCAGCCGAGCGAGCCGTGACGGGAAAGCCGACGCGAGGCAGCGGCGGAGAGCGGCGAGTTCTCCCTCTCTCGATCCCACGCGTCCACGCACCGGATTCGAGCGAGCAACTTCGGAGAAGAATCCCCAGTTTGGCCACCTCCTGTCCACGCTGGTCGACGAGGAACAATGGCTCCAATTCGCCGAAGGACCCATGGTCTGGAGGGAAAATCGAGTGGATCAACGTCAACGGAGAGGTCGGCCGTGGCAGATTCTAATTTTTGTGCAGTTGGTTGTGGAATAAAAATGATAGGTTTACTTGATTTATGCATGGAGTCCACTTAGCTATGTGCTGGAGTTCACTATATCTTTATAATGTTTTCTGATGTGTGTATGCATGGGTGTAATTGTTTTGTAGTACACATGAGTTCACTCAGTCTAAAAATAACCACCTCAGTTCCACACGTTTTTATTGTTGCAGTTAACATAAATTGTTGTAATAGTTCGCATAGTCCTGTTTGTGAGGTTCGTGTGTATGTTATTTTGTTTTTCAAGCTTCATGTATGCAATTCAGTCAAAAAAAACTTCAGTTCATGGTAGATAAACAACACCTTCTCTGGAATTTTGCAGGGTTTGGAACTGGGTAAACGTCAAAAAATGGTGGATGGAGATTTGCATGATGAAATATCTAGCTGGTCTGGGCCAAAACAACATAAGCAAGCAAATAGGGAAGCCACTGCAGTCCAGATAGTTCATAGTGGAGGTCAAATGCAAGCTGAGAGTGGTGTGCAATATCAGTACAAGGAAGGGGGAGGACGCAGTGTTGCTGGTGTGGGTACTCGCCATGTTGAAAACAATGCAGCAATAGTTGGAAACAAACGGAGTTTCAGTACGATGAATGATGGGGTTCCAATAGTGAAAGCCACGCAAGACAAGGGTCAAGCACAAGAAGAAGAAGAAGAAATGTTGTGGTGGTCAGGTCCACCAAAGCCTCCGCGATCCCCCATCCTGTGCAACGAGGAAATAATTGTTTCGGCACCTGTGTACCGACAACCGCGTCGTCCAGCTCAGATCTTGGGTCAGAAGAAGTCCAGCAGTGGATTGGAAGCAGTTCGCAACATCAAACCACGCGACAACAAAGTTATACAGGGAGGTTCATCTGGAGAATCTGGGGGAGTTCATAGCCAGCAGCGAGATGGGACTGCTAGGTCATCTGGAGAATCTGGGGGAGTTCATAGCCAGCAGCGAGATGGGACTGCTAGGTCACCTGGAGAATCTGGGGGAGTTCATACCGGGAAGCGAGCTGGTTCAAATAACACATCTAAGAGGAAGTCAAGTTATGCAGAAACTGAAGTTCATAACAGTACATCGTCCAAACAACATCACAAAAAAGGGAAGCACAGAACAGACTGCCAGGGTGACGACGAAGTGGGAAACAAACATACATCCAGTCACATGCGTCCCGTTGATCCTTTGTGTCATATTCCGAAGGTCACACCGCCTTGCCCCATCAAAACCAATGAAGTGGAAACTCCTACAGAACTGCGAAAGTACACGCATGTAAGTTCTCTGCTGCTGCAAACAAAAATAGTAGTTCTCTGTTACAAGTAGACACCTGCAAAACAAAAATTATCTGGAATTTCATTATGATTAATGTGTTCAAAAAACCAAAAATTTTATTCTAGTAGTGTGTTGAAGTTCGTTTGACATGCTTTTGTTCTAGTTCACTTAATTAGAACTATGATGAAAAAAAGCACAAAAAAAGTACTGCTTAAGATGTGCTGATTGTGAAGTTCATATGATATTTACTGGAAGTCTATTACAGTTAGTTTTGGAAGTTGAGTTTATTTTTGGAAGTTGAGCCTACAATCTGCAAATTATATGGAGTTCATTATGATTTAATGTGTGAAAAACCTTAACGTGCAGGCACCAGAGCTACCACCCAATCTCATACCAGTGCTTGGTCAAGAATTTGGTTCTTATTCGGCAGCATATGAGTTTTACAACACATATGCCAAACACACAGGTTTCGGCATAAAAAAAGGGCAACGGAACAAAACTATGTGTTTTCTGCAGTGCGTGCGAGAAGGTAAACACAAGGCATGTGTTGCTGATGGTGACCGACAGCGTGACAAGCGATCCAGAAGAATTGGATGCAAGGCCATGATGCGATTTAAGGAGAGAGCTGATGATACCTGTGTCGTAAAAGATATTGAACTTCAACACAATCATCCGCTTTTGTTGACCCCATCAATGCTCGTTCACATGCATTCGCACAAGAAGGTGGATGGAACACTAAAAGATTACGTAAAGGACCTACATTCCAGCAATGTGAAGCATGTCAACATCATGGCCTTGCTATCTAGACTGCATAATGGGCGAAGCAACCTACCTTTTCATGATAAAGATGTACTGAACATGTACGTGAGAGTACAAAATTTAAAACAATTTAGTGTGACCAGAAAAGAAAAATGCATACTAATATCCATATGAATTTCTCTTGGCAGGAAAGCAGCGTTTGCACGAGAGGACAGTCAGGGCGCAGTCCCGAAGATGTTCAAGCATTTTGAGGACATGAAGGATGAGAATGAAAACTTTTTCTATGATGTGCAAGTAGACGAAGAGGACAGAATAAAGAATATTTTCTGGTCAAATGCAAGCTGCCAAGCTGCATATGCAGATTTTGGTGACTGCGTCACTTTTGACACCACATATAAGGCAAACACACACCACATGCCCCTGGCAGTGTTTGTGGGGGTAAATAACCACTTGCAGTCCTGCATTTTTGGTGTTGCACTCATGGGTGACGAGAGCATTGAGTCGTTCAAATGGGTGTTTAGCACGTTCTTGGCTTGCATGCGCGGGAAGCAACCAATAGTGATACTGACAGGTCTGTGTTGTTTTTATGGTTATTTGAAAAAAAACATCTTAGAAAAACTGTTTGTCTTATACTATTCTAATAACAAATCTTAAAACTGCAGATCAGTGCCCGTCAATGGCAAGTGCAATAAAACAGATAATGAAACGTTCTCTGCATAAGCTGTGCAGATGGCACATCATGAGAAAGCACAAGGATCCTTTGGGAAAACTTTACAAATTGTTTCCCGATCTAAAGGAGCAGCTTGCTGCAGTTCTGAATCATCCACTTATGCCGACAGAGTTTGAGGATGCTTGGCATGACTTAATGAACAAGTATGGGCTACATGATATCAATGTGATGATAAACTTGTGGGCCGAGAGAACAACTTGGGTATCAGCTTACTGGAAGGAGGCTTTCTGTGCACGCATGACATCTACCCAGAGGAGCGAGAGCATGAATAATGTGCTGAAAAAGGGATTTGTAAAGGAGCGGCATGATCTACACATTTTTGTGAAACAGGTTGAAAACTGCATACAGACGCGTCATGAAGCAGAGAATGCCGAGACACTTGCCTCAATGGTAAGCTTTCAGTAAGCTTGAAGTTCATTTTTTTTTAAAGAAACTGTTCTGTCTATATTGCAAAACATCCCGAAGTTCAGTATATTCACCTTTAGGGGTTTTGATATGCACAACTGGAAGTTCACTGGAAACTTCTAGAAATAAAGTTAGAAGTTCATACTTATATTTCCCTGGAGTTCCAGTAATGCAGAACTGGAAGTTCATGATTTTGAGATATCTATTCCCATGTGTGCAGGCCGTCGGGAAGACATCGACAAGGTATGGCTTTGAGGCACAATTGATTGAGAAATACACAAGGGCCGTGTACTCGGTGTTTCGGGAACGCCTATATCACAGCACTGCTTTTCGCATCAAAACTTCGCAAGAAAATCCAACGAACTTCCTTGTGCACCACTACAACCAAAGTAGGGAGTTTGCTTGGTCTAGACACGAGTTCCATGTATTGGCAGATGAGGGTGGAGGCAGATTTGAATGCGAGTGCAAACTATGGGAACACACCGGTAAAAAATAAATTTCTTGCTTTATAATTGTTCCCAAATGTTGCTTAGTTGTGTGATGAGTTAAATCTCTATTCATGAGATGAAGTTCATTTGACATTTTTTTGGTTCTATGTCATTTAATCAGAACTGTACAATTTCATTAAAAAAAAGCATATGATATCTGGAAGTTGATGATGTTTTGATCATGAAGTTCATATGATGATTACTGGAAAATCTGTGGCAGATTTTTTGGGGAAGTTGAGTTTATGATTTTACTCTCTATGTGCAGGATTGTTCTGCCATCACCTCATAGCCGTGTTTGAACACCTGAGGCTTGATAGAATACCAGATCGATATATACTGCAAAGGTACTCGAAGAATGCAGTAAAGGACCCAGATTTTAATCGCCGAGACCGCAGAGCAGTGACAACCGACGGTACATCGCTTGAGTACAGGCGAACAATCCTGTACAACGAGGCCATGAAGATGGTCAACAAAGGGTGCTCATCAGACCGCAAATTCGACATGGCTCTATCTGGTTTCAGAGAGGTGAATTCGCGTCTGGATGCTGACGACAATGATACGGGCAATTCTAATGAAAGATCAAGACGTGAAGAAAGTACTCCAAGATCAGATGGTTATATGAATAATCCAGAAGAGGCTACTGTTGCCCCTTATGCGCACATCAAGCCACCCCCGAAAGCTAAGACAAAAGGCAGCAAGAGTACTGCTGCTTGCGTGAACAAAGAGAAAAAGGGAACTTCGGCACCTGCACGTCCAGAACCGGAGCTGGATGAAAATGGCGATCCAAAAGGTTCAAGACTGTGCAGCAACTGCAATAAAATTGCAGGACACAACGCTAGAACTTGCAAAAGGAGGCAACTGGCGCAACAGCTCCTCCAAACACACCAGAAAGTATACGGAACTTCCAGCTCTGTGAAGAATGTGAAGGTGTGCATAAAAAATCTGCTAGCGAAGCAAAATTCAGAAGAGGAGGTTGATGAAGAGGTGCTGGACACTGATGAAGATTGCGACTACGAGGATGACACAGATGAAGAAGGCGTGGACGAAGAAGAAGATGAAGTGGGCATGGACGTGGACGAAGAAGAAGAAGAAGATGAAGCGGGCATGGACGAAGAAGAGGATGATGAAGTTCATAACAACAAGTCGGTTGACGATGGCAACGATCAAACTGAAAATGAAAACCCAAGTGAACCTCCAAGCAAACATGGACAGCCAGAAACAAAGCTGCAGCAGCAAGGACTAACTATTCCCAAAGGGCAGAGAACTTGCAGCATATGCAATGAAAAGGCAGGGCACAACGCAAGGAAATGTCCCAGGAAACAAGAGATCCTAGAACAACAGGTTGCATCACGGCAGGGCTGCGAGAGTATGAAAATGATGCCACTAGGTGTAAGAATCTGTGGAAACTGTGGACTGATTAGAGGACACAATGCGAGAACATGCAAGAGGTTACAGATGGAGGAGGAGCTGAGACAACAAAAATTGAAGCTGCAATCGCAACAAAACGATGAAACTGTCCTACAGGATGTTCACCATGGGGAGACGAAAAGCGTGGGTGCCACGAAAACATCGATTCAGAACATCAGGCCAAGAAGGAGTGACAGGCTAAGATAGCAGAACAAAAAAATAGATAATCATTAGAACACCCCCCTGTATAGCACAAAACAATACTAATATAGTTAGAAAAATAATATTTTGCTGCTAAAAATGTAGTTCTGATTTCTGTTCCAGTATGATGAAAATAATATTTTGCACAGAAATATAGCTTCATTTCTGTTCCAGTCTTCTGTTCCAAAAATGTAGTTCTGATTCATTGTTTGTGTAGATAGAAAAAGCGTGAAGTTCATTTTACTAAATGGTTGAAGTTTACTTGAGAGTTAAACAGCAGTCCATTTCTGTTCCAGTCTTCTGTTCCAAAAATGTAGTTCTGATTCATTGTTTGTGTAGATAGAAAAAGCGTGAAGTTCATTTTACTAAATGGTTGAAGTTTACTTGAGAGTTAAACAGCAGTCCATTTCTGTTCATTTCTGTTCCAAAAATGTAGTTCTGATTCATTGTTTGTGTAGATTAGAAAAAGCGTGAAGTTCATTTTACTAAATGGTTGAAGTTTACTGAAGAGTTAAACAGCAGTCCATTTTTTGATGATGAAAACATCAAATTCATTTTACTGCTATAAAAATGTAGTTCTGATTCATTGTTATGAAAAAAAGGTAGTTCAGGTATGACCTGTCTACAGTGAAAATGAATGTGGAAAACATGAAAAGGTGAAGTTAATTTTAATACATCGTTGGAGTTAACTTAAGAGGTAAAGAGCAGTCCATTTTGATTGTAAAAAAACATCAAATTCGTTTTGTTACTTGGGTAGATCATAAAAAGATGAAGTTCAGTTTTCGAACTCGTTGGAGTTTACTTAAGAGGTAAAGACCAGTCCTTTTTTGATGAATACATAACTCAAATTCATAAAAAGAAATAACTTAGTCCACCCCTATTTTGAACAGAAAAGTTCAATGAAAGATGTAACAAAAATTAAACTATACGAACTATGCACAGGAAAAAACGTAAACACGATAAACACATTGTGCAATAAACTGAAGTTAATATCATCATATGACTGAAGTTAATATCATCATACAACTGAAGTTCACAAATATCATTCATATGAAGTTCATGAATCAGTAGATTTTCAATTACACATAAATGGAAAATGAGCATTTGCTCTCGAATCATCTGAATATAAATGTTCTATGAAAAGAAGAAAGGAAAAAAACATCTACTGTCGTGCTTTTGCTTCAGTGCGGTCTTTGGCTGCTTTTGTCAGCATATCCTGAGATGATTGCGATCCTAACCCTAAGAGAAGAATGAGATCTTGGATTATCTCCGGCCACATGAGAGGTGATATCTCATTCATCGGGTGTAACAAAATCTGGTACATGTATTCATCTTTCCAGTCCTCCACACGAGCCTACAATTGAAAAAGATGAACTGTTAAGCGTAAAGGTTGCACTGCACAAACAACAAAGAAAAAAACATGATCACATGATGAATAAGAAAAGATACTGACATCTTTTGGTACTATCTCCTCTACAAGCTTTTCACCATCAAAATTGTACGCAACCCTCAGAGCGTAGAACCCACACTCATTTGCGCCCTGCTCTGGAGTTGGCACAAACGTGCACCTGTCTGCAAGAACCTCCCACTGATGTTCATTGTGCTTATTGTATTCTGCAGTCCCATACACTTCCTTCATAAGGGACACCATCCTGCGCATCTGGCAAAGAAAACAAAAAATAGTGACAAGGATAAGTCACTATACTTGACAAAAACTGCGTGGTGTGTATAGAAAATTGAACCCAACTCACAATTTCAACGCGGTGCCCGTGGTATGTATTCTTGCTTTGGGGACTCCACCTAGTATACTTCCTGGAATCGAATATATCCAAACTACCTCTGTATCTATTCATCACGTACACGGTATGGTGGTTGTTGAAGAAATGAGGGATAATAATCTGTGTGTGTATGAGGGAGTTCAGATAAAGGCAGAGGGGGAAAAAAGAAGTGCATTTGATATAAAAAAAAGAACTTCTGGATAGAAAATAGAACCATTTACCAGTTTGGCTCTCAGCAGGTTTTCGTTTTTCCTCACATATAACTTGAAATTTCTAGCCGCTCGTTTAACATCAAATGGGCTCCTGTCTATAGCACAACCAGAGCTGTCTTTGAGACTAAAAGGTGCATATTCAAGGAGGTACTGCAAAAAAAGAAATGTTCGATTGAAGTTCAGGTATGACCTGTGTGCAGTGGAAAATTAACATACAGGATGATACTGAAGTTCATTTTGAAGTTCATTTACTAAATTCTAGAAGTTAACATAAAGGTAATACTGAAGTTAGGTTTACTATAATAGAAACTACTTAACATATGATAAAATTGAAGTTAATTATACAAGAATATAGAGGTTCACAAACATACAGGATTGAAGTTAACTGTACCAAAATTAATGTGGAAACATGAAAACAGTGAAGTTCAGTGTTGGAAAAAACGTTGAAGTTTACTTAATAGGTAAAAAAGCAGCTCCAGCAAAAACATACTAAAAATATGGGATAGGCTGAGAAGACATACAGAGATTGTAAAAGGTCCCAGTAGAACACGTTCTCCAGATTCAAACATGTATTTCATATCGGGATTGTCCTTCCAAAACGATATTATGTGGTCCATAACTTCACATTCCAACATTTCCCCACGACCAAAAAGTCTGAACATGAAATTGCCATCAATAACTAAAGTGTCATCATCAGGGGTCCTGAACTGCGCAAGTGGTACACTGCAGACACATGTAAGTGAACAATGAAAACATTGAATACAGTGAACTATTTGAATTCCAGTGAGAAAATGTATTAGTGTCTAGAATTACTCACTCGCCATGGTCGCGGATGTAGTCCTTGCTAAGTAGTAACTCTTTTATGTTCTTTGCCTTGGATAGATGTGGAAACTTATAAGGGATGAACTTAGGCACCTCAACCCTCAACTTCCTGGATAGTTTGGAAGGCCTCTTGTTTGAAATAACAAGGTTTTCGGAAGGGGCATGTCTTGGCTTCTGAGTAACAAAGTCATCACTGCTACCAGGAGAACATGTCTTTGCAACCTTGGTGAGGCGACTACTCCTACGCTTCCAGGGAGCATCATCCACAAAATCATCGTCGTCGTCATCAAGACTAACAATATCCGCCTTTCGTTGAACTCTAGATGATGAAGGCTTATTGGCCTTTTTAGTTTTCAACGTAGAATGAAGACGTACGACGTTAGGCTGTTGCGCCTTGCTCTTCTTCTCCTTGCTCTGAACATTTATGAATTCTTCTTCTGGTATTATTTGAACCTCAGGTGTGTGATACTGAGTCTCGAATAGAGTAAAATTATCCTCATCTATGCCAAGATGTGGACCTGTCCACGAAAAGAAAAAATATAACTAAAAGATTAACACTTATGGGCGTAAAAAAAAAAAAAAGCAAGTGAGGAAGTTAATTGAAAAGGATTAAAGGAGTTTGGTATATGGGTCACATGGAGTTCAAATTGCTCAGCCAGGGGAAAAATAATCAATAACAAAAAACCATGGTGGTTAAAAACAAATGGGAGAAGTTAACTTTATTAAGAGTAAGGAGTTAACTATATGGCTACGTGGAGTTCAGATTGCTTAAAACACCAACAGAAAAAAGACCAATGACAAAACAAACGTGGCTTAGGTAAAAGGGAAGTTAACTTATTTACATCATGTAGTTCACTTTTTAGTATATGTGGAGTTCGAAAAGGTTTTGTATATCAAAAAGAAAAAAGAATTGCTACCTGGATCAACACCTAATAAGCCTTTCATATCAATGTTGAAAGCACTACTCATCAACCAGCTGTAGAGTAAGCACATCCTGATGTTCGGGATGTCTCCTTGGCCATAGGTTACCAAGCTATCACCATCATAAGAATCCAGATTTTGAAGCATAAAAAAGCCACAATCATTCCTGCTTAGGCACAAAATCAAAAACAACCAAAAATAAATAAAATTAGTGTTTAAAAACATAAAACACCCCATGTATGTCTAATAGCAGCATGTAAAACTGATTATCGTGTGGGCTAGTTACTTACGACGTTGACTGTTTTGCAGTTGGCACATAGTGCAACTTGAAATCATCAATTGATTTGGGTTCGAACGAATCCCCATTAGAATTTGATGCTTCTCTCCACAACTTCTTAATATTACGAGCCATAAGATGAACAACTCTCCTAGCGTCTGGGTCATTAGGTCCACGTAGTGAATCAAGCAACTCAAACCGTTCCTTCACAAGGTTAACACCAACTATACAGAAATGACCCGCGACACCAGGAAGTGGAGGGTCTGGTGGATCAAATGTAGCAAAGAGAATCTGCAAGTAAAAGAAATTAGGACGCTCACGCAGGAGTGGTGTAGACACATGTGCAAGTTCATAACTGAGCACAAAAAACATAAGCAAGAACTTCAGAAGTTAATCGAAATTGAATATGTAAGTCCATATCATAAAACTATAGAAGTCCTTTATAAAAGCAGTGATCTGCCAACCGAACAATACGTAATGTATAAGTTATAAAGCAAGCTGTCGAAATGTAGAAGCTAAAAAATATAGATGATTTTAGATGGAATAAATATTAGAAGCTTCAATCTTACAATTTCTTTCTTGTCCAAACGATCTTCGTTGTCAACACTAAACAGTCTGCTCACAGGCACACTCCCTAAATTTCCTTCAAATATATGCCTCTGATTAAATAAACAATATATAAAACACATTAGTGACAAAAACATAACATAAAAAGAAGGCAAAGGGCAAAATTATGACGTGATAGCACGATATGTAACACATACACAGCAAATATATGGTACAACCAACTTTTGTGAGTTGTTGTACTTTAGACCAAGAAGGTATGCTCCAACGCACACAGTGAACGAACAAAGAAAGCCATCAGGGCTGAAAGCTTTGGCAACTTGTTCAACAGTGCACTCGAATCCTTCATGGTGGAAAAGTACAATGGAACTGAAAGAAGAAGATATATGGTAACAAAAGGTAAGCAATGAGGACCCAATGAGGACCACATATCAGACAAAAAGTGATGTTGCAAAAACAAACGACATGCAACATAAAAAAACATAAAAAAGAATCATACTGCGGGAGGTAATAAACGGTACCTTTTTGAAGGATCCTTCGTCAACTTAATAACTTCGTGGTACACATCTTTGATTTTCTTCATAATCGGCCAAGAAGAAAGAGGAGGAGTTGAATATGCGCTCGACACTGGAAGTGAACAAAAATAAAAAAATAAAAAAAACTGAAGTGCGCATCGGTAACATCGGAAGTTCATCCAATATTTCACCAGCAGTTAGCTTCACATACTCCCCCAGGGCAGGTAAAAAAAGAGGAAGTTCAACCAGTATTTAACCCTATGAAACCCTATGAAAAAAGAACTTGTGTACTGAAGTTCACATATATGAGGAATGCGGTTACAGCACTTAACTTCACGTACTCCTAGGACGATAAAATTGAAGTTCATATTATTTAAAAAAAGGGTTTATTTACATTAGGTGATTTGTCCCACAACCACAAACACACCCACACACACCTAAAAAGGATAGTTGATATTTAAGAGGATTGGGAAATGGGGGAGAGGGACAAGGAGGGTGTGGAGTGGGTGAAGGGAAGAAACTGAAAAGCTTCTACTCAGATATTCTTGCCTATTTCTTGTGTAGATTCCTCTGGGCAACTGCTGGATTCTTCATCAGGTTCACCAGAGACAGAAACATCGCCATGCTGGATTTTTTTAGATGGCACATCAGTACGACCTTCAATCTGGTCATCTAGATCATCGCGAACCCAGGAACTAATTCCAACTCCAGTCTGGCCATCAGCAGCGATATCAACTTGCGGTAATGGTTTCAGCACTGCCTCATCGGCATTACCCGCAAAATCTTCCCCCCTGGATGTACTGAATCGTTGATTCCAGTAGGCTTTACAGGGCTTGCATCATCGTTCTGAAGTTCACTTTCGCTGCATGCTCTTGTAACAACATCTTCATGATTATCCTTACCAACATCAACATGATCATCCTGACTTGCAATAGTATGGCCTTCAGGGATGTCATCACCAGACAAAGTATCTGAATCGTCATCTTCTTCATTGTAAGCTTCTGGCGGCGTAACAGGAGTGGACTCCTGATGAACTACATTTTGAGATTCAATGACATTATCTTCCTCGCCTACTTCATCGTCTTCATCAGACTCAAGAGCAGCTGCATCCTGAGCTTCTTTGGCTTCTCTCTACAAAAAGAGAAACAAAGTTGAAAAGGGAAAAAAATTACTATATATCACTGGAAGTTCATGAAAAAAATGATTACTAAATATCACTGGAGTTCATATACATAGCACTGGAAGTTGACAGTAGGTATATATAGAAGTTAAAAGTAACATAATACCTCCGCGTCTGCTGCTGATTGACCAAGTCCTGAGTCACGGTGGCTACCGTCAACTGCATCTTGCATGTTGAATTGCTCTTCTAGAATAACAGCCTCCCTTTCATACTCCCTGCAAATAGCATCCTGTTTGTAACCAAACTCAGCAAAACCAGTCTGCATACAGGACACAGCAAGCCTCAAGCTATCGAGAATTTTAGTCTCGTGTTCTGTCTCCTCCTTCACCGCTTGAACACTAGGGCCATGCCCATCAGGGAATAGACCAGAAATCCTGCTCAACCGGTCAGCGGTTGACGGGACATTATGAGAAAGCTGCTCAACTTCCTGCAAGAGCTGCACGATCTTGTTGACGACTGAAACAGATGAAGATCCTGCCCTATCAAAGGACGGCTGATGTAGCGATGCAGATTTAACAGCTTGCTCCTGAGTATGAACCAAGTCAATCTGAGTATTCCCCGTGTGTTCCAGATTGGGATCAACCCCGGAGACCCTAGGAGGAGACTGGGGGTGCGGAACACTACGGAGTTCTTCAACAGGCATGTGATATGAATAGGCAATTTCATTCTGGCCTTTCCACTGAAAAAACATGCAGAAAAGTTCACTATTTAGTATTGACAACAAAAATGTAGTGGAAGTTCATTACATTCCTGCTTAGCAGTTAACATAATATAAGGTTTGGAGTTCAAACAGAAAGTAAAAAATATTCAAACTGATTCAAAGCAAAAAATACAAGCAGTTCACTAACCCCGAGTTTACCAAACTTGTAATTTGACAGTTCTGGTCCACCGTGTTTGAACAAGTCGAGGCGATAGATCCTTTCCAAAGGCTTCTCATGCAGAAAATTCGCGCGCGGCGTCTCAGTGTGCATTACAGAATGCTTGGCAGACTTGCAGCTGTCAAGGTACATAACTGTAGGGATGAGTCCGCACCCTTCAGGACCAGCCTGCGGGATGCTCCTGTCCTGATATTTAATGGCAGCTCTTTTAATCTCATCAACAACTAGCTGGCAGTAGTCGGACTCCGACATCTTCCTGTAATTCATATCAACAAGCATAGCAGCCTCCCTACCAAGACGAGGGGCTGAACCAGGGCAGACAAGCTTGTTATACAATATGGAGAAGAAAACCTTGACAGCTAGATGAACCTTCTCATCATCTTCAGGATATTCAACTAGGTCTCGTAAAATATTCCGAAGGTCTTTGGTCTCAATGCCGGACTTGCTGTCAATGCCAAGCTCCATCTTGAAGCTGCGAAGAGACTCGTCGTGGCCAGAATCGGAAGGAAATGGGGCTGCATACCCACCCATGGGGAACCCAAGTACATGGTGTACAGCCTCTCTGTTGACATCAAGAACTCTGCCAGAACCACAATGAATTTTCATCGTTGATGTGTCGATGGTCATCATGAGATGACACATGAGAACACGAGACACATTGCCCTCAAGTACCCAATCAAATACACAACCAAAACCAGCTTCCCGAACAATCTGGATGTGAGGATCTTTCAGCAGTTTGGCTGCTTCACGAACTTCTCCAATCGAACAACGGACAGTTTGCTGGAAACGGTCCTTTTCAGGTCCTTTGCCTGCATCAGCTTTCTTCCTCCGACCGTGTGGCTTCTTCGTCATTCCTGCTTTATTCTTCGCAGACTGTTTCCTCGAGGATGGACCACTGGATGACCCAACACCTATACGCCTCTTCTTTGTGTTAAACTGTACACAAGGAAAAATGAAGTTCGTTATACAAAAACTCTAGAAGTTAACATATAGACAAATATGAAGTTCATATTACTATAATATATCAGTTAACATGCATACAAAACATTGGAAAAATTCATTTTACTACAAAAATCTGAACAGTCCACATACAGACAGAGATTGAGGTTAACTGCAGGTTCAGAAGAATAAAGATAAAAATAAGGCATAATCAAAAATTACGTGAATGAAGATCATTACACAAAAAAAGGTGAAGTTCAAATAAATAAAAAGATTGAAGTTAATTTCACAAAATGTAGAAGTTAACAAAACAGACAGAATGAAGTTTCAATATTATAGAATAAAGTTCATTGTACGAAGTCATTTAGGGTCACATAAATAAAAACTTTACTAAAATCTAGAAGTTAACAAACGTACAAATTGAAGTTTCGAATTACTTAAAAATAAAAGTTCACAAGCAAAACAGAGATGAAGTTAATTAGGCTGCAATCTAGAAGTTAATATGAATAGATGAAAAATGCATAATTAAAACTTCCGAGAGAAGAAACCCCAAAAAGCAAAACAAAACAAACCTCATCATTGTGGGCCTGGAAATCAACACCATCATGCTCAAAATCACCTTCATCAGCAGCATCAGGGACGTATGTCTTGTCGACAGCGTGCTTGCGTTTAGCATACCTTGATTTTCCAGGGGGAGATGACTGATGCGACATGCCCTTCTCATGGATGCTCGGAGAAATGCGAGGGCTGCGCCGCGGAGATCCATCAGGTAAAACTTTCTGCTTGGCAACAGCTAGCCTCTGTTTCTTAGGCTTGGAGGGCGATCCAGGGGATTCTTCAAACACTACAACAACTGGCTCGGTGGGGTGAGCAGATTTCAGCTTCAGATTTTTCCTTGTATAATGCAATTTCAAATTTTCTTGGTGCGCAGCTAGCTTAGCAGTCCGATAATCAGCGTAGTCGTCAAGCTGTTGCTGCACATTATACTCTTGCGTAACTTCCTCAGTCCCATCAACAGATTGTGACTGCGTGTCCTCCAACACAGGTGTAGAATCAAATCCAGGAGACTTGGTCACAGCCGGGTCGATGTTATCACGCTGAAGTGGCGTGGAATCAAAAAGAGGGCCCGCTGTGCGTTCACCACAAACACCACTGCCATCAGCCCTATCAGCCGGGCAGGACAGAGGAGTGCGATCAAAATCAGGCAGATCAGTAAGCACGTCTGACGCACTTTTATTAACAGCATCAGCAGGCGTCTCCGATCCAATTTTTGCAGGGGAGTCCACAAAAGCATACTCAGTATTGAGCTTGCCTAATGATTCCCAAATAGATTTATCAGCTACAAAAAAAAGTACGAAGTTCATAGAAGCAACAGTATAGAGTTTGCATGAAGAGCAAAGTGAAGTTCATAAAAGCAATAGTACGAAGTTTGCATGAAGAGCAAAGTGTATATGGAGTACATTAAGTATTAGCCCTATGAAGCTATTGAATGGTATGTGGTATTGCAAATAATAGATTAAAAAATAGTTCAATATAACACATGGTTGACAAGTGGCAGAATATGAAGTTCAATTTGCAAAATAAACATTAACATGTCGAAAAACATGTCACATGACAAGTTCAATTGCAAAAAAAAATGAAGTTCACAAGTTGCATTGACTGAAGTTTTGACACAGCATCAAAAAATCTGAAGTTCACAGGTTGCATTGACTGAGGTTTTGACACAGCAGCAAAAATTATATAGAACTCCACAAATGATACATAATACAGACAGCATACATATGAGTTCAGAGGGGGGAAAACAACCTTCAATGCCAGCATCATCTGTGGCAGCACCAGATAAATCATCGACTCCAGGGATGTTAACGCCGAGATGAGGTGCCACGGGATCAGACTGCGCATTTTCAGATACTAGTAACACAATAAACAACAAAAAATGTATAAGTTAATATGGTGTTGCAAAAACGACCAGTCCACATGAAAACCACCCGTATATCCATCATAAATAGTGAAGTTAACAATATCTAAAATTTAGCCACCCGTATATCCATCATAAATAGTGAAGTTCACACTATACTACAACAACTAGTTCACATTTATCATGATCCAGAAAAAAAACCCTACAATATATATAAACAAGTAAATTTAAAATTCGGCCACCAACAATCCATACAAACTCAACCAAAAATAACTAATTACAAAAAATAATAAAAACTATAATTACGATGCAGGAGCCAACATAGGGAGTACGGATTTTAGCACGAAAAAAAATGAAGAAAAGAGATCGGAAAAAGCTTCAGTACCTGAGGGCAAAGGATGATCCATGGCTTCGGACGGGGATGATGGAGGACGGCCGTGACGATCGAGCGAGGAGGAGAGGGCAACGAGCCGGCGAAGAGCAAGTCCAACGCGGAAGCGAGCCCGAACGGACGGAATCCGAACCAGATCTGGGTTCCTTCAGCGTAGCGACCTAGCGAGCCCCGAGCGCAGCGCGGATGGGCGATGATCTTCCTCTAGTACGCCGGATCCGGAGGAGAAAGAGAGAGTAGGCGCGCCCGGAGCGAGTGGAGGGGGGATGGCGACGAGCAGTTCCGTCGAGCGCGAAGCGTCGAGGACGGCGGAGAAGATCGAGGGAGCGGTTCACCTGGGGAGTTAACGAGGGAGTGGGACACGCTACCGGCAGTCTCGGTGTAGTTGTTTTAGTGGCTGTAGGAAATGCATTTATTTTGCAAATGTAAGAAGGGTTAAAAACTTAAACTCATTTATTTAGGGAATGTGAAGATTACGTGGGTAGGTGGGGGGGGGGTCCCCCCCCAACCCCCCCCCCCTCTTTACACGGACAAAAAAAAAACCTCCGAGCTGACCGTGTGTGAAGTTCACTAGCCGAAGTTAACTTACGCTACTGCTGAAGTTACGTTATATAGCTGTGGAGACACGCAGTGAAAAAAACTTGAAGTTCACTAAAAAAACCGAAGTTAACATAAGTGTTTTGCCGAAGTTCAGAAAGGGTTGTAGAATAGCTATTCTACAAGTGGTGTAGAATAGCTGATAGGTATATATATATATATATATATATATATATATACGGAATTAGAATACTGATAGTTAACTTTCATGGTCTATGATAACATAATTGGTATTATAGATAAAATATTCGGTTTCTGCCAACTGAAAGATAGTACATGAATTGAACATAAGTAGATAGAATCTATTTTTTCTAAATATTTTGGTATATTGAACACATTTTTATGAATCACGGATCAGAAGTTATTGAATTTGCAAAATTGGACAAATTTGTTAAATTGTTAGGAAAGTTTAAAATTATGACAACCTGGACCCACTGTCAAAGTTTTAATAATTATCGAATTCATTTTTTCAAAATATTAAAAGGCTGGCAAGTGGTCTCTTGATGACGTTAGCTGTTGATATCAGCAATGGCCACGATGGTTATGTCGACCACCGCCACGCCTGTTGTATTGTTATGTGACGTAGTTTTTGTAAAATGAGTTATTAACTGAGATTGTAGGTATATAATTTGGTTCATGAAAGCTTTGTACATGACAGGTAGGTAATAAAAATGCTACTCTGGGCTAGATCTAAAAGTTAAATTTCTGGATCCAAATACCCGGATTCAAAAAAATTAAATCTGTCAGAGTATGTTTTTTTTTTCATAGACTAAAATATAACAAATTTGAAGATTGGAGAGAAATATATTTATGTCCATCAAAACAAAAAGGTTAAAACATTAAAATTGTTCGGAAGGATGATACTCGTCTACTTGTGAAAGGGAAATTTAAACGAATGACTGAGTGCGACAAATTTGACAAAATTCGTCGAATGTTTTTGCGAGTTTGGATCCAAAATTAAGGAGTTAGAGTCGACCAATCTCGAAACCGATCACGGGAATGGAATCTACTTATCGGCGCGCATATATTTCATGTGTATATTATCGCGAAAGGAAAAAAAAGTACTGTAGAGTGCTACAGTACACGGTGCACTGTAGGAGTGCGGGTAATGTAGCAATCTACAGTGCCGTGACGTGGTGCAGCGAGGGGAGGCGGTGGTCTTTTATTTTTCTGGGAAGAAAAAAAAAGTACTACACGGGGCAGTACCTTCGACGTGGGCATGCCCTGCGGAGGGTCAGCTTTGATATAGGTATAGATGTAACGCCTCGTTGCCTAACGCCTAACCATGCTCAGCCACGGGCCTGGGCTCATGGGAATGCGACCTGTGCGGTCGCAAGGGCCTAAATTTTGGAGGCCCAGAATTTGAATTTACAGTTTGTATGTAACACAACAAATAAATTGGTGCCAAATAGAAATGCAAAAGAAGCATGGTGTGTGGTTAGAAGGCGTATCGTTTCTTACTGCAGGGGGAGGTGGTTGGCTCCATTCATGCAGCACGTTTCTTTACGTTAACATTTTCCAAAATATTTAACCTCTATGGATGATTAACTTTTTTTCCAAATATCTAACTTCAAAAAACAAAACGTAGAGGGATACGGGCCTATACATTATTTATCTTTTTTTTTGAACGGTGACGTAGTTCCTTCCTAACCATTTTTCCAATTTCTTACCGCGAAAAACAAAAAGTAGAGGGAAATTGATGCCATGACCGTTGGATGCTAACTAGAGATGTCTTGGATATCTGCCTATACATTATCCAATATCCATTGTAGCTAGTATTAAATTTATTTATTTTTCAAATGGTACCAATACTCCTCGGAGGGAACGAACGTTTACGAGCCTCTCCCCCTCCCCCACCATTCGATTGATCATGCTAGCGACGCGAGAAAGTCGAGACGAGAACCGTCGAGCGATAGCATGCCAAGCGCCATTTCATCTTCTGTTCCTTACTAACCTCCTCAGAGTTTCTGATCGTTAATCGCCGAATCCCTATCCACATTTTGGGTAGGATTGGTCGCGGATTTTGATACATAAATGGTAGGTTCCCATTTCAGATTTTGGCACAGGTCCCCATATTTTGTTGGCCCGACCCTGCGCAGTCAGAAAAGGCGGGCCGTGCGTCCCTCCAAGTCTCCCACTACATAACTGCGTGTACCATCGTTCTAATGTGACTAGTGTAGGTTTCGCTTGCTAGTGTGAAGTGACGCAACGGCTTTTTATTGCAAAGTATCAATCATTCAAAAGTTTACAAATCACTGATCACTTAAGATGGCTACATGAATCAACCATCTAAAATAGAATAACGAAAAAGATTAAGCTTGCTAGTGTGACTAGTCCCAAAAAAAATTGCAGGATATATTTAACTTGTCTCCGTTGATGGTTACCAGGAAATGCACCGACAACCAGCTAGCGATCTATGCTGACATAATTTATAATCGGCATCAAGCATTCAGAGATCGATATGTCGTCACTCATCAGGCTGCGGTTCCAGATGTCAGAGTGGTGGAGTGTTTGAAGATGTGTCGGTCCTGTTTACCACATTGCCACATCAAAGAAGCGGTTGAAGTTGCGGAAATCCCTTTTAGAGCTCGAGCGCCAGTGCACCCGCTCTTTTAAAAAAAATTGAAAAAAAAATTACGAGTTTCAAAAAAATCAAAAAAAATACTAGGTGATGTATATGCATGTCCTCTACGTACGGTACAGATTATTTGTGAAAAACAAATCGTATTACGAGCTACATAAAAATAACAAATTTCGGGAGCATCAACAAGTAACAATAGTATGGATTTTCTGTCAGAAATTTATCTTTTTTCTGTAGGCCATAAAATTTATTATTTTCTTACGAAATTTCTTGCGTAGCTACTTAACATGTATATCTTGTTGTGTAAAAAAATGCAGATTTTTTTGAAGCAAAAAAGTATGATTTTCAAAAAATTCAAAAAAACAGGAGCAGTGTACCCGAGAGCCAAAACTCCCCTTCCAGTTGATACTATGCTCAGCAGAAGTATAGCAGTGGCGCTAGCTATACTACTATATATGAAAGATGAGCGTTTTCGCGAGCTGTGGTTGCTCGGGCACTGTTCATCACTGTTCCTAGGAACAGTGTTGAACAATGTTTCGATCCGCGCCGTCGCCCGGCGATCGGACGGTCCACAGGACACACCCATGACGGTTTTGCAAAAAAATCCTCCCAAAAAACATAAATTAACCCGCAATCCACGAAATCACGAAGCAAGGGACCAATTTGAAAATTGTGAAAAAATACCGACTAAATTGCAAAATTGCCCTAACACCCCCCTTCCTCCTTCTCCTCCCGCGCGACGCGGAAGTCGCCGCGCCGGCGCCGGCGCACGCCACAGCAGCTCCGCTCCTCCTCCGACGAATCAAGGCCTACAGGGAGCTCCGCCGTAGTCTCTTCTCCGTGCTCGCCAAGTCTCGCTTGCTGGGAAGCCCGACGCGCCCCGGATTCGCCGCCGCCGCGCTCGGCATCCTCCGTCTCCGGCCGCCGCTCGCCGAGCTCGATTCCGGCCGTCCCCGACCTCGCCTTGCTGCTCCGACCTCTCCTTCGCCTTCTTGCTGAGCCTCCGGTTCCGTAGAACCTTCCCCACCTCCTTCCCGTGCCTTAGCTCGCCGTCGACGTGCTCTCCGTCAGCCGCCGCCGTGTTTTGGTCGCCGCCGGTGATTCCGGCGACCATTTGGTCCGCCCCGCCGCCCAGTCGACTCCCCGCGATCCCGTGCGTGCGTCACGCGCACGCGCGCGAGCCCGCCCGCTCTCCTCCGGCGACGGCGAGCTCGACAGAGCCGCCGTGGGTTCCTCTCTGCCACTGACACGCGGGACCTACCGTCAGAATTTTTAACTTTTCCAAAACAATCTGGAAATTGATTCAAATTTGCAAATTCAATATCTTTTGTTCTGTTATTCAGAAAAGAGTGTTCAACATATCAAAATGTTCAGAAAAATGAATCCTATATTTTTGAATCAAATTCATGCATGCTTAACCAACTTTGAATCATTCTTTTATAGGAGAACTAAATCAACCATTTACTATAATTAGGAATTTCTGAACATTTCAATTTCGTAAATATTTGCCCGTAATCTAGATGGACTTTTCCTAAATATGGACTTCATTTCAACAAATGTACACCAACCATATTTGAATATTTATGTCAGCGTGGGCCTGGCCTGCCAGTTTTTCCTTTCCTAAAAAAAAAGAGAAGATGGAAATATTTCTTCAAATACCCATCGCAAAAAAAAATGCAATGTACAACAAAATACCTAGGAAAAAAATGATAGCTACTTACAAAAAAAAATATGTTTGAATATTTCGAATTGGTCAACATTTCGATAGACTTCAAAAACATAAATTCTTCCTATAGTCCAACAATTTCTAAATATAAACAATTTTTGAATGTGTACGTTTCCAACTTTCTTTACAACCATATTGGACCATTCAAATCCAAATTCCAACCACCGGAAAAAATATAAAAGATATATCAAAAAATCTAGAAAAAAGAACCTATTTCCCACAAAAAATAAACATGTTTGAATAACTCAAATTGACCAATATTTGGATAATTTTATGAAAAAAAACAACCGTACTTCACCATACCAACTAAAAAAACAAATTTACTTGTTTCAAAATTTTGAAATGACTTTGAAACATGATCATTTTGTGAACACTAAAACAATTTAAATTTGAATGACTTCCCCTTACCATATCAATCCTACTAAAAAAATTTACATGTTTCAAAAATTTAAAATGACTTTCAAACATGATCATTTTGTGAACACTAAAACAATTTAAATTTGAATGACTTCCCCTTACCATATCAACAAAAACACGAAAAATAAACGTTTCCTATTTGTGGCATATGATCAAATTCCAGATTTGATTAATTCAAACTAAAATGACTTTCAATTCTGAGTATTTAACAAACAGGGGGAAAAAGCAAACATGAATATCTTTCCAATTTTATTTTTTTCCCCAAATTCGAATAACTTATAAGTGCAAACTTAATTTTACAAATCACAACAGAAAAAATATCTAAACAACTTTTGAATGCGGATATTTACAAATTCGAATTTTTACACCACAATATTTCGCTAAACAATGGTGTCTGATGTTGACCTACGGTTGCTTAAAGAAATGCTTGATCAGATAAATATTTAGAGAAAATGATTTTAAATTAAATTTACTAAATAGCCATATAATATACTTCCTCTCATTAATGAGTTCAATTAAATATTTAAGACAGAACACAAACATACCACATCAATTTGAATAAGTTAATATTTACAGATAATATAACTGAACTCCCTCCAATTATACAATTCAGCTTAATGAATGTTCAAACAGAACTTAACTCCCCTTAATTATGTAGTCAAATTTTAATAATGCTTTATTGCACGCACATTCCAAAAAAGCACAAACTCATTTTCCTCTAAATATAAATTGAATTTAATAGATGCTAACACAATATATTTTCTCTAATCAAATATGTAAGACAAACCACAAAAACAACATGTCAATTCAAATAGATTCATATTTACACATAATGTAACTAAACTCCCTCCAAATATGCAGTTCAATTTAATAAACGTTTAAGTTGAACTTACCTCTTTCTAATTATGTAGTTCAATTCAAAGAATGCTTGACTACATGCATATTTCAAGAAATCACATATTCATTCCCTCTACAGATGGATTGAATTTAATAAACGCTAATACAATATATTTCTTTTTTTCCCCTTTTCTTTTGGTTTACAACAAAACAACATCAGAATAATGATCACCATGAAGCAAAATAATTTCACCACATTTTAGCTTACAAAACAACTGTAATTTCCCTTTTTGAATTCCAGTTTGTCGTAGTAAAGTTGTAAAATACATTGAAATTAGATCTTTCGATTTGTTTTTTTTTTCTTCTTCTTCTTGCTTTTCTTTTGCTTCGCATTCCAACACCATTGCAATAATGATTAAAAAAACCATTTAAGTTTACAAAACAATTATAAATTCCCTTTTCCAATTCCAGTTTGCTTTAATAGATTTGCAAAAAAACATTATAACTTATGTTCAAACAGTAAAACTAATGTTTTGTCTTCGCAGTAACTCAATAAGTTCTAACAACGCGAACATAAATGCATTAAACAAACAACTTCACCATTTCTATTCACAAAATATATTACGTAATCAAAACAAAAAACAAATTATATTTACAGAAATATCCACCCAGGGCGCGACGTGACGGCGCGCCTAAATTCAACTAGTTTGAATTAATGGCCGTCTCGGTCATCACTCATCCGTTGCCTGAACTACTAACTAACTAGCTACGGGATTAAATCAGAAATAATATGAACTTGCTCACTTCACTGTTGGTGCAGCTCGGGTACTGCTTTCAGTGGAGCAGTATATCGGGAGAAGGGGTAGACAGTGGTGAAGATAGGGATGGTGATTGAGCGCTGATTAATGACAGTGTTTTTAACATTCTGTCCATTAAAATAATTATAGGAAAATAAAACCATCGAACATAGGTGGTGGTTCTAGAACCATGCTCGAAGAATATTCCATGTTCTCATTTTTTTTAAGGGTTATATTCCATATTCTCATTACACAGTCACTCATCGCTTTTATAGGAAAAAACTCCTTCTCTCCGCCCTTGAGAGTCAACCTCTCCGTTCGACCCCCTCTCTCCTTCTCTTGCGCTGGCTCCGCCGGTTGGAGTGTGGATGGTGGATGGGAGAGGAAGCTGGCCTCCCCCTCTTGATAGTAGATCTAGGATTAGAGAGTGTTAGGGTTTGCTTTGTTTTCGCCTGCTTGGTCTTAGCTGCCGTTATGCCGTGGAGGCTTGGTGCTCTGGCGCTTCAACGTGACGTCAAGCGCGCCTTTGTGACGTTGTCCGTCGAGCCTCCGAGGAGGAGGACTGGTGACTACTGCGGATCTCAGGCGGCCTGGCTGTCCTTCTTCTCAATCGTCATGGCTGCCAGTGGTCTCGTTCGAGGCGATGTGATGCTAATGTTGTGATGTCTCCAAGGAGTCCCCTATCAGAGTACTCACGGCGACAGTGGTCGTCTTCCCGCTGATTCTTCAAGTTGAAAGGCGACCCTCCTTCACAAAATCTTGTTGGCTACCCTTTCTCCTGTCAGGCCGCTCTGGAGGATCTTCAACTCTATCCAGGAGCATCCCAGTGGCCTAGGGCCAAGTGGTTTGTCAATGACATCGTGTCGATGTCCTGGACGTCGAGCTCGCAATGGTGCTGAGGTGGAGAAGAACCCTAGGGACCTTATTGCATTTATTTTCTACTTTTTAGGATTTTCTTTGTAAAAGTTCAGTTCTTGGTTGTATTTCCGTTTCTTTTTTTGGACCTAGATGTAATTTCTCTAATGGAATATAGCAGCTTATAGGTCCTTCGAAATCCGCCCTTGTTCAAACAAAAGGACAACCACGTCCACACCAAGCACGGACACCTTTGCAGAATGATCGAGATTATATTTATAAGGAGCTCATATTTGGAAGGTACACGAAAATACGTGGCCTCAAGGGCATTCTTCATCGACAAATCCATGGATGTATGTTGACCATGCACATGGTGAAGTAGGACTACATGCCTGTTGGAGCGATAGGAGTACTCGCGAGAGGCGAGAACATATGGTCGGTTGTAGCATATAGGTTAGAGCGACTACCCATTGAACAATACTTGGCATATTGAAGATACAAGCACCACCGGAGACAACCTGTGGTTGGATAGGTTAGAAGGGTGGCTCCTAGCCCACCAGAGTTCAAACCCGAGGTTTGACGCTGGTGTATCTCATTTAGGCGGAATATTTTTTAGTGGAAGGCGGCCGGCTCAATCTCTCGAAGGTGCTCATAAGGGTAGGGTGTGAGTTTATGCGCGTGTTTATAAGTGTCTGCATCTGTACTGTGTTTCGCAAAAAAAAAAATGCAAGCACCACCGGCTAGTTGGAGAAGAAAGCACATATCAAAATAAAAGAAGCCAACGAAAAAAGCCTAACATCCATCACACCGTCTCATTAGACCAGATACCTCCGATCCACGAGACATTTATCTGACTAGACTATCGTGGGTACCTGATGAATATTGTCGTCGCTGACCATGGGATGTACGTAGAGACTGGACGAACAACAAGACGACCGGACTGCTACCCCACATATTCGTTATGCGTACCATAACGATCCCAATGATCAGATTATTGTTGCGCATAACTCAAACTGATATCAAAGTTCACATCTATACATTACCGTCCTAGTCGTTCACAATTGAAACCATTGAGGTCAAGTCTTACATTAAAGTTAATCCCTGCCGACCGTAACAATATTTCAATTCATGGTCCAGCACTCCGGCGACCGGAAGGTGGTGGCTAGATGCACACAAAGGATAGTTCAAGTTTGGTATCTAAAAGTTTTCTCCTTCCCCTCTTCTCTGTTTTGAGAGTCCACCGCCACCGCCGCCAAGATCCGGCCTCTCCCGCCGTCGGCGCTCGCGCTGGCTGTCGTGGAGATGGACTAGGATGCCGGCCCGCCTTGTACAGCAGTAGTTTAGGTCGTAGGTTAGGTTCTTTTGAGTTCTGTGTGCTGCTCTTCGTGGCGAGTGGCGTAATGCCTTCTTATCTCCCCGAAGGCCAGCTGCTCCGATGCTCGGGCGCGGCGTCGAGCACGCCGGCGAATTCTGCTTCGTCAAGCCTCCAAGGAGGAGGAGAGGCGGAGGTGGCAATTCGTTGGTCGCCTTCTTCAATAAGCGCCTTGGTGTCCTTCTGATGTTGTCTTCTTTTCTTCTTTCCACCGGCCGAGGTGGCGGGGAGGAGAAGAAAGGAGGCATACAGATGATGGTGCCTTGCAGCTACCCCGGTGGCGAGGCGAGCGCGCTTCCGGCGTGGAATAGCTTCGTGCTGTCTGCAACTCCATGGTGGAGTTCTTGCAAATCAAAGCTCTTCCGCTGCTCCCCCAATAAGCTCGGTTCCGGGTTCTTTATCGAGCTATTCTTCTATGCCTGTCTCCTCCTACCCGTGGCAGGAGTTGGGAGTCTGATGGCGGGCCGGATTTCACTCAGAGCTTCGGTACAGAGCCTTTTGACAACAGAAGCTTGGTCGAGCTTGCGGTGGTCCGTGCTTCCTTGAAGCGTCATGGAGACGCAAAGGGGAGAGGTGGAGCAGCGCTGCGAGATCAGTTTCTTTGCTGCTCTGGAGTTATGGTGCTGCAGAATCATGTTGATCAATCTCGGCGGCCTCAATTTCGGCGGCCGACTCAGAAGACCATTGGGTGGTCACTCTCGCTGGTGATGGCCAGCGCATCCTCAACCTCCAAGCGGAGGCCCTTCGGTGAGCTCGCTGTGGCGCTCTCCTTCCCCTCGACGCCAAGTGGTTTCGTCCCCGACGCCGAGGTGGATGGCTGCGGTTGGAGCTCCCTCTTCTCCGGCGATGTCAGAGGACCGAATTGTGTTTCCTGTTTTTATCCTAGGGTCTTTTCTGTAAAGTCCGGGGACTTTGTAGTGATTGTCTATTTCTTTGAGGTCCCTGATGTAATTGTACCTGCACCGCTGTTTTTTTAATGAAAGCATCTAGGCCTTCGGGCCTCTCCAGGTTCAAAAAAAAAAGTAACCAGCTCCCAACTATCGGGGCTGCACCAAGTTTCCACACTCCATTAGTGCCCTACTAGGTCCCTCCGGAGTTGTCACCCTCAAAGTCCGACCGCGACGCATGCCTGCATCATGGAGTATCACCAACACGCGAGTACTTACGTAGGCCAGCATGGCTATATAGCTCCCAATAAGTGATTTGGGCAAACTACCAGAGATGAACGGCACTAATGGTGGTCGGTGCGGTCCATGGACCGGCAGTTCATCGTTATACTGCAAAATCAGCAACAGAAAATTGATACGCGATCCCACTTTGCTTTTTATACATGGTACCAGGATTAGAATGCTGGTACATCAGTCAGCACGTGTGCAGTGGCCAAGCGGCTAGCAGTCACACTCGCCGCGCAACCGTCAGCCGGAGGAAGAAGAAGGCGTGGAGGCGAAGCCAGCCGGAGCCGGTGGCGCCACCGCGTCATCATGGGACGACCGACGGCGACCGGCATTCAATATCGCGCCCGCCGGTGGCCGGAGACAGTTGAGCTGCACCGGACGTCCTCGGTGGTCTTGGTGTCTAGCAACGTACGGTGGCCGGAATGCTATTAGTGTACTGTACGTACTCCCTCCGTCCAAAAATAAGTGTCTCAAGACTTGAGACACTTATTTTGGACGGAGGGAGTACATATTACCAGCGCAGCCGTACTCGGCGACTGAGTGATACGCGGCCACTGCTGAGTACTGCAGTGTTTGCATCGGGGCAGTTAATAGATCTGTGCAAATTAATTTCCCCCAACTCCCTAGCTACTCTCTGACCTGGTTCTATAAATATCGATCAGTGCTAGGTCCAGGGACATCATCTACTCTGTTCTCTGCATCGTTTGCGAGTACAGTTAGTTCATCTTCGCCTCCTCCTGAGTTTCAGCAATGGATAGGCTCCTCGCCGGCCTCCTTGGCTTCCTACTGGTCAGTTCCGCACTACCATGAGTCCATGACTATCGTTTTCTGTTCCCAGTTTATTATTTCTGGCACTCATGAATGTACGTGTGGTTTGTGTTTCATAATTTCCCCTAGTTCTTGCGGGGGGAATGTTGCTCTGTTATATTTCTCGCTGCATGGTTATTTTGGTAGTGCTCAAACATGTACTCCTTCCGTTTTAAGATAGCTAAGACATCTATTTTCGAACAGAGGGAGTACTACATAAGGCGATTTGATGGGAGGTTTAGCTAACATCACATATATATACTCCATGTTCCCATACAAAATGGTGTGCATATATAAAGCTAAAATCCAAATAAAAATGGACTGAAAAGGGAAAATTATATTAAGCGACACGTGTTGAAAATCTGATTAAGTAAAGGTTTATGCACAACATATAAAAGGTGCTCAACCTGGAAGCTACTCTGATTTTGCAAGATTTGTTAAGTTGGTAAGTTTCGATATATCAGTCATGTGCAGGGATCGTGAGGGATAGTATAATAGTACCAGATCATGCATATAGATCGTGAGAGGAGCGATTCTTTCATCAAAGTTAATGGTTAGAAACTAACCATATGTAATTCGGATGCAGATCGCGTCAGTAGGAAGCCATGCAGCTCGGGCTCCGGAGCAATACTGGAAGTCTGCTCTTCCCAACACTCCCATGCCAAGCTCCCTCTCGCAACTCCTCAACACTCAAGGTACCCAATTTCTTAAGCAAAATCTTCGGTACACTTGCATATACTCCCTCCGATCTATATTAGTGGGCACAACTTTGTCTAGATACACATGTATCTAGTCTAAATACTTATAACTAGATACATATGAATTTAGACGAAGCTATGCCCACTAATATGGATCGGAGGGAGTAGTACAAAGCTAACAGCGGATCAAAATACTAATCCTTCTCCCTGCTTGGCCATAGCCGGAGGCACTTCCGTGAACGTCGGCTCGGGCGGTGTCCATGTCGACGCGGCTCATGGGAAGCCCGGTGGGACGACGGTTGATGTTGGCAAGGGAGGCGTCGGCGTCGACGTCAAGCCCGGCAGCGGAAAGCCCAGCGGGACTACGGTGGGCGTCGGCAAGGGCGGCGTGGATGTCAACGTCAAGCCTGGATACGGCAAGCCGGGTGGCACCACGGTCAGCGTTGGGAAAGGCGGAGTGGGCGTCAACGTCAAGCCTGGCTACGGCAAGCCCGGCGGCACCACGGTTGGAGTGGGGGGAGGCGGCGTCGGCGTGAACGTCAAGCCTGGATACGGCAAGCCCGGCGGCACCACCGTGGGTGTGGGGAAAGGTGGCGTGGGCGTTAACGTGAAGCCTGGCTACGGTAAGCCAGGCGGCACCACGGTCGGCGTCGGTGTCCACGTGAGACCCCGCCGCGGGAAGCCGGTCAACGTCAACGTCAAGCCTTTCATCTACAACTACGCCGCAACGGAGACGCAGGTGCACGACGACCCCAGCTCCGCGCTCTTCTTCCAGGAGAAGGACCTCCACGCCGGGAAGAAGCTGGATGTGCACTTCATGGCCACCCCGGGCGCCGGCGAGAAGTTCCTGCCGCGGAGCGAGGCCGACACCATCCCGTTCTCCTCCGAGAAGGTCCCCGAGATCCTCAGCCGCTTCTCCGTGAAGCCAGACTCACTCGAGGCGGCGGAGATGGCGCAGACGCTGCGCGACTGCGAGGCGACGGCGGCCAAGGGCGAGAAGAAGTCGTGCGCCACGTCGCTGGAGTCCATGGTGGACTTCGCGACGTCCAGCCTCGGGACCAGCCACGTGAGGGCCGTATCCACGGTGGTCGGGAAGGAGGGGTCGCCGAAGCAGGAGTACACCATGACCGGCGTGAAGCGCGCGGCGGCGGGCGCCGACCAGCTCGTGGCCTGCCACGCGGAGCCGTACGCGTACGCCGTGTTCGCGTGCCACCTGACACAGGCGACGAGGGCATACACGGTGTCGATGGTCGGCAGGGACGGCACGGAGGTGGAGGCCGTCGCGGTGTGCCACGCCGACACGGCCGGCTGGAACCCGAGGCACGTCGCGTTCCAGGTGCTCAAGGTGAAGCCCGGCACGGTGCCGGTCTGCCACTTCCTGCCGCAGGACCACGTCGTCTGGACCCGCAGCGGCTGAAGACGTACGCGCCGTTCGTGAACACCGCCATTATACCGTTGAGTGCTTCGTTATCTGGATGCCTGGTTCGTGATGTTCTAGCCTGTGTGCAGATACTGCTATATGGTATCTTGCATACAGTTTGAGTTGTTGCTACTAGTAGCTTACTATACTTGGATGATGGAGTTGCCAGTATCGCCCGCTTATACGGAGTGGGCTATTTGCTGTACAGTTAGCGCGATGACGCAATAAACGGACTGGTTCTTATTTACCTACCTCTCTTGATCGCCAATGCTTCGATTTATCAGACTAGCTCAACTTGAGCAGACACAGCATGGGGCTTCAGATATGCAAAGTCACCAACTACGACTCGTACTATAAAGCTGCAATAGATCTGGCTCTGGATCCTCCTCGTATGTTTGTTCTTTCTCTGTTTTCAATCTATGTACTTTGTATGTGGTTGATCGGTGAATATACGGGATGTTGGATGTGTCAAAAAAAAAAAAATCAAGATGCCACCTGTGTATTCAAGGTTGTCCGAGCCCAATCCAGGGCAACAAAAAGAAAGCTATTATGAGAAGAAAAAACAGTTAGAAACTAGCGCTGAGAAAAACTGATCGAAGAACAAGGGCAAGAAGGTGCATACTGGAGATAATTCAAGCATACCAGGTCTGCAACAACACCTTCAGCAAACAAATGATAAAACTGTTACAAATTTCCCACTTCATAAAATCAAACTACCACTCTTCATCTCTGTACCAAACCTTCATCGTCCCAAATACAGGTACCACAGTGAAACAGGGAAGGCGTTTGCTTTTCCCTTATAATTTGTTCTGTCCAAGAATGAATTATTCTCTATCTGTATGTTTGTGCAGATATACAACTCCTATTTTTTTCCTGACATCATAGATCTACACTAAATTCTACAGTTCCTTGCCCCGTGAATAATTGTGGAACCTGATTGTTCGAACATATTTTCTTATCCCTGTTTGACAATCACAATCACGACCAGGTTTCAATGTTAAATTTACCAGCCCTTTCCAGTTTCCTGAGCCATCCTGAAGCAGCCTCACCACCCTTTTGGCGGACCACTCTTCTAGTGCGGCCGTCACATCAGCAGGCATTTTGGTAGAAGACCCTGCAACGTATATTGCAGCCCCAGAGCATAATATGTTCCACACTCTGGCACTCTGCTCCTTTATCTTGTGTTGTACATAGACCTTCTGAGGCTGATCCCTGGAAAAAGCAACGAACAGACCACCACCCTCTTTCAGGGACAACACTCCCTTGTCCTGGGCATGATTTAACCAGAAGTCCTTGTATAGAAAATCGTTGTCTTCATTTCTACAACCAAAGAAGAACAGAACAGGAGCTGTCGGTTCTCTAAGGCTCTGTAAAGCCCTTTCCTCCACAAATGCTCGAAAAGGTGCGCATCCTGTTCCTGGTCCAATGAGCACAAGAGGAACAGATGGATGTGGAGGAGGCAGTGATCCTTTCTGTATCCAACATGGTATAAGATTTTCTGCACATAAGCACAGTGACATTTAGATAGGGTTGATTTTTTTTGTGACCAGAGAGGGTTGAGTTGGTGCATGTACTAAGTAAGTTACAATGAAAAATGTTATTACAGCGCCAGAAGGAGTAGCGACGTCCAGGAAAAAACAGACGAAATAAAAAGAGAGGTCTCCAGCTAAGATTAAAAGAAGCAATTCATACCTTCATTTGGACTAAGCCCCGCCAGCCATGTCGAGCACAGACCATGCCTTGCCCTCTTGAAAGGAGTAAGCCATGAGACAACAATAACAGTCAAGTGTATCTGATTTGGATGTACTAATGGGGATGAAGATATGGAAAAGGCTCGTTTCTTTAATGGAGGAGTTAGTTGCACCAACCATTCAAAAGGCATGTGCACCGATGGAAAATCTCCAATACCTAAAAGAAGAGAAAAAACAGTGTCCAACAATGAAAATAAATTCTGAGAAAATGGCCTATTGCCATATAAATTTGACACACTAACTTTTGCATTGCAAGAACATCACGAAGAAAATCTTCAATAAATACATAACTTACTTCTAAAACAGTCCGACTCTCCTTTTGATTGTACTGGTAAAGGTCATCTCTTCCTTCAGGAGAAGCAAAATATGAAGCCTTTCCTTTTCATGTTCAGCTGTGGCAAAGTAGCTCATTATCTACAAAGGAACAATGAAGTTGTATGAACATCAAGATGACATATTAGTCACAATATATATCAGGATATCAGTGGCATCTATAAGGTTTCAAAACAAGTAGACAGGAGGTGTATGAGATGAAGCATTCAGGGTAATTGCTCTTGCCTCAAAAAAATATCGTCGAGGGGAAGCTGATGCAATATCCATCGTCAAAGCAACAAAGGTCTTCAACTTGATGCGGTCCATCATGCCATTGATAAGTGAACACTTGGAAACTTCGTCCCCGCCCTTTGCACGAATCTGGGGAAACAAAGAATAGTCTCATTTTTAGTCGGGTAAATAACAGCAGCAGATTGACTAGAAGATATAAGAAGGCTAACTAAATCTTAGTCATGCTTCTTGTGTCAGTTCCCTCTCGACTTTTCTCCCGTTTTATGGACAAACTAAAGAACCATGCATTCGAGAAAATCAAAAATGATGTATTGTCTAAACATGATAGATATAGCTCAAAAGATATGACTAGTCAAGGCAGTTGTACTTTTGCAACAAAAAATGTGTCGACAGCTACTAATGTGGACCGGCAAGTAAAGGAAGTTGATTACTTGCCTCTGCTGGCGGAGAAAAATACAAGGTACAAGAAACGAAATCAATGAGGTAAAACAAAACAGAGCCACGTACCATTATGTAACAATCTGGATCCAAGTTACAGCGTTCAATGAAAGCATTAACATCTGATGGATTCTGACTTGGTAGAATTTCTAAAGCATCACCAACTTGATAACTGATTGCCTATGAAAAAAATTAAGAAATCATTCAATCTCTTTCATGTCTTCAGAAGATGATTGTGAGCTAACATCATCATATGGAACAAGAACACAGAACACACAGAAGATAGATTCTCCAGTTCAAAGTGGCGCACATCTTTCTCAGAGTCCTCCTTAGTCAAACGCTGATTTGTTACCTGAAGAGGTTAGCAGTATCATCACCAGCATGAACTAAGCAAATAAAGACTGCATTGATTAGATAACAACAATTGTTACATCGGTAATCTATTAGTCATAAAACAGGAGGAGCGTCCCCACGATGAGCCATTAATATCCCCAGTCTGTTGTTTACTACACAACTACAACTCAGCTATTATTCATTAGTCATTAAGGTAAACTTTCTTTGAGCATGGTAAATATCTTGCCATGCTTACTGAACCTACTGAGCGAAGCAGCATCACATTCATGACATAGAACTGCAAGTTGAGGTCAGTCATGCAAAGCATCTCACAACATCAACTAGTGTAATAGAGATTGCTTGGAATTAGGGCTTGCATATTTGGACACTTGCCCAGTGCCCACTGAAAAGAACAGTAAAAGAAGCTAAATCCAGTATATGGTGCCTCACCAGTCAACAGCAAATCCAGTCGTATGCATAGCACTAACGAAGTGTAAGGTCGGTTCAAAATAGCCAATTAAATTATGGTTACAAAGTCTACTTTATAAAATGGGTTATCCTTTAAACTGTGTTATTCTCAGGAGAAATACTGCATTTGGTAAGCTAATACACAACATAAGTTTAGAACTAGAGAAGATTCCTTAGAGATGAATGTATATACTCATTTTTAGAACTGCTGGATCATACAAACCTGATATAATCAAACTATACATGAGAGACACGAATAAAATGAATATGGATTTAAATTGTTAAAACCTGGAGAGGATATAGAACGTACCAACTTTAACATGTATTGTGGCTCTCCATCATTATGGAACTTCAGGGCAGGGGACATTGAGCGTGCTCTCTCAATTAATTTCTTGGAGTCTGGTCAGTAAATGATAGATATAATCTTTAGAAGAGACTACACAACAGTATACAGGTTACCGCTAACATGATTAACACCGCACCTGAAGCAATGGAATCTTGAGGAGCATCATCGTGAGAGTAATATACGACTTCGATCTTTGAATCTCCCAAATTATTCAGATTAGGATTAATGATATCAGATATTCTTGGTAAAAGTGACAGATTTGCTTGATTCAGCGATCTCCACAAAGACAGCAACCAAGGATCTAGAGCTCCTTCGTATCTGGTATACAACAACAAAAGAATCACTTGGTAACTTGAATTGTTTTCCAACACGAAGAAAATGATGCTTAAAATTTCGACAACCAGAAAAACTTAGACATTAGACTTCTCCAAAACATGCAAATGGTAGATATTTAACATCATACCCTGAAGGGTGTTGATCATCTCCCAAGCCTATCTCTATGATTGGTTCTGCACCAAGATGTAAAAGCCTTCTATCGATCTTCTTTGCAGCAAACTGCAGTATATACACAAAGGTGAAGAGGAAAACAGAAACAAGAAGTCAGTA
This sequence comes from Poa pratensis, assembly GCA_947311845.1. Lineage (NCBI taxonomy): Eukaryota > Viridiplantae > Streptophyta > Magnoliopsida > Poales > Poaceae > Poa > Poa pratensis. Next base: position 27,634,661 of record CAMZMU010000057.1, on the reverse strand, counting down.
CAATTTTCGAAGTAACAGTCATGATCCGTGAGCAATAAACCTAAAGTATATTGTAAAAATGAGAAATGAGCATGCAGCAAAATGAATTTTGGGAACGCATAAGCATCATGTGTTGTTTGTCATAACCGTATGGTACTTCTTTTCTAACACTAAGCAAACTATTGATTGTTCTATCAATAACAAATTCCCCAAAATAGTGAACTACAGACAAACTGAACAAATCAAATCACCACACATAATTGCATTAAAGTACCGCAGGCCACAATAGTAAGCTAAAAAGAAGACTAACATTGTACTTCTGGTAGCCTGAATCGCCGAGCCCAAATACGGCATACCGGAGCCCTTCCAGCCACCGGGCACCAAGTTCCTTCTTAAGAAGGTGCCTCCAAAACCCCTGCACCCGCAAAACCGACAAGAAAATTCTCAATTAGCAAACCAGAGTCGAAACCTTGCAAACAAAAATGCATTTCAGTGTCTGTCACTACCTTCATGGAATCGGGGGGATCACCCTGCCCCGTGGTTGACACGACGAACACCACGGACCTTTCGCCCGGCAAGCAACTCTACACAGAATGGAAAATGAAAAGTTTCAATATGACCTCAGATGTAAGTGTTGCCGGGAAAGCCGGGACAGCCGGGTGGGTTTTCTAGGGTTAGGAGCTTACGGGGTCGAAGCTGTCCATGGAGAGGACGTCGACGGCCGGGCAGCCACCGCGCTCGGCCTCACGGCCTACACGTTCGGCGGCATCCATGGCGTTTCCGGTCTGCGACGCGTAGAGCACGAGGATGCGGCCAGTCGCCGGAGGCGGCGGCGGCGCAGGCGAGGGCGCCATTAGTTAGAGTCAGAAACGGTGATGCGTGCAGTCTGGAATTGGGGTTGGCCGGTTGGGCCAGCCGCCAGCGTTCAGAACCGGTTCTCTCGGGTCGGGTGGGAGAGAAAACCAGACTCGCAGCTCGTCACCTCGTCCCCAAACGGTTTACACGCTTGGAGCAAGTCCAACGGAAGACGTCTCGGCATTGGGGTATTTTTCTCCTTTTTCTGTCATTTCTTTCCTTTTTTTCTTCTTTCTTTTTCCATATTTAAGTCATTTCTTTTCCTTTTCAGATTTTATTTATTTTTCTTTTATTTTTTGTTTTTTACCTCTTTTCATATTAAAATTTGTTGACATAGTTAAAAAAGTGTTCACATGGCTAAAAAGATATTGTTCATGAATTCTAAAATCAGGTTAACTTATTCACAAAAATGTTCATGAGGCTTAACTAAATTGTTCATGGATTTCAAAAATAGATCAAAGAATTCAAACAGATGTTAACCTGAAAAAACCCGATGCTGGCCAAACCAATTAACCTTTTATGACATTGATTGTATATTTTCACGTAGATAATAGTTTGGACGAGTGGTATCTGTTTCTTTTTGTATCAAACGCTGGGAGCTGGATTGTTGCACGTGGCATCACGCGAGGGAGCGAGGTGGCGATGGAGTGCGCTCGCATCCACGAGCCCACCGCCGACGGTCGCTCCGGCCCCGGCGGCCACCATACCGCCGTCCGCCACGTGGGGACGGCGTCCACCCAACCAACGGCAGAACTTGAGGGGGCGGCGGGGAGATTTGTGGAGGAGCAGCGTCGTCCGGTGGCGCCGGCCAGCCCTGGCTCGGCGACGTCGGCAAGGCCGGTGGTCTCGGGGCTCGGGTTGTCGTCGGAGCCCCTCAGCTCGTCTCAGAGCTCGCCACGGGATGGCCGGACGGAGGAGGCGGAGTCCGCTGGACCCGCGGCGGCCCAGTCGGTGCAGGCAGATCGGGAGCAGGTGCGGCGGCCGGTGCAAGATCGCTTGCTCTGGAGGCAGCCCAAGCCCTCAAGGAAGACGCTTTGGAGGCGAAGGAAGCAAGCGCAGCGCCTGCGGGAGGATGGAGCGGCGGGCCGGCGTCAGGTCTCGGCAGGGCTCGCCGGAAAGTGTTTCAAGTGTTTGCAGGGTGGGCATTTCAAGCGCGGCTGCACCAACGAGCAGGTGTGCATCCGCTGTGCTGAGGAGGGTCACGGCTCGGGCGGCTGCAAGCGGCCGCGCAGCCCGGACTCGGAGGAGGAGCTACGGCTGAGGGCCGTGGCCGTGGTGGCGTTGCGCAAGCGGGCTGCCGGAGAGATGGCCGCGACTGCACAGCCTGGTGGACGGGGTCAGGGTGCGCCTGCTGCTAGACAGCCTGGCGCGCCGGACCTGCGTACGCCTGCTGGGCACTCGAGGCCCTCTGGAGCAGCGCCGGCGGCTCCGGGAGCGTGGTCGTCGCGCAAGCGGGGAAGCGGTCCGGTGGCTGAGCATGCGGCTCGCCATTGGGAGGAGGAGGAGTCTGAGGTGGCCCTGCCGCCGCCTTGCATAATTCCGCGCACGGCAAGGATGGAGGACATGGAGCATTGGCTCAGTCTCGCGTTGGTGGTGTACGTGGGCGGCTCTAGGCCGGCGGTCTCGCGGAACCAGGTGGAAGATGCGTTCGTTCTCAAGGCAGGCATACCGCGAGGCACGTTCTCGGTGCATTCCTTCAAGCCCGAGGACTTCTTGGTGGTTTTCAGCTCGGTGGAGCACCTTCGGAGTGTGGCGGCAAGACCTTTCGTGGAGCACGAGCAGTTCAAGCTGTTCTTCCGCCAGTGGACGAGACAGGCGCAGGCGAGGCACGTAAAGATGCGTTCTTGGGTGCAGTTGGCGGTGGAGGGCATCCCGCCGCATGCCTGGGAAGTGGACACGGTGCAAAGCTTGCTTGGGGCGTCTTGCTCCATCGATGCAGTGGCGCCAGAGACGGCGAGCCGGGAAGATCTGGGTATATTCCGTGCTGATGCTTGGTCGCTCAATCCAGAGGAGATTCCACCGTTGCGCAAGCTTTGGGTCCCCGAGCCGGCAGTTGGGGTGGCGTTTCCGCCACCGGCGGCCAGAATCAAGGAGTTGGGGTTGCTGATGTACCGCGTTCTCATCCATGTGGAGCGGATCGATGAGTTCGTTTCTCTGGAGGATCCCACCTTTGGTCCGCGAGGCTCGCCGGGAAGGGACAGAGAAGGGTTGTCGGAAGACGATAATTTTGATCACGATGGGGAAGGTTTCTGGACTTCCAATTCTTGCACCTGGGAGGCGGGTGTGCCTGATCGCCGAGGTCCCTTTGCTTGCGGCGGCGCTGGCGGCGGCCGCCAGCACCAGGCGGGCCATGCTGGGGGTTCGAGGAAGAAGCAGTCTGGGACGTCGGATTGGCGTCTGCCCAGGATGGAGGGCCCGATGGCGCGCAGATGCAACACGCCAGATGCAGGTGGGGCCCGAGGAAGGAAAGAGCTCGTGGTCTACGGTCCGCGTCTGCCTGATCCGAAGCTAGCAGACAAACCTGCTTTGGCTGAAGCAGTGGATCCCGATGTGGCTTCCGGAGTGGGGTTTGGCGCGCAGATTGACAAAGCTGTTAAAGGTGTGGTAGCAAGTGGGGAGGTGCCAGCCGTTAACATGGAGAAGGAGCAGCAAGGGCCAGCCGTGTTGACTGCTGTGTGTGCGCCGTGTGACTTAACCTTGCCGGAGCCAGATGGCAGCTCGGCGTTGGGCGAAACAGAGGCTTTCTCGCCTTTGGGCATACGGCCGTTGCTTTCGGGCCAGGAGGATGGCGAGGTGGGGTCGGCTGTTTCGAGGACAGAGTTTTTTCTGGTCCCTTTATCTGAGTCCTGCGGATCGGGGGAGGGGGACCAAAGAGCTGCGGTTGCGGTTGCAGAATTGTTAAAGGAGGGAGAAGTGGACAGCGCTGAATTTTTTCAAATTTCGCTGTCTGGCTCGGTTGGGGCGCGCTCGGTGGCTGAGCCGGTGCCTGTCTTGGACCGGGTGGATGCCGAGGCCTCTAGCAAGCCCAGCTCGTTGGCCCATCTGGAGCTCAGCTCGCAGGATGGATCGGTCCAGCCGCTGGTATCTTTCCACGGGCCCAATGAGCAGATGCAGGGGATTCTCATGGATTCAGACACTCGTTCTGCCATTGCTGAAGGAGAGGCGGCGGCGATGGGGAAAATGCGGCGATTCTGCGCTGGGATTCTAAAGAAGCTTGCTCCTCCGCTCCTGCGTGAGATCGAATCCTCCGCGGTTCCGAGGGAGCCGGACCTAGTAACCCCGCGGCGGGTCACGCGTGCTAATGGTGCGGGGCAGTGTTCAGTGGTGCCGTCTCGGAAGCAGAAGAAACAGTCAGTGGCGGATTCCACGTTGCTGCAAGCGCTCGGGATCACCCAGCCCAGTCTGGATGTTGATGACTCTGCGATGAAGGAGTTCCGTGGCTTATTTGACTCTCCGGTGCAAGAGCAGCACCTGAGAACGATGGCGGCCATCTTTGGCAAGTCCATGCCTGCAAGCTGTTCGGGACTTGACCGAGGTCTGGGGGTGATCGCGGCCCAGTGATTCTGGTCGCGTAGGTGGTGCTGATTTTTAGTTTCTTCATGGATTACAACCCAGAGATACTAAGCTTGAATGCCAGGGGGCTGAATGACCCTGGTAGGAGGGATGCTATTCGGGAGTTTACTACCATGGTGAAAGTGAATTTGGTGTGCATTCAGGAAACAAAGATGGAGGTGGTTGATAGCTTTGTAGTACTGCAGTGTCTCGGGCCTACCTTTGATGGCTTCGCATACCTGCCGGCACATGGAACTAGAGGTGGCATTTTGGTGGCGTGGGACTCGTCGGTGATCAGTCTATCAACAATTTCGTTGGACTCGTTCTCGCTGAATGCTGAGGTACATACCATGGGGAATGGGAGTTGGTGGATCACGGTGGTGTATGGGCCGCAGGCCGTGGAGGAGAAGATTCAGTTCCTGCATGAACTAGCGGAACGGAGATTACTTTGCCCTGGGCCGTGGATGCTCATTGGGGACTTTAATCTCATCCTCAATGCAGCAGACAAGAGCAATCTGAACTTGGATAGAAGTATGATGCGCAGGTTCAGGGAGTTTGTTAATACTCAGGAGCTCAAAGACCTCTATTTGCATGGAAGACAGTATACATGGAGTAACGGCAGGGAGACCCCCACGCTCACTCGCATTGATAGAGTGCTGGTGTCGATTGACTGGGACATTGCTTATCCTGACGCTATGCTGCAGGCTTTGGCGTCGTCTATCTCTGATCACGCGCCGCTACACTTGTCTCTCAGCACAGGGTTCAGGCCCAAGCAAAGATTCAAGTTTGAATTGTTCTGGACAAAGCTACCAGGTTTTTTGGATGCTGTTAAAGAGGCGTGGGTCTGTGATCCTTGGATTGACGATCCTTTCAAGCGTTTGGATCATCTTCTTAGGGTCACGGCCGCGAAACTACAGTCCTGGGGGCAGAAAACAGTGGGCAATGTCAAACTGCAGCTGGCCATGGCAAATACTCTCATTCTTAGGTTTGATGCTGCAGAGGAGACTAGAAGGCTGTCGGAGGAGGAAAGATGGCTCAGGAACACCCTAAAGATGACAGTACTTGGACTGTCGTCCCTTGAGCGAACTTTAGCCAGACAAAGGTCAAGATTACGTTGGCTGAAAGAGGGAGATGCAAACACGAAGCTTTTTCATGTGGTTGCTAACGGAAGACGTTCCAAGAATTTTATTGCAGCTGTTCAGGTGGAGGATCAGCTGTTAACTGAGCAACAGGACAAAGAGGAGGCTTTCTTCCAGGCCTACAAGGCCCTTCTCGGTCAGATCAGCACTAGAGAGCACACCATCGATTTACTTGCTATTGGGCTGCAGCCAAAGGACCTACATGATTTGGAAACTCTGTTCTCTGAGGAGGAAGTTAGGCAGGTTATTTTTGACATGCCAGCAGATAGGGCACCGGGACCAGATGGTTTTATTGGTGCTTTCTACCAAAAAGCTTGGAGTATCATAAAGGGGGACATCATGGCAGCTGTTCTTAAGCTTGCAGTAGGTGATGGCAGAGGTTTTGGCAAACTCAACAAGTCCCTAATCACACTAGTTCCTAAGAAGCCTGATGCCACATCAGTTGGAGATTTTCGGCCCATTAGCCTGGTACATAGTTTTGCTAAGTTGTTCTCCAAGCTCTTGGCAACTAGGTTGAGCCAGAGGCTAGGGGAGTTGGTCCGTGCTAACCAGTCTGCTTTCATCATGGGAAGAAGCTTGCATGACAACTTCGTCTTGGTTAGACAAGTGGCAAGGTCAATTAAAGCAAAGAAGAAGAAAGGAGTGTTTCTTAAATTGGATATTTCACGAGCTTTTGATTCGTTATCTTGGTCTTTCTTGTCTGAAGTGCTCAGGGCGCTTGGCTTCGGTGAACTCTGGCTCAAATGGATTTCAATCTTATTATCTACAGCCAGCACGAAGATTCTGGTAAATGGGATGCCGGGCAAGAGCATTAGATATGCTAAGGGTCTAAGGCAAGGAGACCCGACATCGCCGCAGCTGTTTGTGTTGGTCATGGAGGTGCTCACCTTGCTGATTCTGAAAGCTGAGGAGTGCGGTTTGCTGTCTGTACTTGCAGGGTGCAGGGGTATGCAAAGAGTTTCTGTCTATGCTGATGATGTAGCTCTCTTCATCAAGCCGGAAACACAGGATATTGTGGTCACAAAGGTTATTCTCGGTGTCTTTGGTGGGGCTTCTGGCCTCAATGTCAATTATGCCAAGTCCTCGGCGACTATAATTTGTGGAGACACGCATGATGGCATGAGAGTCAAGCACATTCTTGGCTGCGATCTGGGACATTTCCCTTGTAGGTACCTGGGGCTACAACTGGCCACAAAGCAGCTTACCAAGGATGAATGGCAGCCAATGCTGGATCAGGTTCTGAACTTGCTGCCTGCCTGGCAACGGGGACTCTTGCAACGCTCAGGCAGACTCACCTTGATCAAATCAGTGGTGATGGCTCGCCCTGTTCACCATTTGTTGGTCGCTGAAGCGCCGGTGTGGCTCCTAGAGGAGGCCAATGCTTGGCTCCGAGCCTTCTTTTGGGCTGGGGAAGAAGAAGTTCATGGGGGGCAGTGCTTGGTGGCATGGCAGCAGGTTTGCAAGCCAGTGGCCTTTGGAGGTTTGGGGGTTAAGGATCTGCACCTGCAGGGTTTATCTTTGCGAGTCAGATGGGAGTGGTTACGGCGTACTGACCCCTCCAGGCCGTGGCAAGGTTTGCCCATGATGGTAGACAAGGAGGCCTTCCAGGTTTTCAGGAGATTCGTGGACATTGAGGTTGGAAATGGAGCAAGCACCCTTTTCTGGAAAGACAACTGGTTAAGAGGAAGATGTGTTCACAACTTGGCGCCTTTGGTGGTGGCGGCGGTCAGCCAGGCTTGTATTAACAAAAGAACAGTACAGGAGGCCCTTACTGATCATAGCTGGGTGAAGGATGTGCGTGGTAACCTGTCGGATGAAGGTATTGTGCAGTGCATGTTTCTGCTGGTTTCGCTATGCAGTTTTGCCAGGAATGCTGCAGCCCCGGATCAGTTCACCTGGACTTGCTCACCGATAGGAAAATATAATGCTAAGGACACATATAGAGCCCTCTGTCGAGACTACGAGAGAATGGAGGAAGCTAGATGTATTTGGAGAACCTGGGCGCCACTCAAAATAAAGATCTTTGTCTGGCTCACCTTCAAGTTCAGACTTTGGACATCCGATCGACGTGTGAGACATGGTCTCCAGGATGAAACTTCAGCCTGCTTTACATGCTTGCAAGAGGAGGATACTGTCACGCACATCTTTGCTGGCTGCGTATATGCGAGACAAGTGTGGTATGAGTGTGCGCAACGGTTGAATGTGACGGTGGGGCTGCCGCAGCTTACTGATAGCCTGCAGTCCTGGTGGCTCAGGGAGCGTGCTAGGTTCAGCAAAAAAGATCGAAAAGGTTTTGATACCTTTGCCTCTTTGGTCTGTTGGAGGTTGTGGAAGCAACGAAATGCTCGAGCCTTTCAGGACACTCGAGGTCAGTTCTCTGTGGATGGACTCGTCGAGCAAATCATGGCGGACTGGAAGCTTTGGAGAGATGCCGGGCTGGGTGTCAACAATTCTTTTGCGAGAGTAGTTCATTAGGCTTTCTTGGAGTAGGGTGAGTGTTGGTGTGTGGTGTGTACTGGTATGTTGGCGTGGTGACGCCTCTGCCAGTTGTATTCTGTTCAAACTCTTCTATAAAACTACGGTACGCACTTTGCGTACTCTCTAAAAAAAAAATAGTTTGGACGAGTTTTCTACTCCCATTTCATTGATACATGTTCTGATGATGATATCGAAATTAGGATGGCCGCGCCAGCCCTTATCCAGAACCGCAGTGAGAATGCACTTCAGCGCCGGTGTTGAACCATAGTAGAGAAGCCGACCATGAACTACTCTACAAGGACTGCATTCATCGCACCAGTCCATCATTCCCTCTGCCTGTTTTTTGGCGTCGCTTTCGGATAGCAAACATGTGTTCACGCGTCTTCTGAAGGAGTGAGGGAGTACGATGATTACTTCCAGCACAAACTACACCTCGCCATCGTCACACCCAGCAACCTAGTCGTCGTCGATCCCTCGTCGTCGCTGTCCTAACTGCCTGCTCCCACCACCCGCGGCCAGCGGTGCTCCTGCCACGCCTTGTTCGAGCCGCCGCCTCTGCCGATCTTCCACTACCACGGGTCTCCCTCTAAATCCCCCTTTGCTGGCACCGACGAACGCTCCCCACACCCCCAAACCTTAATACCTCGTCCCCGACCCCCAACCCCCCTCCCAAGATAATGTCCTTCCTCACCTCTAGCTACGCCGCCGCGACGAGTCACGTCGCTACAGTGAGGTCCATTCCTCGCCTAGTCGGCGACGTCTTCATCCTCTTCCACCTCTTGCCATCGACACAAACGGACCTGGCTCAGAGCAGAGAGAGGGGGAACGGGAGGGGGTACGCGTAGCATGGCTAACCGACGCAACGAGTCAAATATGATTTGCCCGCTGCCGCCTGCCATCGGCGGTGTATAGCAGGCACCTCCCACCGGTCTCACGTGGGCTACGACGCACCGTGCTGTTCAAGGCCGGCCCAGTGCGCTGCTGTGGCCTACGGCCTGCTAAGCCCCGGTAGAACAATCGGGATCCCCCAAAGCCTTCCACCCTCCGCCGCCGTGTAGCTTTAGCATCCCCCCTCCCGACAAGCAGCAGCCACCAGGGAGCGACGCGACGACGGCACGGTAAAATTCCCACAATCTTTGTTCTATCTTTCTTCTTGCCATTGTCTCTTTTTCCTTCCGTAATCACGAAATGAAGTAAATCCCGAGTCTTTCATAGAGGGCGATAATTTGTCCAGCTGCAGTTGATGTAATCCCCATTTATCAAGACCACTCCGTAAGACAAATAGGCCGCGTTGTGTCCGTCAGTACTCATGGCCGGCGTCCTCCATAGGCGTGCAAGTGCAACCCGAAGGTGCAAGCCACCGACCGGTAGATCCCGTTCTGTGGACGCTTGACGAGTTGTCGACAGTGTAGCCGTCTCCAGCCTCTGGTAGAACACGTCCCGAAACTGAGCCAATCCACCGCCTTAGCCATATTCTCCCGCTTGGTTTGTAGACTGCTATCTGCAGTTCGAACTCTGTAGTCAGTTGTATTCATGCTCTTTGATTCAAGATGTCAGTGTGTGCTTTGCTAGGCATCTTTTGTAGTTGAGTTTGCTTTGGCATGAATTAGGTGTGTATGCCACATATTACCTGTGTCGTTGTTCATGCTCATGAATTATATAATATGAATCGTCATTTCTGTCAAATTTGCTGATTTGAACTCTATTCTGGCCAAATAGAGGTAGGTCTTCCATTTGTGTAGCCACTGATTACAGAGGAAATAACCCCCCAACCGACCCCCAATTCCCCATTCCCTCGACCAGGGTGGATAATGGAGGGAGACAAGAATTTCCAGGCTGGGGATGTTCTTTCACTCTTCACTGGGTATCCCATTGCCATTCTAGGTAGGGATATTACTGTTGAATAATATTTCTGGGGGCATTTTGTAGCCCATTGTGTATTAAGGAGAGTACTATGTGACAACATTCATTGCTTGCAAAGGAAATAATAGATTGAATGTACTTTGAATGTCGGTGGCCACACATTATTTTTGTGTGAAGCTAACAATGCACATGAATTTGTGCTACCATATGATTCTTTTTAAGGGTTCTATGTAGGACCAGGGCCGGTCCTCCATAGAGCCGGTGTAGCTGCACAGGCACCCTAATCCCAGGGGCCCCGACACCTGTATGTACATACGGTAGTATGAGATAGAAATTGGTCAGCTGCAGGTTACTTTCTCAGAATGAAAACAAAATCGGAAAAAAAAACATCAACAAGCTTGCAGCCTTTGGCCTATGTACATGCTACCCATGATGCCACCACCTCCCTCGTATTCTTGTTTTGTGTTCTTGTTTCCCAATCTCCAAACTCCATTGCCAATCCATTCCGTGCTGCCGGCCGACGATGGTGCACCATCGCCCGCAATAATTTGTGGTCGTTGATTCTTTCTCCCATAATCTCCATTCCCGTCGGCTTGAGAGAACCAATGGCGTTGAAGAGAAGGCCATCGCTACTTGCTCCACCTGTTTGAACCAGAAGGCGATCTCCGTATGGCCCTTATTGCTGGAAAGTGTTCCGTGCTACTAGCTGACATCAAACCGTCAACTAGTACAACCTCCAGGTGCTTTTGTTTGAATTCCATGCCATAATTTCGTTATAATTTGTGTGCTAGGATGCCATCTAGAGAATATTTGTATGGGACTGAAAACAAAGAGAGCAAGATAGTAGATATAATTATCGACAAAAAATTTAGGACCAATAGAAGGTCTACTAGCACTTCGTGGAATTGCTTCAGCAGTTCCTGAAGAAAAAACTAATAAAAGTGTACACGAGGGCAATGAAAATGTTAGTGATCATAAAAAATGAGGCGAGGATGATAATGCTATGAGTGAACATGAAATTTTTGGATTTCACATATGAAAATGTTAGAAGAAATTGCTTCAGATGGCCACTACACTTGTTTTGCTTTTATCCAAAGGACCCCACTTTGTTTTGTTGCAGAGGGCCCCTAGCATGTCAGGACTGGCCTGTGTAGGACAATGAGCTTAAGCATCTATTTACTCCTAGTATTTTAGTGAAGATCCCACCAAAAAGTTTCCTTCTAGTTAAGTATTAAATATTTTTTCCAAAGTTTGTTTCAGATTGCAGGAAAGAGGTGAAATCATTGTGTAGTTTCTGTTGACTAAAGATGAACAAAGGGAAGATTTTCAAGTTGGCAAAGGGATTTAGAGGAAGGGCAAAAAATTGCATAAGGATAGCACGTGAGAGGGTTGAGAAAGCCTTGCAATATTCCTACAGGGATAGGCGGAACAAAAAGAGAGACATGCGATCCCTATGGATTGAGCGCATCAATGCTGGAACACGACTACATGGGGTATACATCCATCACACTCAAACTGTCAAAAGGAATGTTGAACTACTAATGTTTGCTAGGGATACACTTCAATCACATGTGTTAATATTTATTAATAAATGAATCACAATAGTCTTGTGAATGCTCATATGAAGACAAAACAGATCAAGAGAACACTACAACTAGCCTTTGCATTCTGCTGTTTAAGTAGATCTTTTCTTTTATCTGACTACCAGGTGAACTATGGCAACTTCATGCATGGATTGATGAAGGAGAACATCCAACTGAACAGGAAGGTGCTCTCAGAGCTGTCAATGCATGAGCCATACAGCTTCAAGGCGCTTGTTGATGTATCTCGCACTGCATTTCCAGGGAACAGGCCGCCTGCCCAAAAAGTTGGCCTAGCAACTATTCTGTAAAACAGTTTGTCCAATAAGTCAGTGTAGTCCGGATGTGGCAACTGAAAGTTACTGCAGCAATATATTGATTATGAGCTATGTAACAAAACGAGTAGAGACTGGTGACCCTTGTTGGTTTATCATGTTGGCCATGTGGCTTATAAATAACCCTGCTCTTAAGTGCATATTTTCAGAGAAAAACAAGGGTATGTTGCACTAACTATTAACTTTTTTGTCGCTTAATTAGAGTGCACATGCATGATATTCAGAATTAGTTTGAAATTATGGAGCATTCCGGCCTTATCACAGTGAGTCGACTGTCTGGTACTCTGGTTACTCTTATCAGTCTTAGGTCTCATGGCATTATACTTTACCAGCTACACACATTGGTCTAGCAAACTATTACATTTATTGGTTCAGATGGGTGCTCTGAATCTCAGCTCAGTTGGCACATTTTTGTTCTCCAGAAGTAAAGAACATTTTTTTTGTTGCTATTGCTTGATTCGCTAACATATATGCGTTATGCTTCAACTGTAATATGCATTCAGAGAATTTCCTAGGTACATTCCCCTGGCGCAGGATTTGCAGATGATATTGTGTGTACAGAATGTTTCTTGAGGGTAATGTGTACAGAATGTTATGGGCTAACTTTTTTCGGTGCGTCTGAGCTCTCTTTTCGAACGGAATAAGATTGAAAAAAGCAGAGACATAAAATCTCATTCTAGGAATTCTTTTGTGGACACAGGTTATGTCTGATTCTCTTTGCTTTTCCAGGCAAAACACACACCTGACTTGTCTCCATGCAAGTATGAACGCCACATGTTGATCTGTGCACCAAAGCCATGGATGCAGCTGGTTTCCTTTTGGCTGGAATGCACCATAGTTTTTATCAGTCGATGAGGGAATAAAGTAGCCGTCCATGATTGAGTTGCATTATCAAACAGTGCAAGTATTTTCTTGTGGAAACTATAAAATCCACAACTTTTCGTCATCCCCTCTTTTACAGGTTACAGAAAGGGACCGTATTGTACTGCGTGTGCTGGAACTGTTGTGAACCGCCTTCGAAGTTCACGCTCATTATGCGTGTCATATTCTCTAGCTAATTGCCTTTTCGGTTGCGCAGGGTACAGATTGAGTAGATTCTGAAAGTGGCCTAGCTCTCGATCTAATACGGCACTGGTAACCAGCTTGGGTAGAATGACTCTGAGTGACATCGTGCGTAACCTCCCATCCTATGCTTTCTGTATGACGGAGACAACAGTAGGTGAACCACGCAAAAATCACTCTGAGGGATTCATGAAAAGTCTATTAGGGCATCTGTTCATTCTCTGTAGCCATGATTTGTGTAATTAAAAGGACACCTTATACGTTTCCTTTGCTGATTAGCTAAAGCTGTTTCGACTCCGGAAAGCTTCACATCTGGACTATTTCGATGAAGGTACCAACCCAAAGTTCACATCATGCATGAAAGCAAGGTGGATCATCGAGCTATAGTATTTTATCTTTTGAACCCGGTCGATTGGATGGAGCAGATGAGTTGCTTGTCATCGGATCCTGGGATTTGGTGGCCATCTCAGGAAAATAACTGGCAAACAAGCTCATCTGAGCACGTCCACTCTAGAGAGAGTTTGACCTTTTGTCCCTGACGTCGCAAGTTGCAACCATAATAGTTGGTGCCACCTTCCCCTCTCTAGAAACTCAGTTCAAACGTGGATCATGCTAGTGACAATTTTCACAGTATTTCTAATAGCATCGGTTACAATGTTGCTTTTCATGGCACAGTTTATCTCCCATTCACTTATTTTTCCGTCCCCTCTGACAAGCTCTGACTAAATGAACTTTCTCGCATTTCATTTCTCCGTCAAGTGGATGCGTGTGGAAATTCACTCGTCAACTATGAGTTCACTTAACATTCTAAGGTTAGTCTAGTGTTAGGTGAATAGGTGGCTATCTCTGAAATAAATAAATAATCAGAGATCTCCTTTAGGCACTCGCTGTAGCATTGCAATTGTCTTGCGCGCTTCAGGGTGGTTGATCTCCCTTGCGTTGTTGGACTACGATCTCGTCATTGATTGTGTAGCTAGGTAAGACACGGAGGGTAGCTTTAGACATTGCCTCTGAGACCCGGGATATATGCAACAGGTTTTCATGCGATGGTTTGTCAAAAATTTTATTTGTTAGTTCTTTCTTTCTGTTCTTTTAGAGCAGGTGGTTCTTTGAAAGGTGAATGAGGAAAAAGGGCAGGTGCCTTCCTGACGCTACAGATTTAAGCATGTTCGATAGGCAAAGGAAAATCTTGATACCATATTGGAGTGTGACATGCAAAAGAAGCAGCACAGAATATACTGTCACTTTAAAATTTTCGGCTTTATTTAAAGAAACAGTAGAGGTTGTATTTATATGCAACAGTAATATCGTACGGTTAGACTGGCTGTCCAATAAAAACGTTTTTTCCCGGGAAATAAAGCTGCTTCGTGTGGAAGTAAGCCTTTTTTCAGAAGAATCTGCAACAAAATTAACTAGCTAGTTTGCTTCCAAAGCAATTATACTGTTTTATACAATCAACAATACCTAATACTTTATTTCCCTGTCATTTCAACGATGGTTGCTATTTGTTTTAGGCCGTTTGTCCATATGAAACGAAGTGTTCATCTCGCTGGAACCATATGCCGTGTTCCCCAGCATGTGTTTGCAACTGCGTGGGGGGGTCAGTTATAGTAGAAATCGGAAGTATGTGGAGTAAAAAAAAACAATCCTTTCTGATGACCCATACACTACCTGCTTTCAGATGGACGGTAACAACTTCTCAAGAATTTATGGTCGATGCCATGACGACCTAATCTAGTCAATGACGTTGCAACTGAGTTTAAAGTAACTATCCATCTTTATTCATGGTCTTCCTACTTTGCATGTCACCTAGGTCAATCCGATTTTTTGCTTTATACATCATGGATTCGTTTCTTCTCTCGTTTTGCTGATCCTATAAGATGGCCGACTTGATTATTCCTCCCACCACCTCTTCGCTTGCTTTGGAAACATCTTCTCTGTTTCATATCTCAGCTGGCTGGAACGCATCAAATCGAACGAAAAAGAAAATCTGTGCCGAGACCATATAGTCGTACAGTGTACTAATTAAGCTCCGCCGGTACAGTTCAAGCCTTTAGCTGACATTGTTGCGCTGCAGGTCAAAACACTTCCCGCTCCTCCCTGTTTCGGTGCAGTGCTCGGAATGAAATCACACTACCCAGTCATCAATCAACTAGCAAGCTTCAGGCTTCGGATCGATCTATATCGCTCCTCAGTCGGCCCTATGAGGCTATGATGCTGTCGCCACTAACACCAATATATACTTCGACCTTCTTCGGAGCACACAGATTCTGGAAGAACTGATATGCTACAGGAAGAACGATAAAGTGTATATGTCACTTTGCATCCACAACTAAAACTGCCCGTGGAACCGATGCCTCCGGCTCCCGGCCAGTGTCCCTGTTGGCGATCACCAGTCGGAGTCGAATCGGCTAGCTGGTCACCAGTAGCCAAGTACCCAACGCAAGCCGAAGCTACGGCCCGCCGCCGGTACAAGCGCCGCCCAACACGCGTGCTATACGTACGTCAATTCGTCTACCAACCTCCTCCTCCGGTTTGGTCTGTTTCTGCTTGTCCGGAGGAATGTAGGATATGATAGCTCAGTCTTTTCCTGTCTAGCTTGCGTTTGGATTTTTCTCCCCTGGAGCTCGTTTTGAGGTTTTGGATTAGGTTGGGACTTGGCATATGGAATGGAACTCCTTTTCTTTTTTCCAACAGGGAATCGGTGCAGATTTTGCGCCAGGTGTTCGGGTCAACCTATCATTTGGTTCCTCTCGATTTCGAGCAAGTAGCTGGCCCAATTGAGCTTAACTTAAGCTGAGCTAGCCGCGGTTTAGCGTGCAACTGCCTGCTGGTTTCAGCGACGGACCACTATTAAATGGATCCGGGATCATCCGATCACGCTGGTTGGATTAGTTCGAACTGATGTAAGCTAGCGGATTCTGGCGCGCATATTTAGCCCGAACGGATCAATATAATTGGTACCTGTTGGCCAATAGCGAACAAAATGGGACTAATAAAAGTCTTGGTGTGTTAGTTGAGGAGTTGATTATATGCCATGATTTCCTTTTATGTTGGGCTATCTGGAATTGCCTCAATAATCTTGTTTTCAGTAAAAGTAGTTTTAAATTTCCTGCAGGTTATACATATAGGACCTCTTTGGTTCCCATGCTTTTAAAAAACAGAGGAATAGGAATATTGCAGGAATAGCATGTCATAACACTTGAAATCATATGACATAACACTTGAATCATACAGGAACCAAAAAGACAGGAATCGGTAGCAGGTGTTGTTTGGTTTCACCACAGGAAAAACACAGTAAATTTCTATAGGGATCGAGTGCATGTCATAATTGTCATAAACACATAAGAATTTTTCCAAGAGGTCGCCTCTTGCTAGAAATCGTATAGGATTGTAGTGTAGGAAACCAATCCATATTTTTTTCAGAGGATTCAATCCTTTGAACCAAATACACTCTATATGAAATATTCGTATGGATTGAAATGCTACACAATTCATTTGAAAATCCTTTGACCAAAGAGCCCATATAGGTGGTGCCTATTATAGTGTGCGGAAGTAGGGCCGGATCATAAGCCAGGAAAACAGGGCGACCGTCTCGGGGCCCAAAACAAAAGGGCCTCTAACATTGATGTATATTAGTCATCATTGTACTGTTTTCCATTACGGTAAATAAATATTAAATATTTGAAAAAAATATCAGTTAGCAAGAGCAACTTGACACAATGAACCAATATCGTGTACTACATAGAAACAAACCTGTCAGATCGACAACCATGAGTTTTATTTAGACTATTAGTCTCTCTCACGAGGATGTTCTACATGTTGTACTCAAAGCTATGTTAACAAGAGTTTCATGTTTAATTTTGTGTTTGTCCTTTTATTTGAGAATAGATCGTTGCATACAACAGATGATGCCAAAAATAATCCGGATGAGCATATAAGATAATGAAATCATATGTTTTTTCGGAAACGGGACATCCCCGACCTTTGCATTAGAGTGGCATACAAAACCTTTTTATTGCAAAGTTTTCGAGAGTGTTAAGTGCAATAATACATCTTGAAGGTCACATAAGGTGGTTGCATAAACAAGCCAACAAAAAATGGAACAAATAGCTTATATGCATATTGCATTCTATTAGTATATGCCGACATCCACCCTCAAAGAAAATAGCCCGAATGCCCGGCATCAACCGAGTACATCCATTGTCTGCAAGAGCTCGCTGATCCACCAGCATGAGTAATGACCACATGTGAATCCAATACGTTGCCATGTCGATAACATGTAAAGATGAGCAACTCCAACCTTGTTAAAAATAACCTCATTGCGACAATTCAAAATTTCCCAAAGTAAAGCGCAAAAACCTTCCCAATTCATATTTTGTGTTCTTATCAATCCCATTCAACCATCTACCAAACATATTAGTACACTAGTTGGTGGTGTGATATTTAAAATGAAATAAACTACTATCTAAATTAGCCTTGCTAAGGAACAGATATAAACATATGTTCTACAGGTTCCTCTCAATTGCAATAGACACATTTTTTTACATCCAGTCCACCGTATGTAAATTAGATTATCCGACGATTATTACGATTGATACTATTTCAATACCAAGTAGAAAGCATATGTATATTTTCAACTTATTAGCAAACCAAACTTGCAAGGCATATTTAACCGATGCTTAAATTTATACTTTAAAAATTTATATAAATGTGCTCACCTAATCATACACGAGAAACCACTATCAACTTTTTACAAGAACATACGCTTTAGAGATCCCTACCATGATTCTAAGGATATTAAAATACACTCGACCACACATACATAGATACAAATATATACATATACATTATATAAGTTAGGTTAGTAGCAAACATACAAATTCAAGGAGAATATTTTTACAACACCCGATTTAAATTTCTCACAACATATATTTTTATTGATATAAATTGCAATTATATAATAAAGAACGATATAATTATGGAAAATATAGATAGAAAACTATACTCATTAAGATTATAATATGACCAAATTAAGTCACAAATAATTATAAAACTTTAGTGTAAGTGCACCTATTTTAGTGTAAACTATACTCGTTGGATTGGTTCCCCAAACCTATGTACGATGCTGCCGCGTCTAGCAAAGCGCGCACATGACCACACGTCACCATGTGTCGCTGCGGGGAGAGAGGGAGAGAGAGAGAGAACCCGAAATCGTGCGGCACGACTTCTTTTGTTCATAAAGGATCTTTTTGTAAAGCCTTTTTAAAAGTTGTAATATTACAATTTTGGTATTTTTTTGGAAATTAGTAGACACAAAAGGATTATATTTTTGATATTTTTTTTATTTTTAGAATGGGGTCAAAAAAATGGGTGGCACTATTTAGGGATAGGGTGGAAATTTTCAACTTTACCTGTTGATACTAAATAGAAGGCTACTTTAGTACCTTAAAATGATTTTCTTGCAATCTTTTAGATCAATCTATCACACCACTTTTAGTTTAAATTTGATATATTTTTAAGAAACTGGCCGATATTTATTTAACTAGGCAAAATTAGGAAAACAAATAGGGTAGTGATGGTAGCCGCTACATATGGTTATTTCTGTGAAAATTGGAGACTTGTCATGTTGCACCATACTCTTTGTACTTGCTTCATAAAATACCATATCTTTGAAATTTAGAAAATGAAAAATAAAATAAAAATTTGGATATTCTTTTGGCCCTATTTTCTAATATGGTACAAAGCCCCTTTGTGCCAAAAATGGACCCACTATGAAGAAAATTACTTTATTGTGCATAGTGTATTTTTTTATTTAATAGTGTGCGATTGCCTCCTACATCACGCAAAATATAGAAAAACATTGTTTAAATAAAAATTGGAAACTATTTTGGCACTATTGATTATTATGGTACAAGGCACCTTGGTGCCAATAATGGACACATTATGATGTAAATTATTTTATGGTGCATCTCTCACAATTTAATTTTAAAATCAATATGTGATTACCTACTACATCACATACCTTTTAAAAAACCTTGTGCGATCACATTGCATACCATTTTTTAACCATGCGTAATTTTGTTTAAACATTGCACACCTTGTTTGAAAAAAGGTATACGATGATTGCATTGCATACGAACGGAATAAATGAGCTGATATGTAGTATAGTGTGAATTCAAATTTTCTGACTATGGTTTGCTAACTTTATGGTGAATTTGAGTCACTGACATGTGAGCCCTACTGTTAGTGACTCAAAGTCACCTAACTTGGGGGTTTCTTAAAGTCAGCGAATCCGTGCCTATAGTATAGACTATAGTGTATGATGCTAGGCTTCTCATCTTAACTAACCCCATTCACTCTGCATTGCAAAGCTATTCTCGCAAATGCATGATGCATGCCGTCTCCATCGTTGTGGTGACGTGCTTGAGTTGTCCATGGCCATGGGACTTGACATGCATGGCTAGCTTAACGTATACTGTAATCGATACGAACGCGAACACAAACACGTATCACAAACATCAATCAAGGATGGCAACGGCCGGAAAACGTACGTAGCGCGGTTGGCAGGTCTTTTCGACCCCAAATGCTGACATTACAAGCTATATAAAACATGCATGCAAATTGTTTCTTGCCTTTCGAGCTAGCGATGGCTCCGTATTCGCGACAGTGCCACGTCATCATAATTAAACAATCCAAGACACGGATCCTTCATCTCGCGACACGTTTCATTTTTCTCTTTAATGCTGCTTCCTTTTTTT
Organism: Poa pratensis; assembly: GCA_947311845.1. Classification (NCBI taxonomy): domain Eukaryota; kingdom Viridiplantae; phylum Streptophyta; class Magnoliopsida; order Poales; family Poaceae; genus Poa; species Poa pratensis. Next base: position 27,615,057 of record CAMZMU010000057.1, on the reverse strand, counting down.
TTTTACTAAATCTTTAATGCTGCTTCCTAATGATTTTCAGTTGTCTAAATTTGTTAAAAGTCTCGCGCGGCCCTTTAAATTTTTCCACTCTTTGCTTTTCGAAGAAAATATGAAAATTGCACTATTAAAGGCGTCCCATTTTATCGGCATGGTGGTCCAATTTTTATTCTTTAAGTTATACATAAAAAAGTTAGGTTGAGATGATGATAGTTGGATATTCTATTCCCAAAAAGAAATAAAAATTCTTTACAAAATTGACTGGCATTTTTATAAAAATTAAGGCAACATATGGATAGCAAATCCTTTTGTGTGTGCAAAATAGGTTGTGCGGTTTTAACAGTTACCGTTTTACATGGCACGTCTATGACTGGAAGGTAAAATAACACGTTATTGAATTTCTTTCAGAAACAAAATGTAAATTAAGTTCTTCAATGAACATTTAAAAAGAAATTAATCTATGAGAGCATTGGTCGCGTGCATATTCCCGCCCTCCACCTAACATTTTACGTTCCATTCTAAGCAAGTACGACGCCGACGAAAAGTCACTTTGGCTCCTGGACACGAGTGATCCCTTTATTTTAAAAAATAATTTAAAACTATATTTATAATTTTTCAAAAAATATATTAAACAGAATCTGACAATGATGCATCCTAGAAACATGTAAAATCACAATGTGAAATTCTTTGTGTTATGGGCTACACAAAAATGACAAAATCTTGTATATTTTGAAGATTTCAATGTGTGCATACTCATATCCACACATTTGTCAATCTTTAGCTCAAAATATAAAGTATTTCAAACTGAGATTTGGCACGTCTATGAGATACATTATTGACAACATGTAGGATTTTTTAGAACTTATAAATTTGTTTTTTTAAGTTTTAAAACAAATGAAGCACCGGAACTCGGGAGTCAAAAATCTTCACTCCGTCACAGAACACCAAGTACCCTGCACTCAGGATGGGAACGGGCCGACCCGGACCTGGCCTTGGACCCGGCCCCTATGGCCCTAGGGCCAATTTGTGAGGCCACGGGTTGACCCATAAAAATATAGTAGGTGGCCTCGTTGGCCCGATGGGTAGTTTGGGTCGACCCAAATTCGAGCTTTACTTTACTTTGGGGAAAAACGAGATGTTTAAGTTAGTCACGGTTTAATGCAATCGCACTAGTGTAAGATTTAAAATTATTAATCATTTGAATGTTATTTATATGCAGCATAATCAACCTAGCAAAAAATAAAGGAAAACGCCCGTTCATGTAACTTGCGGAAACCAATAAGTACTGTACTGTTTGCATGCACGTGTGCTTTGCCTCGCCAAAAAAAAAATCTTGTGTTCGTACTTAGTTAGCTGACAGAAACAATTCTTCCGCCAGCTGCTGGGTCTGTACGCAAGTGTATGGCAAAAAAAAATCAAGTTAACTTTGCTCTTGTCATAACTGAGCGCTAGCAGCAAATTATATATAGACTATGTACATCGCAAGATCGGGGCCTCAACAACATCAACTTGAGTACGTGACAGAGATCGGAGCTATTATATGACATAGTATGAGACTATGAGGTGGGCCGACCCGGCTGACCCAGCGGATCACCCGGGGCTAGCCCTGCTGGCCCAAATATCGTTTGAGGTCGACCCGCATGACCCATTGACCTTGATTTTTTGGGTCGGGTCAGTGACCCGGCGGGCCGACCCGACCCATTCCCATCCTGACCCTGCACCACCGGCGCTAGGAATGACCACAGCTACAACGTGTTGTTTTCGGTAGGAAATACCGCACAGCTAGCATAAGTTGACTCCGCTACAACCACTCAATCATCTTAGTAACACGGAGACCCCCAAACTATACCCCTAACTGAATGGCTTACTGCCTTCTACGCTTCCTCTACTAGTATATAATTTACTAAAAACAATCATGCAGCTAGTGTATACGAGTCTCAACAGAATGCAGTGCATAATGCATTCTGTTTTCTTCTATCCACTGAAGCTACAAAATTTGTGGACGAGTTTATCTTTGTTTTCTTCTATCTTAATAGAATATTTACATAACGTCTGTCTTTCTCTCAGAAGTAATGCACTACCCATTGAAGCTAGAATGGTGAGACCTGAGAAGTGTATCCATTAATTTCGTCTTGCTCTGAAACTTGGTGAAGGGGACTTCTGAGTTCTGACATTTCGTAAGGAGAGTTCAGGAACTCCCCTGCCATATGAAATGAACTGGATGAAGCAGAAAAGTAAAGGTCCGTGTGTCATTTTCTCCAGCACATTTCCTCCACTAGTTCTACGCGAGCCCAATCTTCCAGTAGTACTTAAGCCGCTGCTACTCACTTTTGTAAATTATCGCTGGGGTCGACCTGTCTCGCATATATTTTGCTCTCTCCCGCCGTTGCTTCCTCGGCCGGCCTCCCGTTCCGACGCGTCGCGGCCGCCTTCCACAACGGATTCCGTCGAGCTCGCGCGGGTGCGAGCACTACTGGACTGCTGCATCGTGAAGCTGCGTCGGGGAAGAGAGGCACCGTGATAAGTGGTCGGCTCGCCGCGCGATGAGGGGCGGCGCCGCCTCGGCGCGATGGGGCTCCGCGGGGACGACGCCGCGGTCGCTCAGCACGGGCTCTTCGCCGCGCGGGGGGTCCGAGCTCGACATCGAGGACGGGGAGGAGCTGGTGGAGGTCACGCTCGACCTACAGGACGACGACACCATTGTGCTGCGGAGCGTCGAGCCGGCCGCGGCACGGGGCGAGCTCGCGGTCGCGGACGGCGGCGGCGCGTCGTCGTCGTCCTCGCGGTCGCCGTCGATCCGCCGGACCTCGTCGTACCGGCTGCTGCAGTTCTCGCAGGAGCTCAAGGCGGAGGCCGTGGCACGCGCGCGCCAGTTCTCGCAGGACCTCACCAGGCGGTTCAGCCGCAGCCACAGCCGCAGCGACGAGGGCCACCACCAGCCGCCGCCGCCGGCGTCCGGCATCGAGTCCGCGCTCGCCGCCCGCGCCGCGCGCCGGCAGCGTGCGCAGCTTGACCGCACGCGCTCCGGCGCGCACAGGGCGCTCCGCGGCCTCCGGTTCATCAGCAGCAACAAGGCCAGCAACGCCTGGAGGGAGGTCCAGGCCAACTTCGACCGCCTCGCCCGCGACGGCTACCTCTCACGCTCCGACTTCGCGGAATGCATAGGTACGTGCCCACCGCCAGACAGAACACGCTGCCATTTTGCTCTGTTCGGATTCTGGTTCACACTCTCTGGTCTGGGCAGGGATGGCGGGATCGGAGGAGTTCGCCCTGGAGCTGTTCGACACATTGAGCCGCCGGCGGATGATGAAAGTCGACACGATCAACAAGGAGGAGCTGCGAGAGATCTGGCAGCAGATCACCGACAACAGCTTCGACTCCCGCCTCCAAATCTTCTTCGACATGTAATTTGCTCTGTTACTCACACTTATCCGCTAGCTCTGTAATTAGTTATTACTGTTAGAGCAATGGCACTTTCAGCTCTGTACATACAATTCGTCACAACATTTCCCTTTCTTTCTTTCTTTCAATCAGGGTGGATAAGAATGCGGACGGCCGGATTGGGGAGGCGGAGGTGAAAGAGGTGAGCAACACTCCATGCCCATGGCTAGGCTTCCTTTCCCCTTTCTCCTTCCTACAGTTTGCTAGTATCTGAGGATATCAAATCAAATTATTTATGCTCTCGCCTAGTTTATTATAATTGGTCGATTGAACAGTAAATTTCCTCGCCCTGGCCACATCAAAATTCTGTTGAGCGTTCCGTCGAAACATGCAACTCCCGTACTCTCGGATGTCATTCTTAAATCTTAATTCCGTGCTTAGAGCGAAGGACAATTCTTAATTAATAATTATAACGGTTAATAACCCGACAAGCTAGGAGGGTTTAAGGTTAAGAAAAACCTAGGGGAAGTAAGTAACAACCTTTCGTTGACGTCTAATCGGAGTCGGTGAGCTAAACCGGCGGGGAAAGCATCCCAGTTTCACCAACTCGGCAATTCCTACCTGCCAGTGTTCGTGACGCTCGTTTTCTCCAGTAGCCCTTGAGGAAAAGGAGTGCTAGCTTTCTTCTAGAACCAGAACGCTGCGCAGTAGGTGAGGGGCATTTCCGCCATGTCCCGCTGATGTTTTCTGATCAGCCTCAGATAGACCGTGCGCTGAAAGGCGTGAACGATCCGGGTAGCTTTCGGATTTGGGCGCTAGAGGGTGCCTTTCACTCATGTCATCACCGTGTCAAAGGAGCTCTAGACCTCCAGTCACTCAGTTTATTTTTATTTTACTTTTTTTTATGTTGCATCTCATGCTGAAATGGTTTCATGCTTTACTCGTGTTCGCAGATTATTATGTTGAGTGCGTCCGCCAATAAGCTGTCGAGGCTCAAGGAACAAGCGGAGGAGTACGCCGCCTTGATCATGGAGGAGCTTGACCCCGAAGAGCTGGGATACATTGAGGTAAGCTCGTTGCCTCAATTTGGTGCTAGTGCTACACCTCTCAGCGACCACCTCTCTGATGCCAGCGGGATTAAGAAATCAAATGAGTCAAACCACCACTAATGTTTCTATTTTAAACAATGAGCGCGGTGAGCAAATCTCAAACCAATATTGACAACGATGAACTCATGCCACCGATAGCGATAATCTTGTGTAGGTAAACCTCCCTTGTTTACTTTAACCACCAAGAAGACCCGGTATTTTAGGAGTAATAGTTGACCCGGGTTGTCTTTCTCGGCGAGGCAGTGGAGTTGTACCAGCAAGAGCCTACCAATATCATCAGTTTTGTTTTGTTTATCTCACGCATTGCTGGGTGATGCGCATCAACCGGCCAAATAACCTACCCCTGAACTTGGCAGTTGACAATCACCATGATGGCGGTAAAAAATTCAGTCGCCACAGTGATGGGCCCCAACTACTACTTGCAACGAAATGCTCCATTGGAAACAATGGACTGAAGTTGGACATGGTATCCATGGACAGTTCTTTCCCATCATCATTTATGTCGAAGTTGGTGCGCAGCCGTGGACCAGCTAAGTCAGCATCGGTTTATTTTTTTTTGCCTCATTCCCTGCCTAGCTAGTTCAATGCTACCCTTAAGGCATCTCCAACAGGCCACCCCAAATGGAAAAAAAAATGTCCGTTTTGTCCGTTTAGGGTGGCCGGCGGCCAGGTCAGAGGTCCGTGTCCGTTTAGGGAGTGCAGTGCACCCAACGGCTCACCCGATCTAACGGCTGGGTGGGGAAAAGAGAGAGAGAAAAGAGAGTAGAGAGCAGGTGTGATGCGTGAGGAGGATGACAAGTGGGGCAAGTCGAACATGAGACGGACAAACGGACGCGCGGACAATGTCCGCCTCACCCCATTTCCTCCGCAAAGTTGGTCTGGAAATGTGGTGATCCGGGCTAAAAAACAAACAGTGGTCCGTTTGTGGTGCCCCGTGGGACATGCCTTCTGTCCGGCCGGATAAAAACGGACATGTCGGTTCATTTGCGGGGAGTCGTTGGAGATGCCCTTAACTTGCCGCCTGCCACACAGCTTCCGTTACCACAAAGACGTTTAATCATGGTTCCATGATTCTTCAGTTGTGCATTGTTCTTTTGTTGCAAGGATATGCTGAGTTGCCATACGATAAATCAATCCCAACCAAGGTTGGCCCATAGGAACCAGGAATATAGAGTGGAGAGTACCTTGTTTTCTTCGGTTCACATTGTTGTGGCTTTTGACCTTTTGTACTTGTTACATTATATATGGATTGTACTAGCCTTTTCTATCAGTTCGGACTTTTGGTTGCGTTGGCTAGTCCATGAAATATGACATGTTTCAGAGCCTAGTGTCTCGAGTTCGAATCTTAATTTTCGCAGTTTATTAAAAAAATGCTCGTAGCTCCCTTTGTGTCCAAGTATACGTGGATTGCACTGGTAGCCATTTTCATCAGTTCGGATTTTTGATTGCGTGGCTAGTCCACAAAATCACAATCATTATTCCACAAAACTTAAAGCTTAAGTTGCATAGTCATATGAGCCATCTGTGGCAGTCTAGCAGTAAGAGGTGTGCTGTATAAGTGTGTCGTGTAAATTTTTATTGCGTTTGGTTGAGCTTTGTATCCGTTAATTATTTTTTCTTGTAAGACTCACGCTTAATACTTCCTAATAAAGATGGTTGTGCATCAATCTATCCGATTTTTTCTCCTTTTCGAAAAAATATAAGCCATCTGCGCGACTAGGGGCAATCAAATTAAAAAAAAGTGAGGGCCTCAGGGGGGACGCAGTTCAGTTTGGCAGGACTTGATATTTTCGTGTATTAGATCCCTCAGTAATATTCACCTGCCTTGTATTTTCCCTAAGTAATTCTGCAAATAAGTATATTTTGTTCACAGGATATTTTTATCAATTAAAGCAGTTGATGTTCAATTGAATCAATGGTTGCAAATTTCGTGGCTTCTGAAAAGTAAACTGCTTGTTATTTCATTTCAGCTGTGGCAATTGGAGACTCTTCTATTGCAGAAAGATACGTATGTGAACTACAGTCAGGCTTTAAGTTGCACAAGCCAAGCACTGAGCCAGAACCTGGCACTAAGGAAGAAGAGCTCAATCCGCAAAATAAGCAACTCTTTGACCTACTACTTGGAGGACAACTGGAAACGGTTATGGGTGCTTGCATTGTGGATTGGAATAATGGCTGGACTGTTCACCTGGAAGTTTATGCAGTATCGCGACCGATATGTCTTTTATGTGATGGGCTACTGCGTCACAACCGCAAAAGGCGCCGCTGAAACCTTGAAGCTAAATATGGCAATCATCCTTCTGCCAGTATGTCGTAACACCATTACTTGGTTGCGAAATACAAGGGCTGCACGTGCATTGCCATTTGATGACAATATCAACTTCCACAAGGTTAGCCATGTCATTTTCCTCTCTTCTGAGCATAACTTATACTTTCATAGTGCAGTTACCTTAGAAGTTAGATCATTGAATTAAAATGCTCTCGAAGTTTTTAGTGCAGACTTCCATCATCTGTAGTTCACATTTAGATTTGATTTAAATGTGAGTTTGATTTGCCATATATCTCTTAACAGCACAAATTTGACCAAATACTCAACTAGACATGGTTTATTTAACACTTCACTTTTAACGATCCCTGTTAACTTATACTTCGGGGAGTACTAAACTTTCCCCAAACTACCTTGAGCTTTGGCTGAAAGTTGCAGACAGAGTTCTTTTTTTTTTTTGCAGTGGCCTACTTTATTATTCTATTTACTTTACTGCGGTAAGAGTTATTCTCCGTGCACTAGATTAGTTGTTGTGCTAACTTCCACAATTTGTGAGATATTAATTCTAAGTGTAATAATTACTTAACTGCAATTTACAGAGGCCTAAAGCTATCCACAGTTCACATAAAAAAATGGCCCTGGTAGATATGATACATCATATGGGTCTGTTTCCTGTTCTGTTCAGCCAACTCTGAACTTTTTGTTTTGTATAAAATTCAAAGTTAATAACAAGGACTTATGGTTTTGCTGTAACGGCAGACTATTGCAGCAGCAATTGTGGTTGGTGTAATTCTCCATGCAGGGAACCACCTTGCATGCGATTTTCCACGACTTATACGTTCATCAGATGAGATGTATGCTCCTTTGGGCCAGTACTTCGGGGAAACAAAGCCTACATATCTTACATTAGTCAAAGGAGCAGAGGGAATCACTGGGGTAATCATGGTTGTGTGCATGATAATTGCTTTTACTTTAGCAACTCGGTGGTTCCGTCGCAGCCTGGTAAAGCTTCCAAAGCCGTTCGACAAACTGACTGGCTTCAATGCTTTCTGGTATTCTCACCATCTGTTCGCCATTGTCTACGTGGCTCTCATTGTTCATGGCCAGTGTTTGTACCTTATTCATGTCTGGTACAGAAAAACGGTAAGATGTTTATGTATTTGTCTTCATTCTTTGTTCTTGAAACAAGTTGGATTCCTAATTTTTTTTTTGATGCAGACATGGATGTATCTTGCAGTGCCTGTGTGCTTGTATGCAGGAGAGAGGATTCTGAGATTCTTCAGATCTGGCAGTTATTCTGTCCGGCCCTTGAAGGTAATTTCAAATACATCAGAAACTTGGCCATTACTTCTTTGTTCCCTGTACTAACCCAGTACCCTTTATCTTCAGGTGGCCATCTATCCTGGTAATGTTTTGACGCTGCAAATGTCCAAACCTCCCGCATTTCGTTACAAGAGCGGGCAATATATGTTTGTTCAGTGTCCAGCAGTATCGCCCTTTGAATGGTATAGTGGTACTTGTCTGTCATCACTTCTGAACTATGTGTGCTGGATACTACTTTTAGGATAGATAATACCGAATGTCTTATCATTCACATCTACAGAAGGTAGACTGGGACACTGGTTGAACTTTGAACACTTGTCTCTTTCAGGCATCCCTTCTCAATTACTTCAGCACCTGGGGATGACTATCTCAGCATTCATGTTCGACAACTTGGTGACTGGACACGAGAGCTCAAGAGAGTATTTGCCGTGGCATGCGAGCCCCCAGTGAGTGGAAAAAGTGGCCTTCTTAGAGCAGATGATACAACTAAGAAAACGTATGAAGATCTCTTATATTTAGCAGTTAACTTTGTGCTCTGTACTCATTTTTTATAATACTCTTTTGGCAATGCAGCTTACCCAAACTTCGTCTCGATGGGCCTTATGGTTCTCCTGCTCAGGATTATGGCAAGTATGATGTTTTACTACTTGTTGGATTAGGAATTGGTGCAACACCCTTTATAAGCATATTGAAGGATCTGCTCAACAACATTATCAAATTAGAGGAAGAGGAGGTTTGTTGTATTATCCCATTTCTTCAGTCATCATCTTCACAATCTCATTAGTAAAATAAAATATCATTAATATATTATTTTATATTTTATCTTATTTTTCACTCACAAGTATAATTGCAGGATGCTTCAACGGACCTTTATCCACCAGTTGGCCGGAATAAGCCACATGTTGATCTGAACACACTTATGAGAGTTACCACGAGACCGAAGAAGGTCTTAAAGACCACAAATGCTTACTTTTATTGGGTGACACGTGAGCAAGGCTCTTTTGATTGGTTCAAAGGAGTCATGAATGAGATTGCTGAATTGGATCAAAGGGTAAATACATCAAATACCTTTTAATTTAGTGTACAGTGCAATTTTGTTATCTTCGGAAATTTGCAATACGTTCCCTTGTGAAGTTGTACTTACAGCTACCTTTGGCCCATGCTAGAATATCATTGAGATGCACAACTACCTCACAAGCGTTTATGAGGAAGGGGATGCTCGGTCAGCACTCATCACTATGCTTCAATCTCTGAACCATGCAAAGAATGGTGTTGACATTGTGTCTGGAACTAAGGTAAGGAGCGATGATTTCATTAACAGCTTCGCTCAGGCTGTTAAGTAAATGCATCGAAATATTGAGCAATTGCCTGATTATTTATTAGCATAAAGTGTTAGAAAAAGGTGTACACATGCAGCTACTACTTCCGTTTGACTGCCAGTGAACTCATTTTGCAGGTTCGGACACATTTTGCAAGACCAAATTGGAAAAAGGTTCTAGCTAAAATGTCCTCCAAGCATCCATATGCCAAGATAGGTTAGTATACATATTACAGCCTAACTAATCCTTTTTTGATTTGGTAAGTGATGGATTCATGGACATACGTGTTAACAAACTTTTATCAACCATTATCACAGTAATTGCTATATATCTATTCTACACTTATTATTTGCACAAACTAGCACATATATGCAAAATTTTCACTGCGATGCATATAATGAAAGTAGGAGAGAACAGAACATGAAGTTCCACATTATTTGTTCTTTCAGATTAGGCATATATGAGTAAGACTGCAAAGAAAACAAGAGTTTTGGCCTAGCCTGGAATCTTTTTTTTCTTATTTGGTTTCGTCGGTTGGCTCTGTTTCGATTTCTTTGCTAGGCTACCTTTGCAGTTTTATTTTGTTTGGTTTGCTTCCTTTGAAAGTTTCCGTGCCTTCTCGGTGTTCTTCAATTACAAAATGGTGCGCATTTCGATGCATGGCCGTGAAAAGATTGGTCTGAGTTAGTAATATGAAAGTAAGTCCATTATTGTTTCTGTTGCATACAGGTGTATTCTACTGTGGAACTCCAGTCCTAGCACAAGAACTTGGCAAACTTTGCCACGAATTCAATGGGAAATGCACCACAAAGTTCGAGTTCCACAAGGAGCATTTCTGAATAGCGAGTAACTATCTGACAGGAAACAAGAATAGATTGTGCTACTTGCACAGCATTTTTGTCCTCGTATATTCTTCTTTATAAAAGACAGGAAAGACCAAGGTGGAGAGGCAACCATAGGTACCGTCCTACACTTGTTGCTTGACAGTATATACACCCAACTCCCCAAGGAACAAACAATAGCGCCAACAAGAGGGATTTCAGGTAATCATGTAGAACTACATGTGCCGTCTACCATGGCTTTCGCAGCATTGACCCCGGTGGACCTGGGAGCAGATTCCTCCGGCAGGTCTCGAATGTACAGAGACCACCTGAAGAAGACCTTGATCTTCTCCTGAATTTAGTTGGGAATACAGGATGATATAGGACATAGATAGAGGACCAAAAACCACAAGGCCACATAACTGTATATGTTTCTCATGCAGCTGAGTGTCTGAAGTACGTTTGTATTTGTAATTACGTACAGTAAACGACACAAAGTGAAAGAGAAAAGATATACCAATTCAAGTGTTTGTAATTTGTGAGTATAGAGTGCATCGGCACTGATTGGTTCAAGGCTGGGCATACTATCCAAATTCAGGTTTGTGCTGTCGTTGCGACTTTGTGCCTGAGTTTGTGAGCATGTTTGTCCGTAGTAGCAAGATGTTGTTTCAACTGTGCTGTCGTTGCTGACTTGTGTCAGTTTTTTTTAGGGACGACTTGTGTCTGAGTTAGTAAAGCACAGAGCTGAACTCTTCAAAAGGTTACACCTATTGGCATACACACAATTCTCTTGAAATGAAATTCAAAAGAAGCGCAAAGGAGATGTCTGCGGTGAAAGAAAATATGGCATGAAAAAATGTCACTATTACTCATAGGGGGATCCAAATCGAAATCAAAACAAAATCACAGGGTTTGAGACGGCCTAGTTCTCTCGGGATGGGTCGAGGATATTCCCTGCAAAGACAATTGTGCCGGTCGCCTCCTCCACTATGAAGTAGGCAAACGGATGGTCAGCTACAAAATCCACTTGAGGAGGTGGCAGGCGGTGTCATTGAACATCCAATCATCATATTCATCATGGTGATGGATAGCCCAGCTCCCACCCCCGTAGGGGCGACGCGGGCGGCGGCCACACCGGCCACCGTCAACGGCGCCGTAGCCACCACCCCCAGCTATCCCCACCTCCCACGCTCTCACCGCGACCCTGCCCGTTCTCCTGGGCTGACTGCCAGGACGAGGAGGCAACTACAGTGTCCGAGCTCCCCGTTTCCCCGCCGGATCTGGAGGAGGGCGAATGGCCAGATTCGCGCTCGGTGCTGTCGGCGCCGCCGGCCTGCGACTGCGGCCCTGCCGCCGTGCTGGAGATGGTCTCCCCCGCCCGCAGGCCCCCTGCTCCGCCAGCTGAGTCGCCGCCCCTGTTCCAGCCGAGATTCCGCATCGCCGCCAACGCGGGCGTCGACTTCCCGGGCGAGTGCCTGCCTCCTCCTCCGCGCGGTTCGCCACCCTCCGGCAGGTGGCGCCGCAGCTCCGTGGTGGGAGGCACGCTGCTCACCCCACACGGCGCGGATCCCTCTGCGTGGGGCGACCCCCGATCTCCGCCTAGGTCGCCGTCGGGGTGCCGGCCACGGCGCTTCTGCTCGTGGATTGGCGTCATTGGGGGCAGCCTGCTGGCTCCGACTGGGATGGGTGCCGTGCGGCGGCTCTCTCCGTGTCCGTCCGGGTCGGGAGGGCTGCGGCAGGAGGGCCCTGTCATGCCTGGCGAATGTTTGAGGCGTCCGGCTCAGGTAGAGCCACGGGAAGGCGAGGCCGCCATCCTGGCAGCTGGAGTTCACCGCGGGTCTGGAGCACAAGGGAGTCGGGCGCGGCGTGCTGCTTTCTTGAGGAGGATGCGAGGGAGATGCTTCCACTGTCTCTGCTTAGGTCACCGCGCCGCCTCCTGCCACAACACTCGATCCTGCTGGCGCTGTGAGAGGGCAGGGCACCTGGCTAGGGACTGCAAGGTGCCACCTGCTCGGCCGCAACCGGCGAGGCTTCCTCGACATCGCTCGTCGCCGGTCAGCCCTTTCCGCTCTTTCGTGGAGGTGCTCAGGGCGTTCCCGGAGGTGGACGATTGCAACACCAAGGAGGAGGAGGTGCTGCTGGCCTGCGAGCGGTGCTACAAGGGAGGCGTGGACGGAGCTTTATCTGAGGAGAACGAGCGCGGCGGGCTGATGCTGCTGCCTCCACAAGATAAAGGCAGTGACCGTGAGTCGATTTCACAGGGGCTGCAGGATCAGCCATCCCTGGCATGGCAGGAGTTTCTTGGCGAGTTGTCGGCCTGGGTCTCGGGTCCGGCCTCAACTTGCTCCCCTCTTCTAGCTGATCGAGGTCCGGATGAGGGTCTCGCCATGGTGTTGTGCTCGCCAGTCGACACGTTGTGCGAACAGGTGCTGTTGTCGGACAATGAGGAGATGGGGGCCGAGCTGGGCGAGCATGCCACTGGGATGGAGGACGGGCACCCTTCCGAGGGGTCCTTCGTCACACTGGCCGGCCATGGGCAGCAGGACCTAGAGGTGGGTACACCTAGGTGCCCCTTGTCGAGCTCCATCGCTAGCATATCGACGCCTCTCGAGGCCTCCGTTTTGGGCACGCCGGCCATGACGTTGGTCCACGAGATGGAGTTGGAAGCGCCGGCAGTGCGGAGGAGTGTGAGATTCGCCAAGCAGCACCCGAATGGCGCCAACATGGAGCAGCTAGCCAAGGAGGCCGTGGCGCGCCGTCTCAGTTCACAGCTTGAGGATGCATGCCCCTCGGAGCGTCTGCGACAGGACTATATGGGCCTGCTTGACGGTCCTCTCACGGACCAGGCGGCGACTGCCATCGACGACCTCGTCCTCTCTGTGATGAAGACCAAGAAGAAGAAGAAGAGAAGTCAGGGACTGAGATTGAGCGGCAAATGCCGCCCGTGGTGGCCTAGATGCTGTTTTTGATGACTGGGCTCTCCTACTTGCCAAGGTGGCAAGGAGGTCCTCGTTCTGTCAGTGGGCTTTGGTTGTGCCCATCCGGATCGATGCACCGTGCTTTTGCTAGATGGCGTGCCAGCGTGTCGTCGGTCGGAGAAGGCTGCTGACTTGGAGGACACTTACGGGCTTTCCACCCAAATCTCGGAGGACGGCTTGGAGGACGAGGAACAGAAGAACCTTCCGCAATGTGACGAGCTCGCCTACGAAGGTGGCGGCTTTGGTGTGGGAAGAGGTGGCGCAGCGGGCTTTCGCCCACATGCACGATCCGGGAGACTCTTAGTTTTGTCTGTCTTCATAGGGATTTTCCCTAATCTTAAACTCTGTAAATAACATTCTATTCTATCTAATCGGATGACGGATACGACCGTCTTAAAACTCAAAAAAAATATTCATCATGGTGACAGCCGCAGCTTCTGTGCCTTCCTCGTTTACCTCGATGACCGCCTTGTGGATGACCTCACTCACGACCAAAGGAAAGCCGGATTCATCTCGCTCTACCATGTTAGACAGATCGGCTTGATCACCGAACGGCAATTGAAGCCCCAGCTTCTTGAGAATGGAGACAACGCTGCTTTGGAAGGACAGCTTGAACTTGGGCACCCGGAACTCGTTCACGTCGATCATCCTCTTCGGCAGGTGCTCGTGCAGGAACCCTGGCTGGGATGCTAACGGATGGCACCCGCGGGGTTCGGGGCCGGGTTTGCTACCCCCATACCCGCCTCCGCCACCTCTCCCCGCCACCACCACACGCCCCCATACCCACTGGCGGGTCGAAATCTCCACCAGACCCGCCACCCGGTGGGTACCCGAGACCCGCCGGGTACCCGCTTCTGGCTGCTCCACGTCCCAGCCTCCCTCCCAGCGAACGGCCGGCGGCGGCAAACCATGGCACTGACTGCCTCCTTGTGCTCCCTGGAGGTCGACTACATGTGGGGGAGATGGAGACAGGAAGGAGCAGCACAAGAGGAGGGCGCGGCGGCGCAAGAGGAAGGAGCCGGCGGCGGCGGGCGGCGGCGAGGGGAGACTGCAGGCGACGGCGGGTGGCGGCGCCGCGGAGAAGAAGGACAGGAGACTCCAGGCGACGGCGGCGCACGCAGAGAAGGGGAAAGGCAGGGGTAGGTGGGATGCGTGCGCGCGTGTCGCGTGCGGCGTGCGTGCGCCGTGCAGTGTGCCGTGTATTGTGTTTGTGTGCATGGTTAGGGTTAGCTGCGTGTGTGCGTGTGTGCTGTGTGCGTGGTGTGTTTGTGCGTGTGTGCTGTTTGCGTGGATGCGTGCGTGGTTAGGGTTAGCTGCGTGTGTGCGTGTGTGTTGTGTGCGTGGTGTGTTCGTGCGCGTGTGCTGTTTGCGTGGATGCGTGCGTGGTGGCATGGGTGCGTGCGTGCTGTGTCATGTGTGCGCTGAGGCACTGACATATGTGGGGTTTACACGTTTTGTCGGGTCTGCGGGTTGGCGGGTGCGGGTTTAGCGCCCCATACCCGCCTTCGCTGTACCCGGCGGGTTTAGATTTTTCCCACTAAGCAGCCTACGGGTTTTTTTTCACACCAAACCCTTCTCATTTAATGCGGGTACCCATCGGGTTAGTGGGTATCGGGTACCCATTGCCATCCGGTAACCAGTCAATCAGATTCGGCAAGCCGTCACATGCATCTGGGAGGAAGATGCACAAAGAGAACTGTGTACGCTTGTTATGATCAGAGAACACCTTCCCAAAGCTTGATCCGGTGCTCAAACCTTCCGCTTGTGCCATCTAGTACCGGAGTTTGAGCACCTTGAACCCGTCGTGCACGGCAATGAACTGGGGGTCCCAACTCTGCATGAACGACACATCAACGGCGCCGCCGTCCGGCCGGTGGAAACGCTTGCTCCGGGTGTCCCTCTTGTCGAAGGACTCAACCCACTTGCCCTTGAAGTAAATGGCGTTGCCGAGCACAACGCGGGTGAGCGGCGTGATTGATCGCGGACCAAAGACGGAGCCTATCAGATTGTTCGTGGCCTCTGCGACCCACGCATTTATCTGGCCCCGTGCTTCCTCCAGATTGCCGATGAAGTCGACGGTGCTGGGCTCGGCCTTGTACTTGCCCACGACGACCTCCCGGAAGGCTGGCTTCAGCGGGTAGGTGAGCTCGCTCTAGATGCCGCACGCGAACGCGACACACGGAACACCGGAGTTGGACTAGTCCTTGAGCGTCTCCCTCGCCACGCGGGCGACGATCTCCTCGAGCTCACCACGTGATCGTGCACCGACGACCCGAAGGATCTCTCAAGGGTGTCGCCCCGGGTGCCGGCGGCCAGGAGCGCGAGCGCATCATAGATGGACAGTGGCGAGAACACCAGGTTGCTGTTCGGGTTCTCCTTGGCCAGGGACCTTGCGAGGCCGGCAGAGAGCACCGCCAGGCTGCCAAAGTCGGCCTACGCCGTGGGGTCCTCGTAACTTCCATCGCACGCTCTCGAGACAGAGAGAAAATCTGGACCTAGGTTCTTTTCCTTGATGCTACACGCTAACGAGAATTGGCTTTATTTATGCACGGTGATTGCTGGACCTAGGTTTTCCGATTGGCGACGAATTGTGTGGACGTTTCTGTTTGTGCAAACGGTACCTATCCACGAATGTTAGGGTTTTGCAGAAATGTTACACACGACGGCGCGCCTCCGTGGTAGACACGTGTCGGCAGCATGGCGACTCGGGACCAATTCCAGTCCGCATCGCAAGTTGTGGTACCTCGTGTGCACGTTTTGCAACTTGTGGGATTAAAATGCACATCAGACGCAAGTTGTGGTACCAAAACTGTATATATCTCTTCTCAAGCGGGGTAAATCGAGAGAAAGTGGAAACAGTTTAGGTCACATTCCATTCCCTGATTCCTTGGGATTTTACTTTCCTTTTGTACATCTGTTTTCTACTAATTGAGTACGTAGTATTTGAAGTACGTGTCTCTCACTTTTTCCCATTTTTTTTTGAGATTCACATGCTGTATTCAAACAGAGTTGATGATTACAGGCATGTTCAAACCAATTGGTGGCTCTACTAGGGGGATGGCTAGTGTTCGCACGTTCGATGGATAGCTATTGATCGCACGGTTTTCGACATCCCAATTAGGAAAGTACTAATTATTCGCGTCATTAGCTATTCCCTTTATGCGCATGGGCAAGCTAGCTGGTCCCCCTGCATGCACGAGGCACCAACGTGAGGCGGGTGATGGAGCAGCAGCATAGCGGGGTCCACCTGCATGCAACGTTTTCTTTTTTCAAGATTCTCTCCTAATTCTAAATTTTAAAATGTTTTATCTTTCGAACGACAAATCAAACTGAATTTCCGCTTTCACCACTAAGCCAGTCGCGACGAGATTTTCGAAACTAGATCCCATATTGATATGTTTTGACGATATTTTTTTCGAGCTAAAAGTTACCAACCCTACTGTACGTGAGTTACCAAGGGTAAAATTCTAAAACATCTTAAAATGTTACCAACCTAAAAACTAGTAGATGATGATGCCAAGCAAATAAAAAGCAAGTTACCGATCCTGAAACTAAACTGAAATGTTACCAAGCATATAGTGCATGAATTACCAGCTTAAAAACTAGTACACGATGATACCAACCACATAGCCAGCGAGATAACAATCCTAAGACTAACTAAAGTGTTACCAAGCATTAGCGCACGAATTACCAACCTGAAAACTAGTAGATGATGATACCAAGCAGATAGCAAACGAATTACCAATCCTAGGACTAGCTAAAGTGTTGCCAAATACCAACCATCTAGCGCACGAATTACCAACCTAAAAATTAGTACATGATGATTCCAAGTACCTACCAAGCAAGTTACGGATCATATAACAAACTAAAGTGTTACCGAGCTTTTAGAGCATTGCGTTACCAACCTAAATACTAATACATGATGATACCAAGTACCTAGTAAGCAAGTTACCGATCCTAGGACTAACTAAAGTGTTACCGAACATCTAGAGACGAGTTACCAATCTAAAAACTAGTACATGATGAGACCAAGTACATAGCAAGCAAGTTACTGATCCTAGAACTAGCTAAAGTGTTACCAAGCATCTAGAGCATGAATTGCCAACCTAAAACTAGTACATGATGATACCAAGTACATAGCAAGCAGTTACCGATCTTAGAACAAATTTATAATAGTAGAAAGTGGTAGTTCTTTGATGTTCTCTTTTTTTTACTAGTAGAAGTGGGCTTTTCCTATTCCCCACCCATTTTTAATTATCCTAAAAACCACTGTCCCAAAAAGGGAATTGAAAAAGTATACTGAGTGTTTTTGCAATCAAAAATTAAATATTTTTTGTTTTGGCGCGTAAAGAGAATAGTAAAAAGGGAATAGTAGGAAGAAAGCGCGCGAGATAAAGTGCTTTCTTCCTATACCCATCCTTTATAGTTGCTCATGAAAAACCACCTGCCCCAGAAAAGAAATTTAAGATAAATTGGGCCTAAAAATTGTTTTTCATGAAAAACATGTTTACAAAAAAAGGGATAGAAAACGTGAGACTAAAACTCTTAGATCCTGATTTCAGTTTTTTCTATTCACTTTTTACAATTTTAATGATTAAAAACTAAAATACACAAAAGGAAGAAAAAAAGGAAATAGAGAAACTTTGTACATGTGCGTGTACGTGGTCAGCAAAAAGCTGCTTCTGCCAGCTGCATGCATGGCACCCACAAATCGACAAAAACAAATCGAATGCATGTGGCCCTAATTAGCAACGAGTAATTAGCTGGTGGCAAAAAGGCAAACGATGTCCATGCATGCAGCGAAAAAGGGAATAGAGGGGCATGCAATGCATGAAGTGCAACGCGGGACCACTAGAGTTAACAGTGCATGCAGACAGCTAGCTGATTAGGGGAGGGAAAGGGAATAGGAACCTGCCCGACACGCGCGACGCAGCGTGTGCGAGCGCTCGAACGAGCGAGAATAAGCGCTTTCGGCTCTAGTAGCCATACATACATGTCTGTCCGCAGGCAAAAGTAGCAAAACGAGCCAGTCTATGAGCTTCGTCGTTTGATTCCCTTTGTTCATGTCCGAAGTAGGTATTTCCTCTCATTGAGGATACTCCCTAATATGCTAAGGTGCTCACCTTGCAAGCCAGTTATGAATTCCAACAATCCGAAGCAACCTGTATAGGGCGAGAAGAAGATCCGCTGCCACGTCCAGAGCTTCCCGACATGCTTGTCGTGGTGGGATCACGGCAGATGCCATAGGTATGGCTAAGATGGGGCCGAATGGTCGTTGGGGGAATCCGGGGAGGGTTTATGCACTCAAGAAGTGCACACGCAAGAACACGCAAGAACACGAACAAAGAACCAAGAAAGCAAGAACACAAAACACACCACGATGTACCCTGCTTCGGGGCCCTCTTGCGGAGGTAACACCCCTACTGCAGCACTATCCTAGTCAGTGTATAGCTCAAAGTGACAAGTACAAGCTGCTCCTCGAGCTGTATGATGATACAATGGTGAGAACTCGTGGTGGAAGATGATGCTACAAAGAGAGGAAAAGGCACTCCGAGCCTGAACCGAGGTCTCTCCGAGGTGTTCCGAGCTTCCTCTCTCTCTCTCTCTTGATCTTCGATCTGGATCCTGATCGTCCCTCTAGCAGGAGGGGGTGAAGCCCACTATATAGGCCAGCCGGGTTACCATTGTGCCCCTCGCAGAACACTGTTGCCATGCCTCTGCAACGGTCACCACCGTACCACCGTACCTCGGTCGGGGACAAGACGTGGCTTGCCCATCTCCTGTAGCCTAACGGCAGAGCTAGCATGTCCCCTCTGACCGAGACAGGACGTGGCCTGGCAGAGCTACCTCGTAGCCTTTACCCAGACCTCGCGTGGTCAGCGGTCGGAGACGTGCAGGCCCGCCGAACCCGGAGCACGCCTCTGCCATGCTCCTTGACAGACGCTCCCGTGTCAGGCGCTCTAGTACCCGGCTGGAAGTGACAGGAGCATTGACTCCGGCCCGACCTACAGCCCATCACCTCGGTTAGCTCGGCGCGTCCGTGCCGTACCTTGGGTCTTGCGCTTAATATCTTTTACTAGCTCGGATCTTACTTCCTTCCCACAGCTTCTCCTGCACCCACAACACAAACCACCGCACTGAGGTAGTTAGGTCGGCAGAACATAGCTCGGACTGAACCTCGGCCCTGGCCAACAGTATACCTCGGACCCCTCTGGGCCAAAATAGGTCGGCCTGTATTCTCCAGGTCAAGATGAAGCTCGGACCTTCCCAGGCCCAAACAGGTCGGCCCTTTCCGTACCTCGGCACAACTTGGAACACCACCTTATGCCAAGCCTTGACCCTACCCGGGGATACTCCCCCGACATTAGTCCCCGAAGCTGGTGCGGTCCTACGACCTCGGAAGGAGGGCCGTAGCAGGTTCAAAACAAGCCTTACACCACCTCCTAAACCGACCTCCAACATAGTCATGCCGAGGTACCTCCCATACACCACCATCCAATCCGAGGTAGATATGCGAACTGAACTCTCCGAGCTATCTGACTCAGCACCAACTTGCCTCAAGATTTTCCGAGGTACGTGGCGAAGAATCTCTGCCCGGGCTTCGGAATCCGGACCTCTGCCAAGCAGATTCTGACCACACGCCGCCCTCGTCAGCCGGACCCACCGAACAGCGCACCTGCGCACTCAAGTACTTGACCGCCCACGACCCCTCGATTTTTGTGCTGACCAGCGCAGGAAATCCGGGGTGGGCGGTTGCCACTCTGCGGCCCACGATGTGGCCGATCGTGCGGCCGCAGACCGCGTAACCGTGCGCCCACTCGCACACGATCCCGCGCCTCCCGATAACCGCGCGGTAGTGGCGCAGTTAATGCGGGCAGTTACCGCGCGCGGCTATAAGTAGGGCCCCACGGGTAACTTCGCCATCTTCTTCCTCCTTCACTCGCCCTCTCGCCTCCATCGCCACCAGTGCCGCCGCTTCCGGTTGAGAAGAAACACGTTCCCGCCGCCGCCGACGAGCAGCTCCTTCGTCGCCGCTGCGACCGCGTCACCGGCGCCGCCCTTCAGCACCTCGTTTTCACGGTATGTACTCCCTTTCCTGATACCCTAGGCATTGCCCTAGGTTTCTTCCTCTTTGCGCTGTGGTTCTTCATATGTTCTTGAATAAAACTCTATTTACCTCCTCCGGTAGATCTTACTTGCATACTTTTTTGGGTAGTAGCGAGTTTCATACCTCGGATAGATGCTCGCCTAGCATAGATATGCCTCTATGTATATTAGATAGCCGTCCAACTCCTCCTGAGTTAGCCAGATATAGCCTTAGATTCCAGATTCACTTTTTCTTTGCTAAACTTCTGTGCACTCTTCTGCAGATTGATTCTGCCGAGATGTCTCCTCCTGAGACTTCGGAACAAACCGAGGTTCCAGACCTCGAACTGGAGGTCGGAGAACGAGCCGGCTGGGAAGGTTCGGATGTAACTCCGGACGAAATCCAGTGGCTCAGGGCGACTCGGCGGATTCCCGCCGGGGTAGAGTGTCGCCTGCCAGAGGGCGAACTCGAGCCTCAAGTCAAGGAAGGGGAACGGGTGGTCTTCGTCGCGCACTTCCAGCGCGGCTTCGGACTGCCCGTTAGCGATTTCTTCCGGAGCTTCCTCGACAAATTCCGACTCCAGGTTCATCACCTCCCCGCCAACGCCATCACCACTCTCTCCTGCATCGTTTCCTTCTCTGAGGGATACCTCGGCCTCAAAGCCACGGTAGACCTCTTTTCTCGCTACTTCCAACTTAAGCGGCAAGTGATCCCGGATCCGAAAAACAAGGATCTGCCCAAGCTACTAACCGCCTGCGGAGCAGCCATCATAGCTCCTCGCCGAAACTCCATCTTCCCACGTATCGCTACTCCGGACACCGTTCGCAAGTGGCTCCGGACGTGGTTTTACGTGAAGAACTCCGGCGAAGAGGACTTCCTCAATCTGCCGGTGTTTAACCTCAGCCCTCCTACCGAACCGCTCAACTGGGACTACACTCCCCCTCTCACCAGCGAAATCAAGTCCATCCATGGGTATGTTGCGAAATGGCAGGACCCGGAGGACCCTGCGAACGACGGGAAAGTCCTGACGGCTGACGATCTGGCCTGCACATTTGTGAAGCGCAGGGTCTCCCCTCTCCAGGCGAGGACTCACAAGATCTGCCACATGAGCGGTCTTTATGATCCAACCCGCCATACGCATGTTGCACTGGACAACGCCGCTGTAGCTCGGCGAGTCCGAGCTATCACCAAGTCCAAGATATCTGACGCTTGGACATGGGGAAGGGAACCCCACTACAGGACCAAGCCACCAAAACAGGTACGCTGTTCCGACGTTTTCTTCGGTACTCCTTTACCACCGAGGTCTTGCTACCGACGTTCATCTTGACCATTTTCTTCCTAACTCCTTTTCATATGTCTGCCATATAGCTGTTCTCCCGCCAGACCGCCGAGGATGGAGTCCATCCTGCGGACCACTTCGGCAAGGATCTTCCTGTCGAGGACCCACCATCCAACGAGGACCCTGACAACGAGGATTACATGCCCATTGCCTCGGCCCGCGTCACCACCGCGGGTAAGCCTCAAGCACAAGCTTCAGTTCAAGAGATTTCGGATGACGAGGAGGGATTTCTCGTCATGGAACCAATAAACGCGGTACCTATCTCCTGCCTTCCTCACCTTCCGAACTTTACTCCAGCAACCAGCCGGAAACGCGCTGTGCCGCAACTTCGGCCGCCGAACCATCCGCCACTGGAGCCTCCGGACCCACTGCGGCTCCGGTCAAGAGACGTCGGCTGAAGAAGTCCGGAAATCCTCCTCATGCCCGAGGGGGCAAGAAGTTTCCTACTTCGGATGGGTAATGCTTTGCTTCTATAGCCAACAAAGTTTGTTGCTTAAACTTATCACCTCGGTACTAACACTTGACCATCTTCCTTCGTTGCAGTGACCCCATAGAAGTGGATCAGGAGGTATCCTCCATGACTGCACCCGTTGGTGCCTCTGAAGCCACGACCACCCCGACGAACTCTCGCCCCGTATCTCCTCCACCGAGGTCTGGCCCGGCCTTGGAGAAATCTGCCCCCACCCGAGGCCAGAGTTCTCCGCGTCCTCAAACGGTGCGGGGACCAATCGCGCCAGCACTCCGGCTACCGCCTTGCCGGAGCCTCGACTCTCCCCCCGCAGCCAGACTGCCCGCAACCAACAACAGCAACAGCAGAAGCTTCAGCAGAAGCAACAGCCCAAGCAGCAGCCCAAGCAGCAGCCCCAAAAACCAGTTCGCCAGACTACCTTGCCGTTGGAGAAAGGCAAGGAGAAAGAGAAAGAGATGGTGAAGTCTAAGGTCACCCCCAAACCAACATCTGGGTCTGGCACCCTGACTATCTCTTCTCCTTCAAGGATGCAACCGAGGTCTCCTCCCCGGTGTCACGCCGAATTCCTCCATTTGCCGCACCCGTTGATGAGACTGCTCCTCCGGCCGACGAATATGCTCGGAGGACATCTCTTATACTGGATAACCGGCCTGCTTCAAGCTCCGAGGCTGCTCAAGCCTTGGAGGCCTCGGTTAGGGGCATCGAGCAGGGCGGACCGTGGGGATATCCTCCTCTGCGCACTGACAGTGACAGAGCCTCGGCTCCTTGGAACACTACAACGCAGACTGGAATTCTGCAGACGAGGTCTCCTCGGCCTCCCTAGCTGCTCCGGTAGGTGAGCACCCTGCGGGAAACAGCGCCTGCGGCCGAAGCGTCACGACCTACAAGTCGCTGCCCTGCGTGCTGCTCAAAACATCGACGTAAGTCCTATTCTCTTTACTTTCATGCAGTATCTCATCTAATATCCACCATTCCCAGTCCCCGAGATTCGAGGTAAACTATTGACGCTCCGCCGGAGTTAAAATTGTTTGGCTTGAATCTCAAACCATTTTACCTTACTTTATCATGCACCTCGGGTACGAGTCCCCGAGACTCCTGTCGAGGCATACCCCGGCAACATTTTTCCAATGATTTGACTCCGAGTCCCCGAGACTCTTGTCGAGGTATAGCCTTTCTAACCGAGCTATGTTTTTCTTCCTTGCAGAATACTATGAACGTCCGCACGGACATCTTCCATACCCTCCTGTTTGACCACAAGAAACTCCACGACGAGCACAAGGCCGTCCTTGCAGAAAAGAACTCTTTGGACGAAAAGCTCCAACTAGAGAAAGCCGAAGTAGCTCGTCTGGTAAAGGAACTGAAGCGCATCACCGAGCTGCGGACGTCGGAAACAGAGCAGCTGCAGGCGGAAAAGGCCAGTGTTGTTGAAACAGAGAAGAAACTTCGGGAGGATGCCGCCAAGGAACATGAGAATGCGCTCCAGTTAGCCGAGGCCCGCGCCACCTCGGCCACCGAGGCTTATGAAGCCCTTCAAGCTTCGGTTAACCAGCTCCTCCCGACGCTGGAACGTATCAACAAAGAAATGGACGGTAAGCTTCTTGCCCCCCTTATCCTTGCTTTGTCCTCAACAGTACTGGCTCTTTGCCGAACTGTTTCTTTCATTATTAACAGGCTATTCTTCTGCAGAGCACTTCACCTACACCCAAGTTTCGGCTCGCAATATCACTGATCAGCACAGGAAGAGGCGTAGCGAGACGAACCCCGCCTGGACCATTGAGGACCACATCGTGGCCATCAAAGCTCGGATCCATCCCTTGAAAACCATTGGGTCCGAACTCCTTGATGCAGGTGTGTCTGCTTTCCGAGCCTTGTGGCCTCTTGCCGATGCTCCCAATACTACGCCTGAGCTCGCCGCCAAGCTTCGTGAAGCCGAACAAAGACTTCGAGAGTGGCGCTCATCCTCGGCTCGCGCTGGAGCTGATGCCGCTCTCAAATTCATCATGACTTGGTGCGAGAAGCTCGACCTCGAAAAGATGGACACTCTTCGCCGAAATTCGCCCTGGTCCACGGACCCAATTCTCATCCAGCGGCGCGAAAAGATGGCTTCCTTCTTCGCTGGATATGCCAACACCAAGAACTTGAGCGAGGGAGACACCTACTCCGACGCCGAAGATGACGAGCCAGAAGAGGATGAATACGAAACAGAATCCGACGTCGAAGCCGAGCAAGGTGACGATGGTGACACCCGCGAAGCAGAAACCGAGGCTTCTCCACAAGCTGGTGCCGAGGTTACTGCCGACGTTGCCAGCACCTCCCAGGCTACCTCGGCTGCTGCCGACGTAATTCCTGATGCCTCGACCTGAACTCTGTTACTATCATGCTTGGCCAAAAAACTTCATTAAATCCCCGGTATGCCGGGACGCAGATGTAATCAAACTTAAGTAGTTCCTTTTGCTACCTCTGTTACTATCATGCTTATCCGAACCATGCTTTTCTAAGCTTTACGTCGAATCCTTTTGAATGATTGCTCGAGTTTACTTTCGTGTTTACTATGTTTGGCATTCTTTGCTCTTGACTACCTTTTAGGCAGATGCCAGTCGAGTCACAAGATTGTTGTTCATAGCATACAGTACTTGGTAAAATTCCGAGGTATGTTTCAAAGTCATCCGACATAAACGAAAGGTAAAGACAGGGGTTAGTAAACGACACATGCCGAACTATAATTTTGGACCGAGTCCCCGAGTTCATTTTCATGTCTCCCACGTTTTTTCCTCTTTGCTCTTGACTACCTTTTAGGCAGATGCCAGTCGAGTCACAAGATTAGTTTCATAGCACACATTACTTGAAGTTTGAGACGAGGTTCAAAATAGTTCGGCATATGAACAAAACTGACAAACAGAGATAAAACATAAGCACAAGAGCGAGGCAGTCCCCGAGCTTTTACCTCGGAGTGCCGACATTTTTATTAAGGATTAACCGAGGTACATACATTGCGCCTTTCATGAGTAGAAAGGTCGGAGTAGAGCTACGTTCCATGGTCGCCTGACCTCTGACTCGGGGTTGTCCAGCCCATCTTCCCTTGGTTCCTGCGCATCTATAAGATAGTAGGAATCATTGAGCAGAGCTCGGCTCACAACGAACGGTCCCTCCCATGGAGGTGACAACTTGTGCCGGCCTTTCTTGCGCTGCACCAACCTCAGCACCAAATCTCCCTCGTGAAACACACGAGGGTTGATACTCCGGCTATGATAACGTCGGAGACCTTGCTGGTAAATTGCTGACCGAGATGAGGCCAATTCTCTCGCTTCCTCAAGCAGATCTACTGCATCCTCCCGAGCCTCTTTTGCCTCGGCTTCAGTGTACATTGCCACTCTGGGCGCATCATACTCGATGTCAGTGGGTAGCATAGCTTCTGCCCCATAGACCATAAAAAATGGCGTATAGCCAGTCGATCGATTTGGCGTGGTCCTTAGACCCCACAGTACTGCTGGTATCTCATCTATCCAACACCCCGGCGTTTTCAGCAGTGGTTCAATGAGCCGAGCCTTGATGCCGGCCAACACTAGAGCATTTGATCTTTCCACCTGTCCATTAGACTCCGGGTGTGCCACCGAGGCTATGTCCAGCCGGATTCCCTTGTTCATGCAAAACCGAGCGAACTCTCCAACAGCAAAGTTAGTGCCGTTGTCCGAGATAATGCTATGGGGGTAGCCATATCGCAGAATAATCTCCTTCAAGAAAGTCACTGCTGAATGACCATCCAACTTCCGGATTGGTTTCACCTCGATCCACTTGGTGAATTTGTCCACCATCACCAATATGTGTGTCATGTTACCTCGGGCTGGTTTGAACTCTCCCACCATATCCAAACACCATACCGCAAACGGCCAAGTGATAGGAATTGTTTTGAGCGCCGAAGCCGGCATATGCGTTTGCTTGGCAAATCTTTGGCATCCTTCACATCTCCGGACTATGGCCTCTGCATCAGCAAGAGCAGTGGGCCAATAGAACCCATGCCTAAACACCTTGGCCACCAGAGCTCTTGTGCTGCAATGATGACCACACTCTCCTTGGTGGATCTCCAAAAGCATCTCCTTGCCTTCAGCTGGCTCAACACACCGTTGCAACACCTCGGTTACGCTTCTTTTATAGAGCTCCTTGTTGATGATGGTGTACGCCTTGGCCCTCCTTTGAATCCTCCTAGCCTCGGTTGTGTCACTTGGCGTGCTTCCCTCCGTTATGAACTTCATAATTTGCTCCGCCCACTCCGGCACCGGGTGCAAAGGAAAAAGTTCCTCATCCACCTCCATTGGCTCGGCCACCATAATCTCCTCCATTATTTCCTCCACCATCCTGCGACCAGTCCCCGAGTCTGGATGAGCAGTCCCCGAGCTCTGCCACGCAGTCCCCGGGTCCGACCAAACGCATCCGACGTCTACCTCCATTGGAACAGGTCCGGGCTCTTGCTCCGCCGGGATGAAAATAGATTCGGATTCAGGAGAAGGTTTGATTGAAGGAGTTCTCAAGTGATTCAGGGCTACCCCTGGTGGTACTGCCTCTTTGATGAACCGAGCTTTGACAACACGTCGGCAGCATCATTTTCTGCCCGAGGTATATGCCTGTACTCACACCCTTCAAAGAACCCGGATATCTTTTGCACATGGAACCGATATAACGCCATGTTGGCATCCAGAGCATCCCAAGTTCCAGAAGATTGTTGCACCACCAGGTCGGAATCGCCGAAGCACTCTACACGCCGGATACCGATCTCCTTTGCCACCTTGAGGCCATGGATTAAGGCCTCATACTCCGCCACATTGTTTGATGCTGAGAAATGAATCTGCAGCACGTACTTCAGCTGATCTTGCTTTGGCGAGGTGAGGACTATACCAGCCCCCAGCCCGATCTTTGTTTTGGACCCATCAAAATGCATTTTCCAATAATTATAGTCCGGCCTGGGTGGCTCATACTGCATCTCGGCCCAATCACAAAAGAAGTCCGGCAACGCCTGGGATTTAATTGCGTCTCTTCTCTCGTAATGTGGTGCATATGGAGACACCTCAATCGCCCATTTGGCAACTCGGCCAGTTGCATCTTTGCACCCGATGATCTCCGAGATTGGAGCTTCGCACACCACCGTCATGGGATGCTCCTGGAAATAATGCTTCAACTTCTTGACCGCCAGGTAAACACCATACGTCATCTTCTGGTAGTGAGGATAGTTCTGCTTCGAGGTAGAGATCACCTCGCTCAAGTAATACACCGGTCTCTGCACCGACCTGCCACCTTCTTCGCGCTCCACCACCACTGCCACACTTACAACTCGGTTTGTGGCCGCAATGTAAAGTAACATCGGCTCATTGTGCAATGGTGACGCTAACACCGGGGCAGTGGACAACATCTTTTTCAGCTCGCCAAACGCCACGTCGGCCTGCGGGGTCCATGTAAACCCGGTACTTTTCTTCATGAGCTGGTACAAAGGTAAGGCTTTTTCTCCTAGCCGAGCTACAAATCGGCTCAACGAGGCTAGGCACCCTGTGAACTTCTGCACATCTTTCAAACACTTCGGTAACTTCATGCTCTCAATAGCTCGGATTTGGCCGGGTTAACCTCGATACCTCGGCTAGACACCAGGAATCCGAGCAACTTTCCAGCCGGGACACCAAAGGTGCACTTGTCCGGGTTAAGCTTCAACCGATACTTTCTCAAATTCACAAATGTCTCCTCGAGATCCTCGAGGAGAGTATGTTTCTCCTTAGTTTTGATGACAATATCATCGACATACACTTGCACATTTTTGCCCATCTGAGAGTGCAGGCATTTCTGCATACACCTCTGATAAGTTGCCCCGGCATTTCTCAGACCAAAACACATGACACGATAGCAATACGCCCCATACGGGGTAATAAAAGCGGTCTTTATTTGATCCTTTGGGTTCAGTGGTATCTGGTGAAAACCAGAGTACGCATCGATGAAAGATAACAGTTCACAACCAGCAGTGGAATCGATCACCTGATCAATCCGAGGTAATGGAAATGGATCTTTTGGGCACGCCTTGTTGAGGTTAGTGAAGTCAATGCACATGCGCCACACCTTGACCACGGCTGGCTCGTCTTTCTTCTTTTCCACCAGGACCGGATTGGATATCCAGTCCGGATGCAGTACCTCCATTATGAACCCGGCTGCAAGCAACTTAGCCAGCTCGTCCAGCACCACTTGTCTCCGGTCGTCTGAGAGACGACGGGTCGGTTGCCTCACCGGTTTCACCTCTGGCCTAACAAATAAAGAGTGCTCTGCCAACTCCCTCGGAACACCTGGCAGGTCCTTAGCCGACCATGCAAAGATATCCCGATTCTCACGGAGGAAGTGACAGAGCTCGCCTTCCTATTTCTCGCCTAGCCCGGTCCCAATGATGGCCACATGCTCTGGGTGCTCCGGGTCAATGGGGATCTTCTTGGTCTCCTTGGGTACCTCGAACGCCGCAGTTGAGTCCGGGCTCATCAGTCCGGACAGGCCGAGCTGTGTTGACTGCGCCATTGCCACCACTTGATGCAGCTTCTTCTTCTCGGCTGCGATCACCAAAGACTCGGCTAGGTTAGATCCCGCCGAGGCACACTGAATTGCTCGCTTGTAGTCACCCGAGATGGATATGATCCCATTAGGCCCTGGCATTTTCATCTTCAGGTATGCAACATGGGTGGAAATCATGAACTTGGCCAAAGCCGGCCTTCCAAGCAGTGCATGGTATGCACTCTCCAAGTCCACCACCTCGAACTCGATACTCTCAACTCGGCAATTTTCCTTGGTTCCAAATGCTACATCCACCCATATCTTGCCCATGGGTGCACAGGAAACGCCGGGCACAATCCCATGAAAAGTACAACTGCTTGGCATCAACTGATTAGGCGAGATGCCCAATTTCACCATTGTGTCTCGGTACATGATGTTGATGGCACTGCCATTGTCCACCAGAACTCGGGTGAACCTCACATTGTTGGTAGGCCCACACAACGTTGGATCTACCACCAGGGCATACTTTCCAGGGCTCGGCATGATCCGAGGTGTGTCCTTTCTGCTCCAAGTGATCTCCTGCTCAGACCAGTTCATATAGGTCGGCACCACCGGCATTACTGCATTCACCTCCATGGCACGCCTCTGCACGCTCTTCTTGTCAGTTGGCTCGGTCACAAAGACCACATAGCTCGCATGAACCTCTCTATAGTCATTTCCGGGGTATTCATACTGCTGACTTGGTCCGGCACCATTGTTGTTGTTATTACCTCGGACATTCACCACATTCACGGGTCTTGCTGCTGCAGGCCTCGGAAGAGGTGCAGTGGTTACCGGGGTAACATTTGCTCCGGACAGATTAGGGTGGGACCTCGGCTGAAATCTCTGAGGTGGTGGTCCTGTTCTGATTCCTCCGGCCCTTGCCCCCTCTTCTCTGATTCTGCGGTTCCAGCTGCACTGCCGGGTTGAATGGTTGGCTGGCTTGCGCGGGTCAGTCGTATGGTAACAGCACGGACCATCTATCATTGATTCATAGGTCATGGGTGGCTCCTGGTTCGGACTAAATGCCGGACCATTGATTTTTGGCCTCTGGACACCTCCAGCTCCGGGCTGATCCGGGTTCACCGCTGCAACTTGGTTGGAGGGTATGGATAGTCCGGCTCCCTCCTCTTCTGTCCGAACTCCTGACGGTCATTACACCTTGGTCCGAGCCGGTTGTTTATTGGCTCCCTCCTTCTGTTACGTGCTCCTGCCTCTGCTGCTGGCTGCATCGGATCACCCAGGGCATAAGAATCTGCAACCCGGATGTTTCTGCTAGGGATCTCGGCATATCTCTCTGGAGCCTCTGCCACAGCATGCTGCCATGTCGACAGCCATCTGCAAACCAGGAAATGGCCTGGGCCTCTACCACTCCTTCACAGGAATTCCGAACATTGCTCCACCGAGTTAAGAATTCTCGGTCAGTTTCATGATCATCTTGCTTACATGCCGCCAGGAGCTGAGGTCGGTTTGGCCTCTTGTATGTACTAGCAAAGTTGCTGTTAAACGCCAGCTCCAAGTCTATCCAGGAGTTGATACTATACTCCGGCAAATTATTCAGCCAGATCCGAGCTGGACCTTCCAACATGTGCGGGAGATACCGGACCGCCCATCGGCGATTGCCCCCCGCAATGTGCACCGAGGATACATAATCTGTCAGCCAATCTTGTGGCTTGGTGCTCCCATTGTATGGCTTGGTGTTCCGACCTAACTGGAACTGAGATACTGGTGGTGG
Source organism: Poa pratensis (assembly GCA_947311845.1). NCBI lineage: Eukaryota > Viridiplantae > Streptophyta > Magnoliopsida > Poales > Poaceae > Poa > Poa pratensis. The sequence continues at coordinate 27,584,684 of CAMZMU010000057.1, read as the reverse complement.
TGGCTCCTTCATGATCCGAGGTCCAAAACATGCCGGACCAGGAGGGCCTTCCTCCTCCAGTTGCTCAGACAAGTAGAGTCTATCCAGCTTGTTACGGACATCGCCTGGAGCTAACATCCGACCTCCTATCCGAGGTCCCAACGCCCCATCCACTCTGTGGTATCCAGCTCGTGCCATGGCCGAGTCTCCATCATCATATCGGTCATCGCCTTGACCGACGTTCTGAGGTTGCTGAACATACTCCGGCTCTCGCTGATACTGCCCCTGCTGCCGAGGTTGTTGCTGATACCTCGGGGGCGGAGGTGGTTTACCTCGGCCAGCCGATGCCGCTTGACCGCCGTTCTGATTTCCCTGACCGGAGTTACCCTTAGCCCGGCTCGCATTGCCTGGGCCGGGGTTTCCCTTAGCTCGGCTAGCATTGCCCTGGCCCCCTTCTGCTTTGCTGCTAGGACTGGATCATACATCTGCAGCTGCTGGTTCTGACCCGAGGTGACACTCCGGGCTCGATCGGCTCCTCCGACGAGTGGAGACGAGGCTTGCCCCTTGGACACCTGACTGACTGGCCTAGCTGAATAAACCATCTCTGAATCACCAGCCCCGGCATTTGCTCTGCGGAGAGCCTCATTCTGCTGGTTAGCCACATATACTAACTCATTGACTCGCTTCTGCTGCGCACGCCATGCATCTCCAGATAATCCGGATAGCTCGGCCCTGCCTGCCTCGGCAGCTCTGAGGTTCTTAGCAGGGGAACTATACACCGGCCTTCCAGTTGACACGCGACTCCCACTCCTAGCCGAGGTGGTAGGTCGAGCCTCCCTGTTTAGCTCATCATTGAGCCCCTTGCCTCTCTGCCGCACCTCGGCTCCCCTATGTGTATCAACCGCTACCGGGGTGAAGCCATTCGCTGCATTGTACTCGCGCAGATCTCTATTGAACTCATCTCTAGCTGTTATCATTGCTACAGCCTCCTTCTGCAGCAGGACACGCTTTGCCTCTAGGTCGGCCACAGTCACTACTATGTCCACCCTGGATTTACTGGGTCTGCCAGCGTATCCACTATCTCTACCAGGGTCGCACCTCGGCCCCGCAGCTCTGGGGTGCCAGGCAAGTCCTTCTCTAGCCTGGGCTTTGCAGATCTCACCTTAGCAACCTCGGCTGCCTTGGACTGGCTGGCATCTACTTTGCCAGCGGCGTCAACCGGACCTGTCACCATCACCTCTACGCAGCTCTCGGGGCGAGTGATGCGCCGACCTAAAGCCGCGAGGAGAGGAGTTTCGTCGTCCACGAGCACCTGCTCCGGGTACCCGCGAACAACCTCGACAGCAACGTACGTGACGAAGCTGCCGAGCATCATGGTGAAGCCGTGCTCGGGGAAGGGCTTGCCGGCGAAACACCCCGCGTTGTCGCTGATGAAGGTGAACTCTCCGATCTTGGCGACAAGCCCGGAAAGAACACGCTCGCCTGAGCCCGTCCGGATGAAAACTCCCTCCAACGCCTCAATCTGCCCCACGGTGGGCGCCAACTGTCGTGGTGGGATCACGGCAGATGCCATAGGTATGGCTAAGATGGGGCCGAATGGTCGTTGGGGGAATCCGGGGAGGGTTTATGCACTCAAGAAGTGCACACGCAAGAACACGCAAGAACACGAACAAAGAACCAAGAAAGCAAGAACACAAAACACACCACGATGTACCCTGCTTCGGGGCCCTCTTGCGGAGGTAACACCCCTACTGCAGCACTATCCTAGTCAGTGTATAGCTCAAAGTGACAAGTACAAGCTGCTCCTCGAGCTGTATGATGATACAATGGTGAGAACTCGTGGTGGAAGATGATGCTACAAAGAGAGGAAAAGGCACTCCGAGCCTGAACCGAGGTCTCTCCGAGGTGTTCCGAGCTTCCTCTCTCTCTCTCTCTGATCTTCGATCTGGATCCTGATCGTCCCTCTAGCAGGAGGGGGTGAAGCCCACTATATAGGCCAGCCGGGTTACCATTGTGCCCCTCGCAGAACACTGTTGCCATGCCTCTGCAACGGTCACCACCGTACCACCGTACCTCGGTCGGGGACAAGACGTGGCTTGCCCATCTCCTGTAGCCTAACGGCAGAGCTAGCATGTCCCCTCTGACCGAGACAGGACGTGGCCTGGCAGAGCTACCTCGTAGCCTTTACCCAGACCTCGCGTGGTCAGCGGTCGGAGACGTGCAGGCCCGCCGAACCCGGAGCACGCCTCTGCCATGCTCCTTGACAGACGCTCCCGTGTCAGGCGCTCTAGTACCCGGCTGGAAGTGACAGGAGCATTGACTCCGGCCCGACCTACAGCCCATCACCTCGGTTAGCTCGGCACGTCCGTGCCGTACCTTGGGTCTTGCGCTTAATATCTTTTACTAGCTCGGATCTTACTTCCTTCCCACAGCTTCTCCTGCACCCACAACACAAACCACCGCACTGAGGTAGTTAGGTCGGCAGAACATAGCTCGGACTGAACCTCGGCCCTGGCCAACAGTATACCTCGGACCCCTCTGGGCCAAAATAGGTCGGCCTGTATTCTCCAGGTCAAGATGAAGCTCGGACCTTCCCAGGCCCAAACAGGTCGGCCCTTTCCGTACCTCGGCACAACTTGGAACACCACCTTATGCCAAGCCTTGACCCTACCCGGGATACTCCCCCAACAATGCTAGTTCTTCTAAACTACCAGGATTAGTGATGCCCTCGTAAACCATTGCCGAAGCTCCCAGGAAAGATCCATCGCTTGCACGACAGACGGCACCCACGGCACACTTCGCCACCGACTTTGCAACAGCAGCATGAACAATAATATTGGACCGGCCAGCCGGCGGCACGATCCACTTCACATGTCGCACACCGACTATTTTCCCTCCTCTATGTCCCCGCTCTTGCTTCTTGCACTCATCAAGGTCCACTAAGAAACGGTTGACAAAAGAGAGATCGTCGCCATGGGACTCTGAAATATATCTTCATGGATAGCTTTCCTCCTCGCATGCCAAATTGCCTAGAGGGTTATTAGCATATGGATCAAGTCTTCCTTCTCCATCGATTGTATCATCAAAAATAACCATTTACATGCCGCCGGTGTGTGTGTGTGTGAGAGAGAGAGATAGAGAGAGAGAGAGAGTGTTATGTGATGTCCTCCTCCGTGAGCGCCCAAACACAACGTGCCATGTTACACTCAATTAATGAGTGTCGCCATGAATCTTCCTGTCCACAAATGGAACACGCCACCGTCGTTGCCATATTCCGACGATGCCATAGATCACCCGTAGGTAGAGATTCCTTTGACAATCTCCATAGGAAAATGTGAACCTTGGAGGGTACCGCAATCTTCCAAAGCTTGGACCATATTTTTCCTTCATCCGCTAAGGCTACATTGAAAGGATCGTATGACACCTAGAGGGGGGGTTGAATAGGTGCTACTTCAAATTTAATACTTTTTCAAATTAGGCTTGGTACATAAAGTAAATTCTCTAGATATGCAACTACGGTGAATTTACCTATATGACAAGCTAGCAACTAATCAAGATACACGAAGTAAAGACGATAAACAAGGATAGAGGTAACCGAAGTGAAAGCACGCGGAGACACGGATGTATTCCCGAGTTCCTCCTTTTTAGGGAGTACGTCTCGTTGGAGAGGTGTGAGCTACCACAAATGTCACAACTCAACAGCCACAAAGGTTTCACCTTCTTCTCCGATGAACCGCACCACAAAGGTTTGGTTCACCTTCAACTATCGGAAACCTTCAAGGCGGAGTCCGGAGCCTTTACAACAACGATCCGGGGCACAACCCACAAAGGACTGGGGGCTCCCGAACAGCTACAATCTGTCACAAAGACAATCAAGTAAGTACAACAATGAGCTAGGTTTTCCCAAAGGAAATCCTAGCAAAGGGTCCCTCAAGTGAATGAGGGGGAAATGTAAATTCGCTTGGTGAAGATGTGATCCGGGCCTTCTCCTTCAATCCTCCAAAGATTAACGAGTTTGGGTGGAGGGATTGGGAGATCTAGATGTTGCTTGAGCTTGCAATAATGGTGTTTTCATGTTTGGGCGAGCTAGCAGTCCCAAGGTAGGTGGAGGAGCATTTATAGCTCCTCCAAAAAGATGGTCGTTGAAGAAAACTGGGGCCGGCCTGGGGGCCGGCCCCATGCGCTGCCCCAAGCTCTCCCAGGGAAGCCGGCCACCCAGCCGAGCCAGTCGGCCTGTAGCCCAGCCTGGCCGGCCTGGGGGCCGGTTGCCCTGCCGAGCCAGCCGGCCTATGGCCCGGCCTGGCCGGCCTGGGGGCTGGCAACCCAGCCGAGCCAGCCGGGCTGGGGGCTGGTTTCCCAGGGATTTTAACACCACGACGCTTTCGGACATTTTCTTTCTTCTTTTTGTATTCTTATAAACTCAATATTTCCTGAAAGCACTTAGCAACATATTAAAATATCACCGGTGTTGTTATCTAACACACAAAACTCATAGGGGTAAATAAATGTCCTTTCAATCTCCCCCTTTTTGGTGTTAGATGACAACACTAGGATTTGCAATAAAGTATCCACAATAGATCATGTTCTTAACACAATGAAAGATGCTCCCCCTAAACGTGTGCATATTATTTGTTTGCCTTGGAATGCAAGAGCACACATAAGGAGGCAACCAATTTCAACAAGATATAATCAACATGATATAAGAACAACACAAAGAGACATATCCATCTATGTTGAGATCTTGAGAAGATGATCATACCTTGTGCTAAGAAATGTCGACAATTATACCAAAGCACAATATCATGTAGACTCAAACATAGATAAATCCATCCGAATACCGAAATCCATAGTCTCATACAATAATTAACCATCTCATACAATAGTGATAAACAAGTTTCATGAACATCGACCAAATAGAGAGTTCAACTAAAAACGATGCAATGCAAATAAAAACACAAATGTATGCAATGCATGGATGGATGCAAATCCCCGGATATCTCTCTCCCCCTTTGGCATCAAGACACCAAAAAGGAGAAAGTAATGTGAAAGCCCATGAGATCACTCGTCTTCATACTCGTCCTCATCATCATCATCCTCATCATCATCCGCATCATCATCATCATCATCATTGTTGCCACCAAAGGCTTGACCGGAGCTTGATGCACCATGAGTGTCCGGCAAATATGGAGCAAGAGAGGAAGCATCATCGCCGAACCAATAGGTGTACTTGGAATTGTAAGTGTTCTCCGAGACCTCGGCTGAGCTTGAGCGAGAAGGCAAGGGAAAATCAAGTTTCTTCATAATTGCTCTTCGATTGCGGTTATAAGACTTTTGCTTGCGATATGCCTTGAAGTCCTTAGCTTGCTTGTTCGCAAAGAAGCAATTCATTCTCTTGAAAACATCCATGATGTCGTGCTTCTTCTTAGAGGCCTCAACATGAGCTTCTCCCTCATCACGAGCATCTTCCTCCATAGCTTGAGGTGCGGCTGATCTAGCACGCCTCTCTTGAGTAGGGATGGCTGCAGCCGGGGGACGAGGTGGCAAAGCATGCAGAGTAGGCGAATACAAGGCATGAACATGGGCATTAAGTGAGGTCTGAGCCAACTTGAGTTCAAAGAGCTTCTGAAGGTACGGACCATAAATTGGAACCCTGGACTCAAGAACCACGGATTGCATCTCTTGCCACATGTAATCAAGAACATCTATTTTCTTCTTCCTCTCCTTGAGGGTGATAATGTGATGAAGAAGATTGACCATGTACATGCGAGCCAAACCCTTTGTCCAAACTTGACGGCAATGGTGTTCCGGAGGATGAGGTAAGTGGCTTTCCAAAATAGAGACATGAAATATACCTTGGGGATCTTTCCAAGAGAGCCCGACTCGGAGGGATAGCAATGATGGATCCCGGGAGTGGCTTTCATGAGGTTTTGCATGTGTATACGAACATAAGTCATGGGACACAAGGGAGCTCCTCTATGCCAAAGAGAGCACCAAATTCAGCAAGAGAGGCTTCGCATTTGATACCGGCACTCATCCATGTCATGGTCCTCGTGCCTTCCCTAGAGAAATAAACTGTGGCATAGAATTCTTGAAGCAACTCAGGAGCATAAGGAGTATTCACCGGCATGAGATTAGTAATACCATGAAAATCCATAACTTCCATCACCTCCGGCCATAATTCCCGTGCACTCTCCACATTGAAGTAAAAGGTGGGAACATGAGAGTTCTTCTTAGGACTAATTAGTTGTTCAAACACGTGATGATGTACTTTGCAAAAGAATCGGCTATCGCTAGTGCAAGTGGGCTTGCCAAAAGCATATGGATTGAAAATCAACCGGTCTTGCTCAAACTCATCACTAGGTATTTTGACCCAAGTTGACCATACCGGTTCCGCCGGATTAACAAGGGGAGGACCTTTCTTCTTGGAGATTACCTTGAGTTTCTTGGCCTTGGGGTTGGAGGAGAAGGATTCCCGAAGATTGTCCTTGCCCTTGAACCTTGAGAGAGGGGAATTAACCTCTAGGTCTTCAAGATCATCATAGGCCGAATCAGCATCCATCTTGCTCGAGAATCACCAAGAGAAATCCAATCTTGAGAGGGCACCAATCAATGGAGGAGAACTCCCCCAAACTTCCACCAATGGAGAAATCACTTGGATGGAAGGTGGATCAAGTGGAGGGCTTGCAGATCTGATGGGGGAGGAGGTGTGGGGGAGGCTCTAAAGGTGGGGAGTGGAGGAGGAGAAGCTTGGGAGGGCAGGCATGGAGAGGGAGGATGTTGGGGAGAGGAGGAAGAAGTGGGGAATAACTGAAATGATCCCCTCCCCCATCGGAATAAACTGCCCCGAGAGGCCGGCCTGGGAGCCGGCCGGGCCGGCCTGGAGGCCGGTCTGCGGCCCGAGAGAGCCGGCTAGGCCGGCCAGCCTGCATTTGGCCCTCTTTTTGTTTTTTTAGCAAACCTTCTCCCTTTTTTGAGATTCTTGCTTAAACAACATACTTGGAAATCTTGCTGACTTCTTTGCAGTGAACCATCTTCAAGAGTGACCAAGGGGCAACAATGGGTGACACGGGGAGATGCAAACATGATGGTTTTTTAAAACTTCCAACGGAGAAAACACAAAGTAAACCCAAATGGAGAGGCGATTTGCTACTCACATGGGTACCTACACACCATGCCATTACACGCCGATGTAAGCCGTATATACCTGTTTTGGATTGATATTGTAGTATAGTAGGGATTTTTGGTGTACAAAACTGGTTTCGGAATTTCAAAAAAATATTTTTTGGTCCTCTTTTTTTAGGGTTGACTTTTTCGTTGACTTTTTCATTACTTTTAAAAATAATTATCACAGCCAAGATATGACTTGAAAAAATTTCAAAATACTTTTGAATAATCCTAGTAACTCTAATGTTGAGATCCCCCCACTCTTTTCAGTATTCTCTTTGTATACATGACGTATACGAATTTTTCAAACTAGGGTGTGTAGGTACCCATGTGAGTAGCGGCTATTTTTCCACAACATTGGAAGTGATTCGAAAGCGGGTAGAAACAACAAGTATGCATTAAAATCTCCAATAAGACCCAACTCTTCAAAAAGAAGAGGGCGGTGGCCAAGGCCACCATGTATGAGTGTGTGGTGTGACACCGCGAAGATATATCTTGGGTTCACGGCCACAACTCGTCATTTAAGCTCATAATTCAACAAGTGAACATATAAAAGCAACATGAGTTCTTACTATCGGCATAATGGGGGGAGGGATAGTCCAATGGATTAGGACCGCACTCCCCCTATGTCCATGCCTACACCTAAACCAAATAGATAGTCAAACTATAGGTGTGTATGCAAGATAATCAAGCCAAGCTCCTTGAATCCACGATATTTAGCTCATGCCTCAAATAAGTCAATCTTGATTCATCGAGAGGCTTCGTGAAAATGTCGGCAAGTTGGTCTTTGGTTGGAATATAGCCAAGCTCAATATCACCACGAGCAATATGATCCCGAATAAAATGATGACGAATCTCAATATGCTTCGTTCTTGAGTGTTACACCGGGTTGTGGCCAATCTTGATTGCACTTTCATTGTCACACAAAAGAGGCACTTTGTCACAATTGACACCGTATTCCTTTAAAGTTTGCCTCATCCATAACAATTGAGTGCATGCACTAGCGGCCGCCACATACTCGGCTTCGGCGGAGGATAGAGATATGCAATTTTGCTTCTTAGAAGACCAACTCACCAAGGACCTACCAAGAAATTGGCATGCCCCGGAAGTTGATTTCCTATCATCCTTGCAACCGGCCCAATCCGAATCCGTGTACCCGGCAAGAGAGAAATTAGTGCCCTTTGGGTACCACAAACCAAACCTTGGGGTATAAACCAAATATCGAAGGATTCTATTGACCGCCTTCAAGTGGCTTTCTTTAGGAGCGGCTTGATACCTTGCACACACCCCTACACTCAACACAATATCGGGTCTAGATGCACAAAGATAAAGCAAAGAACCAATCATAGAGCGATAAAGTTTTTGATCAACATCGATACCGTCGGGGTTAAGTTCAAGATGGCATTTGGTGTCCATGGGAAACCGCTTCCCTTAGCATTTTGCATATTGAACCTCTTGAGCATGTCTTGGGTATATTTGGTTTGAGAGATGAAAGTCCCTTCATTCAATTGCTTGATCTCAAAACCGAGAAAGAACTTCAATTCGCCCATCATAGACATCTCGAACCTATCGGTCATAAGCTTTGAAAATTCATCATTGAAAGCTTTGTTAGATGAGCCAAATATAATATCATCAACATAAAGTTGGCATATGAAAAGCTCCCCTTTACCCTCTTGGTAAAGAGAGTGGGATCGATTTCCCAATTCAAATCCACGGTCTACTAGAAGCTCTCTAGGTGCTCATACCACGCACGTGGGCTTGTTTAACCATAGAGCGCCTTATCGAGCTTGTAGACATGGTTAGGGAATTGGGATCCTCGAAACCTGGTTGCTTAACATATACCAACTCCTTTAAAGGACCATTAAGAAAGGCACTTTTCACATCCATTTGTTGCAATTTAAAGTTATGATGTGTTGCATATGCAAGAAGGATACGGATGGACTCAAGGCGAGCCACGGGTGCATAAGTCTCTCCAAAATCAATGCCTTCAACTTGAGAGTATCCTTGTGCAACCAATCTTGCCTTGTTCCTCACAACCATTCCATGCTCATCTTGCTTGTTCTTGAATATCCACTTAGTGCCTATAACATTGTGGCAATCCTTTGGCTTCTCAACTAGATTCCACACTTTGTTGCGCTTGAAGTTATTGAGTTCATCATGCATAGCTTCCAACCAATCCGGATCTTCAAGAGCTTCAAACACTTTCTTTGGTCCACCATGGAAATATGAGCTTGATGTTCACTAAAGCTTGCCAATTGTCTTCTTGTGGTACACCCTTATCTAGGTCACCAAGGATTTCTTCTAGCTTATGACTCTTTATTTCAAAGTCTCTTGCAATTCTTTCTTTTCGACGGGCTTCGATATCTCTATTGCATCTTGGAGGTATCTCTTGATCATCTTGATCATTTGAGTCCCCGTCTTGACCGAATGTTGACCTTGATCATCATTATGCACATCTTCAACAATAGAAGGAGAGGTTGATCTTGGTCTTGACCTTGGCTAGCATCAACAAATGGAGAACTTGGTTCTTGTAGCAACTTGGTCAACATGAGGAGGGTCTTGAACTTGTTCTTGGGTGGTGCATCATTTGCTTCCATGGTAGGCGCCGTTTCAACTTGTGATGATGAGGTCTCCACTTGAGTGGAGCTTGGACTTGCTTGAGGAGGCTCGTAATGAATCTCAATGGGGCGATAGAAGCCAACGCCCATCCTTCTTATTGCATCTTGAGGTTCCTCATTATCTACATCACAAACATGAAATTGCGCACTTGGGAGCCGTCATTCTCATCGAACTCACATCACAAGATTCTATGACTCTCCCAAGGTTTTGTCATAGACTCTATAGGTGTGAGATTCGGCACCGTACCAACAAAAACACCCTCTAAAGCTTTAGATTCAAATTTAGACAAACGAACACTTTGATCTTATAGAAACACTTACAACCAAATACTCGGTAGTAGGAGACATTGGGCTTGTTGCCGGTGAGCATCTCATAAGGTGTAAACTTCTTGCCTACGCGAAAGAATAGCCGGTTTGATGAATGACACGCCGTGGAGATAGCTTCGGCCCATAAGAAAAGTGGAGACTTAAACTCCGCCAACATAGACCTTGCCATATCCATAAGGGTCCGGTTCTTCCTTTCGGCTACACCATTTTGTTGAGGGGTATATGCAGCGGAATATTGATGACGAATCCCCTCTTCACTAAGAAACTCATTTAGGTGTAGTTCTTGAACTCGGAGCCATTCACTCCTAATGACCAATATGGGACATTGTGTTGGCGTTGAACTTCATTGGAAAATCGATGACGGCTTGTTGGGTCTCATCCTTCGTCTTGAAGAAATAACCCAAGTAAATCTTGAATAGTCATCAACAATCACCAAGCAATATTTCTTCCCACCAAGACTGGTTGAGGACGGCACCAAAGAGATCAACATGAAGAAGTTCCAATATCCTCTTTGATGAAATGATGGTCTTGCTTGGATGGGGAGAATCATGCATCTTTCCTTCAACACAAGCCCTACAAAGACGATCTCTAGAAAAAGAAACATTGTCTTTTAGTCCAAGAATGTGGCCACCCTTGTGAAGACTTTGCAAAGTTCTCATGTTGACATGGGACAAGCGGCGATGCCACAACCACCCACGTCGGCCTTTCCGAATAATATTGCTTGAGTGTTGGTTGACCCCGAAAAGTCCACCACAAACAACTCATTTTCAACATACCCAACGAACATGACCTTTAGAGTCTTGCTCCTCAAGAGTACCACCATATCAATAGTAAAATGGACATCAAAATTCATCTTATTAAGTGCACGAACGGACATAAGATTGTAACCGAGGGACTCGACAAGCATGACATTTACAAGGGTGATATCCTTTGCAACTACCACCTTGCCGAGGCCCTTTACCTCCGCTTTTGATTTATCACCATAGGAGACGGATGCTTGATTTATATTTGGTCCCAACTCCGTCATGATCTCCTTGCTTCCGGTCATATGACTAGTGCATCCACTATCAACCACCCATTTAGACCCACCGGAAGCATAGTCCTACAAGAAATCATTGCTTGGTTTTAGGTACCCATCTTGCAATGGGTCCTCTTTGTTAGCAACAAGGGTCTTAGGAACCCAAATAGCATAGCAACATAACCATCATAAGGACCAACATATTTAGCATAAACATCACCATAATAATCAACATATAGAATGTAGTGAGGGTTAGCTTCTCCCGCAAAGTCACTACGAGTGGTCTTGCCCCTAGTGGCATTCCCACTCGCAATGGGAGTCTTGGTTTGTGCGGGCTTGGCCTTGTTGTTGCTCTTCTTCTTCTTTGCCTTGGCTACATAACCAAGACCCTCCTTCCCTTTGTGTGGCTTTTGCTCAAAATTTGAGCAACAACCTTTTCTTTACCTTTAGGAATAGAGGTCTTGGCACTAGTGGCCTTGGCAAGCTCAACCTTCAACCTAGCATTTTCCTCAATAACATTTGCATGATCACAAGAGGGAGTAGAGGTGCTAGGTGAGTGGATTTAGAAAGTTGAGTTTGAAGTTGCTCATGAGACTTGACTAGAAGAGAGTGGCACTTTCCAAGGCCTTGTGAGCCTTGTCAAGTTTCTCCATATCCTCAAGAGTCTAGCATTAGCAACCACAAATCGGCTTTCTCCTTTTTAATCACTTTATATTTAGCAAAGACATGGTCTCTATCCTTAATGATTTTAGCAATTATTTCATCATTTTTATCATCAAGGACTCAAGTCTTTCCTCAAGAGAAGTTCTATATTCACTCTCTTCTTCAAGAGAGGCATTTAAGGATGCAATGGTGAGAGAGTCCTCTCTCTCAATTTTTCCCTTGTCATCAAGGATTTCTTCGGCTGCATCAAGTTGTCTCAAGAGAGACTCAACATATGCTTAGTTTCACCTTGCAAGTTAGCCACAAAGTATCGGAAGCAACAAGTTCTTTCTTAATCACAAGACTAGTTTATCATCCATTTCATGCATAGTCTTGGGAGTAGAAGATGATACCTCGGTAACATGAGCCATGAGGCAACGAGCGGTGTTGATGGAGAGGTTTCATTGGGGGATTCGAAGAGAGAAGGAGATGGAGTTGATACAATGGCCAATGCGGCCACCTCACGAGTGGGTTCTTCTTCTTCGGAATCATCAGAAGGATACTCTTCTTGAGTCATCAACACAATTCTTGGTGCTTTCTTGAAGAATGGCTTCTTCTTGACAAATGGCTTCTTTTGAATCATGTTTGATTGGCCCTTGGGACAGCCTTCCACCGTTGCTCTCTATTCTCATAAGGACAATCTTTGATGAAGTGATGCTTGTTATGACAATTGTAGCAAGTCTTTGTCCTATTAGCAAACTCCTTCTTCCCACTTGGATTGTTTGCTTGATCAAGTTGAGCCTTTGCCTTGGCCGGGTCACGCCAAAATGTCCTTGTTGCAAGAGCCACGTGACCATGGAGGCTTGTTCAAGATCATCGGGAAGAATGTTGTTCGGGCATGCTTCAACTTCATCAAGGCACACAACCTTGGCCTTCAAAGCAAGTGAGGGACCTTGTTTCATTCCCATGGCCCTAGCACGGTTGTCTAGAGCATTCTTGGTGGCAACCTTGGAGGCTTGCATCTCTTGCATAACTTCATTGGATGTCATCTCAAGGTAGTTGTATTTTCCTTGTAAGGCCTTCAAGTCAATGGGCTCGAAGGGCATGAGAGCATTCACATACTTCCTCTTGATCCAAGCATCATCCACATAGTTGCCCCAACATTAAAAAATGCTTGGGCAAGAGTCTTGAGTCTTGCATACATCTCTTCATGAGTTTCACTATCAAGCATGTAGAAGCCTTCGGCCTCATTGTTCAAAGCATCAAATCTATTCCTCTTCATGCTCTCATTTCCAAGGAACACCTCGGATAGGCAATCCCAAGCTTCTTTGGCGGTGGTGAGATTTTGGATGTGATAGAGATCCTTTTCTCCAACGGCAAGTTCAATCATGTGAAGAGCGGAGGCATTGAGTTGCGCATCCGCCACTTCTCTTCTTGTCAAGTTGTTAGGATCCACGGCCTTGTATCCCACTTGAATGATCCTCCAAAGCTCGATAGAGGAACTGTTGATATGAGATTTCATTAAGTGTTGCCAAGTAGCAAAAGCCAATGCATTAAGCTTGACCTAAAGGGTTTATGCGAGTATGATGGATAGGTGGGTCGGGAGAGTACACAAGGGGAACCGCATGGTACTCCGGCTTCCCACCTACAGGCTTGGTTATGGATGGAGGGGATTTCTTAAGGTCGGTTTCTTTATCTTCATCCCCATTCTTTTCCCCCTTTACTTTATCGGATTCACCCGTCTCGGAAGCAAGGGGGTCCTCTATAGGGAGAGTCTCCGAAGGATCCTTGCCACTTGTGAGTTTCATGAGCAAGTCACACATCTCAGCAAATTGGGTATCCATGGACGATTTCAAAGATGTCTCCATCGATTTGAGATCGGCCATGGATGCCGGAGTGGCTTGGTCCTTCGAGGGCTCACCCTCACCTGTCATACTTCTCTTAGGCGGTTAAGCCCTACAAGAGAGCCAAGGCTCTGATACCAATTGAAAGGATCGTATGACACCTAGAAGGGGGGGTGAATAGGTGCTACTTCAAATTTTAATACTTTTTCAAATTAGGCTTGGTACATAAAGTAAATTCTCTAGATATGCAACTACGATGAATTTACCTATATGACAAGCTAGCAACTAATCAAGATACACGAAGTAAAGACGATAAACAAGGATAGAGGTAACCGAAGTGAAAGCACGCGGAGACACGGATGTATTCCCGAGTTCCTCCTTTTTAGGGGAGTACGTCTCGTTGGAGAGGTGTGAGCTACCACAAAGGTCACAACTCAACAGCCACAAAGGCTTCACCTTCTTCTCCGATGAACCGCACCACAAAGGTTTGGTTCACCTTCAACTATCGGAAACCTTCAAGGCGGAGTCTAGCCTTTACAACAACGATCCGGGGCACAACCCACAAAGGATTGGGGGCTCCCGAACAGCTACAATCTGTCACAAAGACAATCAAGTAAGTACAACAATGAGCTAGGTTTTCCCAAAGGAAATCCTAGCAAAGGGTCCCTCAAGTGAATGAGGGGGAAATGTAAATTCGCTTGGTGAAGATGTAGATCCGGGCCTCCTCCTTCAATCCTCCAAAGATCAACGAGTTTGGGTGGAGGGATTGGGAGATCTAGATGTTCCTTGAGCTTGCAATAATGGTGTCTTCAAGTTTGGGCGAGCTAGTTGTCCCAAGGTAGGAGGAGGAGCATTTATAGCTCCTCCAAAAAGATGGCCGTTGAAGAAAACTGGGAGGCCGGCCTGGGCCGCCCCATGCGCTGCCTCAAGCTCTCCCAGGGAAGCCGGCCTGGGAGCCGGCCTGTAGCCCGGCCTGGCCGGCCTGGGGGCCGGCAACCCAGCCGAGCCAGCCGGCCTGCAGCCCGGCCTGGCCGGCCTGGGGGCTGGTTTCCCAGGGATTTCAACACCACGACGCTTTCGGACATTTTCTTTCTTCTTTTTGTATTCTTATAAAACTCAATATTTCCTGAAAGCACTTAGCAACATATTAAAATATCACCGGTGTTGTTATCTAACACACAAAACTCATAGGGGTAAATAAATGTCCTTTCATACATGCTCAAATGTCACACCAACGTAAGAAGGACGCTAGCTCAATTGACTTGGTCTGAGCAATAGATTTGCGGAAGTTCCAACCTTCATTCTTAGTTTGACGGTCGAAGCTTGTAGATACCTACAAGGATAATGCTTGGCACTAATCTTTTTGTTTCTTTTCTTTTTTTTAAAGGTGATTCCTTCTTTCTTTTGCTAGTGCCAAGAATGCTACATGATACACAACTCGCCAATATATAAGACAATCACTCGAATCGACACAAGTGCAATGTCTCGCAATATGGATGAGCTAGTCCGATAGGGTTACATACGCAAAAGGAAAAAGGACTCACAAAGGGTTACGTTGATGGGAGTAGGTTCGAGTCCATGATGTCGTCGTCGCTTGTCGTTGATCTCGAATCATTGCGGAAGCTTGATTGATGCATGAGGAAATGCCAAAATAAAATGACAAATGACAAATTTCTGTCCAAATTCTGCCCGACGATAGTACCGCTCGACCACGCGGCAGTACCGTTGGCTCTTGGTGGCCGTAGTACCGCTGCCTCTGGCGGTAGTACTTGGATAATCATAATTTTCACGAGGGAAAGAAAGAAAATTACAATCCAGGCCGAAAAAACCCTTGAGCAAGATACGAACGTCTGTCACTCACCTCCGGCAGCACCGTGGAGGCCACCCAATGGAAAGTGGAAAGATCACCATTCACCCGAGCCCGGCTCCATCGCTGGTCTGCATTTTTATGGACTTCCAAATTAGATTGCCAAAGGAAAAAAATCGCTAAGGTAGCACCCCAGAGGCCCGGAAAGATTATCGAAATCCATATTTGCACCCCACGCGACGATGTCAGAGGAGAAAACCAGATCAGGTAGTCTCCAACCACGAACCCAACACAATATACACCATATTCCAGCTGCCACCAACGCTTGGCAACGCCAACCTGAACAAGATACCAATTCATTCGCTAATAAAGCTAATAGCTATATATTATTATATGTCTATTTTGTTTAAATGGTTTTTCTTTTTTGGTTTAAACTTTTTAAAACATGAACAATTTTTTTGAATCGTGGATATTTTTTTGAACCCTTTACTTTTTTAGATTAGACATACTTTTTTCAAACACATGACAGAATTATTTGAACCACCGTGAACATATTTTTGAACACTTGAAGATTTTTCTGAAACATTGTTTGTCGCAACAGTGAAACATGGGGTTCCCCTTATGCTGTCAAAGAGGGTCCACCACCTATGGGCCCACCAAGAAGATGGACAAGGCCAGGAGTCAAGACTGGTAGGTGGGCCACCCTGCGGGGACCCGACGAGCTCGACATCAACACCCTGCGGCTAAGTACTTGGTGACCTCCCGGAGTCGCCTTCAACCCGGAAGACAAGGCATGACCCGTGAGTCCGAGTACCCGGCAGGAGGCCAGGCTCCCTCTCGGGTGCATCTTCGTACGGCGCAGAGGATAAGCACGCCAGCTCGTGCTAGAAGCACGTAGAAGACTTGGGCGCCAAGACGGCGCCAGGGACATGGTCGGTGGGGCTGTCAGTCCCCATATGCCCTCCTTTCCATAAAGGTGGGCGTCCTCACCTAACCGGAGCGGAAGACTTGGACAGGAAAAGGCCACGTCGCCTCCAAAGAAAATCGGGGGTTTTTTCCCGCCTAACCCCCCCCCCCCCCCCCCCCCCACGCTCCTCCAAAGACAAGCTCGGAGCAAGGCAAGTTTAGACTAGGGCAGGAAGGGTAGAGAGAGAGGTGATCTCCTCCGGCTCAGGATCTGCTCTTCGTCTACCTCTAGCCAAACCCTGCCGGGTTACTCCCCCACGAGCCACCTTGTAAGCTACACCATGAGAAACCCATCAAACCAGACATGCAGGAGTAGGGCTGTTAGCCTCCGGGCGGCCTGAACCTGGGTAACTCCTTGTGTCTTTGCGTTGCTCGCCTTGATCGTCGGGACGAGGAGCTCCATCGATCTCACTCGGAGAAGAAGTTTCTCAGCCTCCTTCGCGCCCCATGCCGAACCTAAAAAGGGGGTATCCTTTACTCCCAGTGTCCGTCCGCCGTGACACGACATAGTTAAATATTTTCCGATCACGTGAACATTTTTCTAAACCCTTTCCATTTTTCTCCCAACTTAAACATTTTCCGAACACGTAAACTTTATTTAAATACAAAACTTTTGAATAAAAACATACTTTTTAATACATCAAAATATTCACGCATGTCAAGCCATGAATATTTTTGAAACTATAAACATTTAGTCGAACCCTTTAACATTTTTTCGAACTCGTGCATATTTAGCTCCTAATTTTTTTTAACTTGTGAATGTACTTGTTTTTGGAAACATTTTCTGAATCTAATGTACTTTTATGAAAATCGTAAACATTTTTTAACCCGGTATAATTTCTGAAACGCGTTAACTTTGTTTTTGAATATGTGAACATAGTTTTTTGAACTCGTATATTTTAACAACATGAATATCTTTTTAATCCATTAGGGTTTGCCTTAACTCCATGAACCCTAGGCCTAATTAACTATTTAAAGGCCATAAAACATTTTTGTCCACAACATGAACACTTACAAAAAAAGGAAGAAAAAAAAGTACATGAAATAAAAAGATAAAATTAGAATTAAAACAAAAACTGGATAAAAAACCGAGAGAGAAAACACTGACAAAAAAACTAACTTGAAAAGCCTAAGAAACTAAGAAAACATTGAAAACATATAAAAACCGGCGAAACTCGGAGAGAAACTGGATCCGCGCGAAAAAATGATTCGCTGCTCAGACGGAAATGGGCTAGGATACCAGAGGTGCCCGCCCGTGCCACTATTTGCTGAGCATCGGGGCTTCCGATCTCTATCCTCAAAGCCCACGATCAAAATAAAACGCCCCATCGATCCTAGTCACAACATGCAACCAAATTGAACCTTTTCTTTTTGTTGCGGACATGACGAAGCTAGAAAAATTTGTCAATGGGGTCAGCTCTCTATTATAGTGGGGTCAACCTCTACAAATAAATATTACTGTAGTTAGTAGTAACTGGTGAAGGATTTGCTAATTTTCATTGTGATCAGCTGACCCCATTGCCCATAAGCCAGCTCCGTTTGCGGATCACCCCAAGTTGAACTCAACCAGTACCTGAACTTTGCCACCAAGTGGTTCGTCCCCGGTGGTGGGCGTCAGGCCGGTTGCGGTAGCGAAGCTCTACGTCGACGGCGGCGACTAGGGACCGGATGGCTTTTCCGGTTTTCTTGTGAGGTTCTCCTTGCAAGATGCAGTGGCCTGTTTGTAATTTCTATTCTCTGTATGGTCCTTGTTGTAAGAATTTCCTGCCGCTGATAATGAAGCTTCGGGGTCCTTCGGCCCCGTTCCCTGATCAAAAAAAAAAAAAAAAACCAGTACCTGAACAGCAAGCAGATGCTTCTAGAAGACGGCGTCCGACACTCGGCTGGCAATCAGAGTAGGGGCTTTATGAACGGTATCGTCACGGCTGACGCTGGCCATTACACAATGGACGCAAACCTGAAACTCCGTATCAGAGCCAGCGGACCGGCAGCGGCCACGATCCTCCGTCCTGCACTCCTGCTCGTCTTTCTACTCAGCGGCTCAGAGCAGAGAGCACCGTGGCAGGTGGGTCTCGTGGTTCAGAACGTGAAGTGCCGTGAAACGCAAACCTCAAACTCCTAAGGCAGCTGGAAGCCACCATTGTATGTGGCGCTGAGCTCATCGATCGATCTCACTTCTCACGGCCATGAATTGGCCTGGCCCTACGAGCATCATTTCGAAGAGCGCCACCAATAGTCAAGTCATCGTCAGCTCACTTTCGCAATAAAACACAACGCCCCATCGATCCTAGCTAAGACAATGACATGCACCCAACGTCGAACTCATCCATTTATCTCCCATGACGGTGCTAGTCACCCATCGATAGAGATAGTAGATGGACACTTGATCAATAATGCCATACGATATGTGATCGGAGAAACATACAGTATTTGTGCTTGTTGCCAGCAAACAAAAGCCTTCTAGAAGACGGCGTCGATACCGAGCATCGCTGAAACTCGCCGGAAAAAGGCTCCATGTGCAGCAGCGTCACGTCTTACGTTGATATATCTCATCTCACAATGGCGCCACACTGATATCCCATAATCCCAAGGCGGAGATGATATATGAAACATCCCCTCGAGAGCAAGTTAATAAGATGGACGAACTTGATTAGAAGACCGGTCCGGAATAAATAATAAGTTGAGTGGTCCGTAATAAATTATAACACTTTCAGTGTGTCGTGTGAAACATCATTTATTTTGTGTGATTGATTTTCTCAATAAATGTATTGTAAGATTATGTATTTTTATTATTTAATATAATCAGCTGAGTGATTTTTATTGGAGTGAACCTCAATGATACCGTTGAGTTTAGACAAATTGTATATCTAAATTATAAATTTCCTATGTTTGAAGTATGTTTCTGCAATGTTTGCATTAATCGCTCATTACCGCGGAGTAAAAAATGCAGAGAGAACAAGCCGAAAAGGGATGAGAAATAAATTTAAAACGTGCATTGCACGTGCACGATTACTAGTCTCACAATGGCGCCACACTGATATCCCATAATCCCAAGGCGGATTCACGGGTGCTACTCCTATGTATCGTTCCAATTTTATCGGAATTCCACGAAGGGACGAGAAGTGTTACTCCTCGATCTGGATACCAGATCAGGACCAATGGACCTGCAGCAACCACGATCTCGTACTTGCTTATCTGAGCGGCTGCACGCAGGGTGACCGGTTGGACTCGTGGTTCATATTCTTGGATCGTTCGACGTGCAGTGTCGTGAAGCGCAAACCTCAAACTCCTCAATCAAGAAAATTCGTTCGGTTCAATGTACATCTGATAGCATCTACACCGGTGGCTCCTAAATATGGTCCGGTACCACTCAAAGCGGGTATCATTTTGGTGGTGCCAGACAGGTATCCATCGTCATAACAAGGTTGCCTCCCCACCGGTACCCTTTAATGGGACTAAAAAACGACATGAAAGTGTTTAAATTTGTATTCAATCTTCGTTATATTTACAAGGTTTGAATGAAATTTAAACAAAACCGGTCTTGTCCACGTCCCTACTCTACCCTACTCCCAGTCAACGGTGTCGTCACCGTCCTCGTCGACATACACAACCGTGGAGGCGGCGTCCCGAGGTCTGGTGCGGGAAGTGGAAGCCCTGCAGATGCCGCTGCCGGAGGAAGCCTGTTGCGTCGTCAGCTCGATGCTCTTCATGAATTCCGGTGACTCCTCCTCGAGCTCTGTCGCCGACGCAACCAGCGCCCAGCATAAGCCAGGGCAGTCGCCGTCGTGCGATTCGTCGCGCAATGGTGACGGCACATGGTATCCCGCGGGCACCACCTCCATCGTTAGCGGCTCAGGACGACGTACGTACATGCGGCCGCTGGGAGGAGGCCTACCAGTGACGTCACACCTCGGCGGACCGAAGCCACGGATCAACGGGCCACCTCGTGGGGCGTTGCGGATCACCTCCTCCGTGTGGCGGGGAGCGGCGCTCCTCCTTACCCGGTGGTAGGCGTCTGCCCGCGCCCTGGGAACGACGCGCCGCACCTGTGGTAGCAGCCGAAAGTAGATGTCACTCCCAGTTGCGGCGTGCACCCGAGTAGCCACAATGGCGCTAGCCACCGTGTGTTGTGTGGCGTCCCACCAGAATTGCCGGCCGGCGGCGTTGTACCTCGTCGGCCTCAGCGCGCCGTCATACAGAGCGAGCTCGACGTTCCTCTGTTCCGGAACCGCTCGGTCCAGGCCGCCCAGTTGTCGTCGGCGTTCTCAAGGAGCAGTCGCTGCGCCTCGGTCATCTCGTTCCGTCGCGTGAGGACGGCTAGGTTGAAGGCCTCGGGTGTGGTTGGGAGAGGCGGCATGACGAGGTCGCCCACGCCGACCACCCACACCTTGGGCAGGCGGAAGTCTGGAGGGAACAAGCAGGCCGTGGCGGTGGAAGTGGCGCGCTGCTCCTGGGTGAGGTTGTTGCCTCCCCTCGAGTTGCCTGCCTGGGCGTTGTGCGACATGGTGGCTGGGCGGTGGATGAAAACTACGCCGGCAAGAAAGATGAGGCTAGAGAAGGACTAGCAATGCCTGGGAGGGCTGCGGCGACGAAGGCGGGCTTTATACACCGGAAATAGCCGAGTGACAGTGCGCCGACGTAAATGTTACATGTGGAGAAAGCGCAACGCCGGCACCGACGTAAATGCGACGCGTGGAGAAGGCGCAACGCCGTCATGTCGCTTCGCGTCTCATCGTGTCACCTAGGGAACCTCCAGCGCAACAGACGCCATTACGCCGGAACGGCTTTCTGCACGGCGCCATAATCGCAACTCCCCTGCACCGTTATGTGTCACTGGTAGGCAGGCTTCACCTGTCGGAGCGCTCGTTCAGCCACTGTCCGGCACCCGAGAAGGCCTCCAAAGTTGGGAGCCTGGTTAGGGGTGCCGAACAGAATTTGAGTCAGACCCAAACATGGTGCCAGTGGAAAAGATTTTTATATACGGCAGGCCAACGAACTTTGGCCCGCGGTGGAGATGCTCTCACGATCTCACTCTCACGCGAGCCATACATTGCCCGGACCATTCCAGAGTGATAGCAAATCCAACTTCGATTGGATCCGAGCAGCGCCATTTATATAGCCCCGGCCCGATGGGTGATGGCAGAGCAGAGCAGAACACGAGCTGGCTGTTGTTCGACATCAGACGACACCATTTCAGCCCCACTAACGCGCGCACACACACTAGAAGAAGAGTGAAAACCCAGCGATGAAGAAGACCGTTGTTCTGTACCCTGGCCTCGGCGTCGGCCACCTGGTGCCGATGGTCGAGCTCGCCAAGGTGTTCCTCAAGCACGACGTCGCCGTCATCGTGGCGCTCGTCGTGCAGCCGGGGGCCAAGTCCGCGGACTTCTCCGCCGCCGTCGCCCGCGCCAAGGCCTCCAACCCCTCCGTCGACTTCCACGTCCTGCCGCCGCCGCCACCCTCACCATCATCCGAAGTCGCGTCCACGAGCCACGTCGTCAAGATATTCCAGTTCCTCACCGCCATGAACGCGCCGCTCCGCGACTTCCTCCGCTCGCTGCCCTCCGTCGACGCGCTCATCCTCGACATGTTCTGCGTCGACGCCCAGGACGTCGCGGCCGAGCTCGAGCTGCCGGTCTACTACTTCTACGCGTCGGGCGCCGCCGCCCTCGCCATCTTCCTCAACCTGCCAGGCAGAATCACTGGCGGCAGCGTGAAGATAAAGGAGCTGGGCGACTCCGTCATCACTTTCCCGGGCGTGCCTCCGTTCAAAGCTTCGGACTTACCCACCGAACTTATAAATAACGCCGAGGCACGCACGGCCATCTTAGGCATGTTCGATCGAATGCCGAATGCCGACGGGATTCTGATCAATTCTTTCGACTCGCTGATGGCGCGCCCTGTGCGCGCTCTGCGTGACGGGCTCTGCGTCCCTGGTCGCGCCACGCCGCCGGTCTACTGCATCGGACCATTGGTCTCT
Source organism: Poa pratensis (assembly GCA_947311845.1). Taxonomy (NCBI): domain Eukaryota; kingdom Viridiplantae; phylum Streptophyta; class Magnoliopsida; order Poales; family Poaceae; genus Poa; species Poa pratensis. The sequence goes on along the minus strand of CAMZMU010000057.1, from coordinate 27,562,339 downwards.
GGAGGAGGAGGCGGAGAAAAGGAGCACGAGTGCCTCGGGTGGCTGGACGCGCAGCCGGACAAGAGCGTGGTGTTCCTCTCCTTCGGCAGCCTGGGCAGGTTCTCCGCTCAGCAGGTCATGGAGATCGCGGTCGGGCTGGAGAAATCAGGGGAGAGATTCCTGTGGGTTGTGCGGAGCCCACCCAGTCCCGACTCCACGTTTGGCGACGCGCTGCCGGAGCCCGACCTCAACGCGCTCCTGCCGGAAGGGTTCCTGGAGAGGACCAAGGACAGAGGGTTCGTGGTCAAGTCCTGGGCGCCGCAGGTGGAGGTGCTCCGCCACAGGGCCGCCGGCGCGTTCGTCACGCACTGCGGCTGGAACTCCACGCTGGAGGGCGTCACCGCTGGGTTGCCGCTGCTCTGCTGGCCGCTCTACGCGGAGCAGAGGGTTAACAAGGTGCACATTGTGGAAGAAATGAAGCTTGGGGTGCAAATGAGAGGCTACGACGAGGAGGTGGTTCAGGCGCAGGAGGTGGAGGAGAAGGTCAGGTGGGTCATGGCTTCCGAGGGCGGTGAGGCGCTCAGGGAGCGGGTGGAGGCAGCGAAGGATGCAGCAGCCGAAGCGCTCAAAGAAGGGGGCTCCTCCCACTCGTCGTTTGTTCAATTCCTGAAAGACCTGGATACTTCCAAAGCTGCAACCGTAAAGAACTAAAATGAAATCTCTCGTGTTGGATTTGTGAAGCAGGATTGGTCTGAAACTTGTAAACTCTGAAGTTGGATTCGCGGAGTGTTACGCGTATTTTGATATTACTGGAGTAGCTAATATTCTGTGTGTTGTTAACTTGTTATAGGTTGATTTTTATTGAATATTTTTTTGTTCACATAGCAACTTAGTATAAGTTCCATCTTCATGATCCTTTAAAACCTCACACCACAAAAGTATTTTGCAGTAAACGGCAAAACACTTTTTGTGATATGAAATGTGATCGGCCAAAACAGATCCGCCAAATCATATTGCAAATTTTAACTAGGAGTTTTATGCTGTTTTTGATCACCCATATATGCGAATTCAAATAAGCGCACAAATACATATAGCTAACATATAGACAGATTTAAGGATAAATCCCTGGTTCGGATTATTGATCCTCCGGATTTGGCAGTGCTCTGTAGCTACTCCTTCGTTGCACATGTTGTTATCTTCCCTGGACGCACTTTGGCTTGTTAGGTTTAGCACGTATTCGGTTTAACCCCTATTTCTCGACCCTTTTCCGTGGTGTCGCTCACAAATGATCAATTTGAGGCTAGGTGTTAGGGACCTTTATATAGTGCTATTTCCGGTTTTATTTAAACCGTAATTCCACAGATAATTATTCCAGAAACTCCAGGTTAACCAAACCAACCACGATCATTAGTAACCATCTAGGAGTCTCAATCTGCAATTAGTCACACGAGCACACGTGTGTGAGTCACGTGCCGAATTTGAAATAATTCAAATTCGCAGGCTTTAATCAATTCATATAGCCAACATATGAACAACCTGGCTTTCCACTCTATAATGTCCCAGGTATAATTCCAGCATATTTACATACACTGTATTCCAGTATAGACGTACCGGCTTCCTTAAGTATATTTCCTTAAGTACAATTCTGCATCATTAGTTCCCTGTTATTTCCATGATACTTCCACATGAAGTTTAATTCCGGAGAATGTAGTGTACAAATAAAATGTTGCAAGACACAAATTCCTACATCTCCCACTTGACTGAAAACATTTTATTTCAACAAGTGAATTCCCACACAATTAGCATGGTTAGAAAAATAATTCCTTTCTTCAGTGTATTCATGTTGCTTATAAACTTTGTGACTTTAGCACTGATATTATCACAAAGTAACAGGTTATGATGCGTCTTTCCACGACCATAAGTTCACAAAGAAATTTACTTAACCATAGACCTTCCTTCAATGCTTGAGATGCATCGAAGTATTTATATTTCATAAATAATGAGTATCTAAATCATGTTTCCTTTGTACACCACAAAGACCTACAAGAGTAAATATTAACACATAACATAAAAATAAATTACCTTTCAGCAAGATCCTTTTTCAATAAATAGCGTCAATATATCCACACAGCTGAAGTTTGAGCATCAAAGAATGAATAATCCATGTTTCCTTGCGCCAACAAGTTCTTTATTTTGATTCCAAGAATCTTTATAAAATTCATATTCCACTTGCTAAAATTCCAGCAAATCCTTTCCGTGCTAATCAAAATAGCAACAATTACAGTGGCATGGCTAAGTTCTGGTCGCACGAATAATGTCCCACGATAACTGTGGTATGACAATTATTCTTCCTTTTTCCTCACGAGTTCAAATATAATTCCTCGCAGAGTATCATTCCCTTAATCAAAAGGTAAATGACAGGTTTGCACTTTTTCATAGAAAAATATATCAAAACATTCACTCTGTAATTCCACTCCCAAAACGCAGGAAGCTTTGAACATTCCTTTCATAAGAAAGTTAGAACCAAACCAAGCTTTCACTTCCATCAATGTGATATTTTAAAATCAATAAGAACATAGTTAGCACATATAGTAAAAAAAACAATTCATACTAACCTCTTTATATGATCTTCTTCCATCATTAATAAAACCATATGACCTGATATGCCATTGATGTGAAGCTTGTTCCATGAACATGAATGAATCTAATCAGTTAGCAAACCATGTCTTTATTCCCACCTCCTCTAAATTTCAGAGTTTCCACAAAGTATAATTATTTCCTTTGTGTAAAGAATAAAACAACAACACATTCCTCTAAGTTCCAGAGTTTTCACAAAGTATAAATATTTTCTTTGTGTAAAGAATTAAATAAAAACAGCTTCCTCTAAATTCCAGAGTTTCCACAAAGTATAAATATTTCCTTTGTGTAAATAATTAAATAACAAGCTTAGAATTTTAAATTCCACTAAGCATGTTGCATTAAACTTCCTTGGAAATAAATCCATTTAAAACATATGGGCTTGCGGTTGTTTGGTAAAGTAACAAGTTCCCAAACTTTTATTCCTCTTCATTGAATTTATTCTTCCCGCAATTTTTAATTCCACCCATAGTTTACACCAGTATCAAGATTAAGTACCTTTTCCGCTAAAACACATAGTGACTTCCTTAAAAAAAAACAATAATAGTCAAGATATGATGGTCCATGTTAATTCCTCCCACTTTTCCTAAACATGTTAGTGTTGGGAGTTTACTTTGAGTTATTCTTTGAGTTTAGCACAGATAAAATTCCGGTGTTACTATTAGTAAACACACCGTTCATTAGAAAATATCATATTCCTACTTTCCACCAATTTTCCAATTTCCAGATCAAAAACAAAAAACCATTTGATCCACTAGAATATGTACATTAAAAAATTGATGTGCTATGTAGTAAACAATCATTCCATACTACCAAAATATAAATAGAATATTTCCTTCCAGTTCACAAAATATAAACAGTGACTGTGATAAATAATGACTTACTCAACAAATTGTAGTATGTAATGTTTTCCAACATAATCAAGAGAATAACCAATAGTTGTATTCCTCCATTCAGCCATGAAGTATATCATATAAGACAACGGTAATAATTCCATGCTCATCACATTAGTTTCAGTTAAAATTCCTGAAGTGTACTTCCCCCACCAATCAGTTTTCAAACCTTTAAATTATTTGATGAACTGATTTTCCACTTCAGTATAGAACAAAAACCTTCCGACTTGTATTGTATAAGATATAAATGACCATATCAAGTGCAATCATGAAATAAAACAAATATAATCACCTCAAGTAGGAGTGTCCAAAAATGCCGTAAATATATGTTCATGAAGTATCATAATCCTCCCACCTAAGTCAAGAATTCCAGAAATAATAATCCACTAATTATGTTCCTTGATATGCGACGAAGTCGTAAATGAGATAAAATAATTGAGCCGTTGAGTAAATATCGATTTCCTCTTCCATTGGAGTATTTCCATATTCCTCCAAAATAATAAGTAATGTCACTTCCATTATAAACATGCTTCATGCGTGTCACCTCATCATCGTTGCCCCCGAGAATTCCGATGAATTATTAAAATACTCCGATCGATTCCGAAGTAATCCAGTGTGTCCAATATATTCCGGTGATAATGTAAATCCCCGTAGCAATTGAAAATATCATAGTAATAAAACAATATTAATCCGTCTACCAAGAGTTTAATAATTTCCTCAGAGTGAATTCCAACTTCCTCTAGAGGCGAGTGGAGTCCAATAAAAGAAGTCCACAAAAAAAAACTTTTTCCAGGTTACGTAAAATATTCCACGTAATCTGTGCACTCTCATATTCAACAACAAAATAATCAATCATTGATCAATTTAAATACGTGAACTAGTTTGCTTTCCTTAGTCCAGGTTCCATAGTTCTATTCTTCCTCTGGCTTTTCCGGTTTGAATGAATCAATAACCTAATCAGTACTCTCAGCCAAAAATAGGTGGTTGACTTTGGTGTAGAAGAACGCCCAGATTAATTCCGTGTGCTGGAGAATCCAGTGGCCCAGCAAGTTCCGTGAGAAATTCAGTCTTCCCTGTACCGCTGTACGTACCTTTGCACAGGTGAGATGGTGATAACTTGAGTTGCTTGCTACTTCATCTCCCAGTACGCGTAGGCTGTTGTTTGATTAATCCCCTTCTTGGATTGGAGTAATTACTAAAAATTGACTGACGTGGTCTTGCTATCCAACAGCTAGCAACCTCATCGATCCGTGTGCTGGAGCAATAGCAAAATCTACAGCTCTTTCCAGATTGAGTGAGGGCTCCAGCGAGTTGGTGTTTCGAAGAGCGACACAAGCAGGCGAAGTTCCGTGGTTTGCCCAACCACGTGATCTTCCGATCGATTCCAGATTTCGACGAAAACGGCGACACGCGCGATGGACGTGCAGTATAGCAAAAAATCCCGTGTAGATCAGATAACGCTGGTACTTCGCCTTCCTCGATGCTCGGGAGCAACACAACGAATCCTTGCGGACGAGTTTTGGCGACAGGTTGCGTAAGCGACAGCGCGCATGGCAGATCGACGACTGGACCGATGCGATGGAGCAGCTGAACAGGACGGTGATCCGACGGCGGAGTTCCTGAATCGACGCGGCGACGTGAATTAGCAGCGGATTAGATTTCCGTGACCTCGGTAACGACGGGAAGTTGACGACTAGTGATTGGAGCTTTTGCGAGTTCCGTGACCGGATCCAACTTTCCGCGATTCCCTCCATATGGTGCGGTAGAGTAGCACAGCGGATTCCCTCCATCGGCGACGACATCGCGGCACACCGAGCCGCAGTAGCAGAGCGCATCTTCCCGGCGATCAGCGAACCTTGCACCGGATTCCACGCACGTGAACCTTCGGCTCTGATACCAATGTTAGGTTTAGCACGTATTCGGTCTAACCCCTATTTCTCGACCCTTTTCCGTGGTGCCGCTCACAAATGATCAATTTGAGGCTAGGGGTTAGGGACCTTTATATAGTGCTATTTCCGGTTTTATTTAAACCGTAATTCCACAGATAATTATTCCAGAAACTCCAGGTTAACCAAACCAACCACGATCATTAGTAACCATCTAGGAGTCTCAATCTGCAATTAGTCCCACGAGCACACGTGTGTGAGTCACGTGCCGAATTTGAAATAATTCAAATTCGCAGGCTTTAATCAATTCATATAGCCAACATATGAACAATCTGGCTTTCCACTCTATACTGTCCCGGGTATAATTCCAGCATATTTACATACACTGTATTCCAGTATAGACGTACCGGCTTCCTTAAGTATATTTCCTTAAGTACAATTCTGCATCATTAGTTCCCTGTTATTTCCATGATACTTCCACATGAAGTTTAATTCCGGAGAATGTAGTGTACAAATAAAATGTTGCAAGACACAAATTCCTACATGGCTGCTACGCGCATGCTATATTTCTCCACCATAAGCCTCCATCTTTGGTCGTCTTCCATTCTGGCATCTTCCGCCTCTCGCCGCTGATGAGAGCCATCGCCGGCCGACGTGCCGCCATGTAAGTTTCTCCTCATGGTCTGGAGAATGAACACGAAATCGAGAGGCATCTATGGTAGACTTCAACGGATGATGGGGTGACACGGGATGAGTTCAGACTCACTAGATCCGGCTCTAGCTAGTCTCCGGCGAGCTAGATTCGTCGTCGCGAGTCTAGACAGAGAGGGTGGTGGTCCACATTGAGGATAGTGTTTAATACGATTTTCGATTTTGCATATGTTCTTTTGAGTTGGTAAATAAAAACGTGTATGTGTTTTGCTATGAACACGTGAGCGAGATGTTGCAACGATTCTGGGTGTCTGCAAAATCTTTTCGATGCTCCAAATGTTGGCGAGAAGTTGCAAATATATTTGAGCGAAAGGTACATACATGAGTTGACATTTTTCGAGTTTTTTTTTTGAAAGATGTGTGTTTCCTACGGTTAGTGGGGATTTTCTACACACACGTATTTGTTTGATGCATACTCAAACTTTTTGCTTCACTGGCGAAAGATGTTAGCATATTTTTTTTCCAGTTTTGACACACCGCGAAAGAAACAGCTACAACAATGCTACAATAACTTAATCTCTTTGCTACTGCGAGACGTGAATTGCTATGATGATCGAATGAACTAGAATTGACTGTTAGACATTGTAATACGTTGTAATACTATATACGTACGATGGTATGGAGTAGTACTCCAACCACAATACGGCCCATGTACTTTGCCACGTGATGGGCTCTTCATCACCTCTATAACACGCAACCGATCCCCTCTGAGAGGGATACGATCGTTCCCACAACTTTAACATGGTAACAGAGCAGGCTCTTCCGAGACCTAGCTGCTGCACCGCCAAACCCTTAAACCACAGAGCCGCCGCCGCCGCAAATCCTGCTGCCGCCGCCGCATCAAGAAGCAAAGACCACTACAAGACCCTGCCGCCGCTGCCGCAAGTGCCGCCGCCGCCTCAAGATCAAGACCAAGCCAAACCCCTGCCGCCGCCGCCATGTCGTCAACTTCATCGACCGCTGGTCTCGCCCTGCCCTGGGTTCTCCTCCCACCCTCCTCCTCACCCGCACCAACTACCTGTTCTGGAAGGCTCTCGTGCTCCCTCCTCTTCATGGAGCTCAGGTGACCGGGCTGCTTGATGGATCTGATGTCGCGCCCGCAAAAACCATTGAAGTTGAGGAAGGAGAGAAGAAGACATCTGTTGCAAACCCGCTGTACTCTGCATGGATTGTCCGTGATCAACAAGTGATGGGCTGGCTCCTCCAGACCGTCTCCCCAGAGATGCTCCCACAGTTCTTTGAGCACACCTCCACTGCCGAGGTCTGGGGCATGATCTCCTCGATGTTTACCTCTGTTTCGAGGTCCAAGATCACTCACCTGCGGACTGCTCTCAACAAGACTAAGAAGAAGAAGGATATGTCAGCCTCCGAGTACTTCACAACGATGAAAGGGCTCGGTTCCGAGCTTGCTGCTGCTGGAAAACCCATTGACGATAAGGAGATGATTGGGTATACACTACTAGGAAACAAGCTATAGATATAAATGGATTTTGTGGCGCATAAAAAACTGTGTGCGCCAAAGAAATATTTCTGTGGTGCATAAATGTTAGATTTCTGTGACGCACGAAAACCACATGCGCCACAGAAATATGTCTTTCTGTGGCGCATATAGCGCTATATGCGTCACAGAAAGACACATTTCTGTGGCGCATGTTGGATGTGCGCCACATAAATGTGTATTTCGGTGGCGCATAATGCTCTATGCGCCATAGAAAAGTTTCAAAAAATCAAAAAAATTCAAAAAATCCAAAAAAACTCAAAAAATCCAAAAAAATCAACAATTCCAAAAAAAAAAATGTTTTTTCTAAAATAGAATATTTTTAATTTTTTGAATTTTTTTGAACTTCTAAATATTTTTGATTTTTTTTTTTGATTTTGTAGAAAAAATCTTCTTTTTGAAGTAACTTTTTGTTTGAATTTTTTTTTTGTCATTTTAAAAAAATTACATTTTTTCTTAATTTTTTGGATTTGTTGATTTTTTTTTGGATTTTTTGAAGTTTTCGGGATTTTTTGATTTTTTTTGGATTTTTTGAAGATTTTTAATTTCCTTTTGAAACTCTTAAATTTTTTAAAATTTAAAAACACATATATACACATACCACACATAAACTACACACACATTTATACAGATATATACACATACAAGGCTTAAGATGATTGATATGATACTTATATCAATACGAATTTTAGTAGCATAAGGGTAGCTGAAATGAATAGAACTTAGAAGTTAAGCGTGCTTGGGTTGGAGCAATTTGAGTATGGGTGACCTAGCGGGAAGTCATCAGTTCAAATTCAAATATTTAGGCTTTTCCAAATTATTTCATTTTTTGTTTTTTCCTGATTATTTTTAATTTTTTTTGAATTTTTTTGAATTTTTTGAAAATTCTGTGGCGCATATAATGTGGATGCGCCACAGAAATGTGAGAATTCTGTGGCGCATATCCACATGTGCCGCAAAAAAAATAGTGGCGGCTTATCTGTGGCGCACCCACCCACGCGCCACTGAATTTTTTTTGGGTGCGCCACAGATAGCCTATTCCCTACTAGTGATATTCTGAACGGACTTGATGGTTCGTATAATGATGTTGTTGCTGCCGTGAACGGGCAACGAGGCACCACACTTGATGATTTGTTTGCTCGGGTTGCAGCTCACGACATGCGCCGTGAGATGCTCTCCGATGAAGAGGATGCCGTCCTAGCTCACACCTTCACTTCCTCCGCCCACCTTGCCCGTGGTGGTAATGAGCAAGGACGCTTTGATGATCGTGTCCGTCGTGATGGAGGAAGTGACCGCCGTGATGATCGTCGTGATGATGGGGGGTGGCGCTCCCGTGATCGTGACAATGGTGGCTCTTGGCGCTCTCGTTCCCGTGGCGATGGAGGTCGCCGTGATGGAGGTGGGGGTAGCTGCCGTGATGACATGAGAGATGACCGCCGTGATGACAGGAGAGATGACCGCCGTGATGACCAACGTGTTGATCGGTGCGATGACAGAGATAGAGGCCGCCGTGATGGAGGTGGCAAGGGTGGCCGCCGTGATGATGGCAAGGGTTGCTACCGTGACCGCGGTCCTACCCCGTATGTCAATGTCACCTGTCAGATATGCAAAATTCATGGGCACCCTGCGAGTGACTGTTGGTGGCGCTATCAAGACCGTGATGATTCTGATGATGATGACCGAGAAGAGAAGAATGCTCATCTTGCTTCCTATGGGGTTGATACCAACTGGTATCCAGACACTGGCGCTTCCAACCACATCACCGGAGAGCTGAGCAAACTCTCCACTCATGACAAGTACAAGGGACGTGATCGCGTCCACACTGCGGATGGAAACGGTATGGAAATAAGCAACATTGGTCATTCAATATTATGCACCCCACATGCTTCTTTACTTCTTAAAAATGTCCTCATGTTCCTAGTGCCACCACAAATCTTATATTCGTGCATAAACTTACTCTTGATAATCATATCTTTTTTGAGTGCCACCACAGATCAGGACCAATGGATGGGCAGCAACCATGAACTCGTTCTTGGACCGTTCGACGTGCAGTGCCGTGAATCGCAAACCTCAAACTCCTTTTTTTAGATAACATGCATTATAATCGAAAATACCCAGTGGCTCTCGGGTACGTTTGCTCCTGATATTAAAAAAAATTAGTATTTCAAAAAAGTTTAAAAAATTCCGAAACCTTCAGTCGGGCAAATAATATCAAGTATTACACTCGTACAAAAAATTGTGTCAGAAAATAACATTAATTGCAATCTGTGTCAAAGATTTACCAAAAAAGACGTTATATACACGCTATATTCGTCTGAGATTTGTCTTTTTTTTGCCTAGAAGTCAACGAAAAATATTTTGTGAACAAATTATTTACACTGGTAGAATACTTGGTAATCTTCGACCGTAAAAAATTTCAGAATTTTTCAAACATTTCTGGTTTTTTTTTTTAAATTCCATATATGAGGTGCGCATGTCTCCATGTGCCATTAGTCCGCGTCCGCATTATAATGCCCTACTTTAACTTAATAAAGCAACATGTTCACAACATAGTTATTACAACACGCGACATACAGCTTCGCCAAGAGAGCAACTAGGACTAGAGAAGTAACCTCAAAACTCCTCAACCAAGAAAATTCGTTTGGTCGTATGTGGCGCTGAGCAGAGCTCACCTCACGGTTTCACTCTCACGCGGCTATCCATTCATTGCGCAGGTCACTTCACAGCGACTCCGAATCCTATTTCGATTGGATCTGAGCAGCGCCATTTATATAGCCCCGATGGGTCGCGGCAGAGCGGAGCAGCAGAGCAACAAGGTGTTCCACGTCAGACCACGTACAGCATTTCAGCCCCACACACGCGCGCGCACACGCCAGAAGAAAAGTGATCGAAAAACTAGCGATGACGAAAACCGTTGTCCTGTACACCGGCCTCGGCGTCGGCCACCTGGTGCCGATGGTCGAGCTCGCCAAGGTGTTCCTCAACCACGGCGTGCACGTCATCATAGCGCTCGTCGAGCAGCCGGGGGCAAAGTCCACCGACTTCTCCGCCGCTGTCTGTCAGGACTGGTATGGGTCGCCATCGTGCTTATTGGGCTGTGCCCCAGGAAAGGCCTGTGAGCCATGTAATCGGGCTAGAAGTCCAGCGTTGCCTGGCACCGTTGCTTGCTATATGACTCGCTGAGACGAGAGAACAGGGTATCGAATATGAACTAATCTGAACTATCCCTAACCTTTTGCTCTATTTCCCTGATCCTGTTGCTTCTGTCCCGCTCCCGAGCTCCCAATTCCCTCTCCAATCCCCATTCCTAGTTACCTGCAGCTCGAGTTCGTGACAAACTTGGTATCAGAGCCTTGTGTTCGTCGGTTAACAGCAGATCGGAGCAGAAATTCGCGAGAAATTTCGATTTCTCCTGTTTGTAGGGTGCGATTCCCCTGTGAATCGTGCAGAGTTCCTCACGGACACCCTTAATCGGTTCGATTTCGCCCGATTCGCTAGATCGACGCGCTGGCTCCTCGCAAAGGAGTAGATCAGGCCCAGGAGCAATTCCGTACCCAAGTCACCAAAACTATGGAGGGCGTCACGGAGCAGAATCAAGCGCTCACGGACATGATGAAGCAGCTCCTGGATGGCTTCAACGAGCTCAAGGGGAACCAGATCGAGACCAAGGAAACGCTCCGCGACATCCAACACCCACTAGTAGGGAAGTGCCTTTCTATGGAATGACATTTTGTGGCGCACCAAATAGCCACGCGCCACAAAAAAAAAAAATCTGTGGCACATTGTTTTGCGTGCGCCACAGAATTTTGCAATTTTGTGGCGCATGAAAACCACATGCGCCACAGAAAGTTACATTTCTGTGGCGCATGGGTAGTGTGCGCCACAGAAGTCACATTTCTGTGGCGCACTTAGCCATGTGCGCCACATAAATGTGGCTAGGTGCGCCACAGAAATGTGACTTTCTGTGGCGCACCCACCTCCATGCGCCACAGAAATGTCACTTTCTGTGGCGCATGAAGGTGGGTGCGCCACAGGAAAAAAAAATCCCCTCTCACGCATGCCTACCCCCCGTGGATCGCCTTTTCAGTTCTGTAAACAAAAAAAGAAAATGATACAAATTTCAAAAAATAAAATCCTTTGACATGTAGTTTCGTTTTAGTGTCTAGTTGCTATAAAAAATTTGAAATATGAATTTTGACCTTTTTTGCAAAAAACAGAAAAAAAAAACCTTTGCACGGCCATAACTTTTGCATACGTTGTCGAAAAAATGCGTTTAATATATCAAAAAAATCATGAGAAAAAAGGAGCTCGATTTCACAAGGGTTTACCCAGTGAACTTTTCTTAGAATCGGAAAATTTCAAAAGAGTAAAAAGTTATTTCAATAAGAAGTTTTTTTTCTACAAAATCAAAAAAAATAAAAAAAATTGAAAAAAAATTCTGTGGCGCACGGTGGCGGGTGCGCCACAGAATTGTTGTGCGGGATTCGAAATTTCAATCCCGCCACACATCCCTTCTCTTCTTCCTCTTCTTTCTCCTTCTCTCCTTTCTCTCATTTCACTTCTCCTCCACTTCTCCTATCCCTTATCCTCCACTTCTCCTCTCCCCTTCTCTCCTCTACCTCTACTTCAACTCTACTCCGGCAACCACCTCCTCCTCCTCCACCACCTCTGGCGAGCTTCTCCTCCTCCTCCTCCTCCACCACCTCCGGCGAGCTTGGCCTCCTCCACCAACTCCGGTGACCTCCTCCTCCCCCACCTCCAGCGACCTTCTCCTCCTCCTCCACCACCTCCGGCGACCCTCCTCCACCCACCTCCGGCGAGCTTCTCCTCCTCCACCACCTCCGGCGACCTTCTCCTCCTCCTCCACCACCTCCGGCGACCCTCCTCCACCCACCTCCGGCGACCTTCTCCTCCTCCACCACCTCCGGCGACCTCCACCCACCACCGACCAAGCCACCTACGGCCATGGCCACGGGCACCACGGCCTCCGACGAGCTCCGGCCAAATTCCGGCGAAATTCTGGCGGCCAGATCTAGATCCAGATCTAGATCTGGCCGCCCTTTTTTTTTGAAATTCAAAAAAAAAAATCTGTGGCGCATGGTGGTGGGTGCGCCACAGAATCTTGCACTTTCTGTGGCGCATGGGGCCGTGCGCCACAGAAATAAAATTTTAGTGGCGAGGATTTAGTGGCGCACCCACCATGCGCCACAAAAAGTGTTTTTGGTGCGCCACTAAAAGGCATTCTCCTACTAGTGACCGGACCGAGGCGGTTGAGAAACAGGCGGCGGCGCTCGCGCAGAGATCGGCATCAACTCCACTGACCCCGACCTCACCGACGGATCCAGGATCGTCGACAGGAGCAGCGCATCCCGCAACAGCCCCAATTTCCGGCGCACATGACCACCGCGCTCCAAATCTCTTTCGGGGTGACGCTCCGGGGCTCCTTGCGAACCCGTTGCCATCCCCGGGCACAGGTGTGATTCAATCCATGCCCTTGCAACTTGATTATGTTCAGCATGTTGGTGATCATCACGAGGATAGTGTTCATGCGCCAGCGCCTAAAATTGAATTTCCAAAATTCGATGGCGAGAATCCTAAGTTGTGGCAGCAGCAGTGCGAGACTTACTTCGAGGTGTTCCGCGTGCAGCCATGCTTGCGCACGCGGTATGCTGTGCTTGGATTCCAAGGAAACGCGACCTTGTGGTTTCAAGGGGTGGAAGTGAAAGGGCATGGCGCCCCCATATGTGGTTTTGGTAATTTTTATAGGGTTTAAGGGAATTTGGTGTTATGCTTTTGTTTTGTTCATAAGCATTTACCTTTCATGCTCATGCATCCATGCTTGTTGATTTGCATGGTTGTTTAATTCATTATATAAACCCTTGTAAAAGAGATTGTCATCAATTACCAAAATGGGGGAGATTGAAAGGGCATGGCGCCCCCATATGTGGTTTTGGTAATTAATGACAATCCCTATGGACTAATGGTTGCATTGAGTTTTACTTGTAGTGTTTGTCCATAGACCATGCTTGAACTCCATATGTTGGATTCAAGGTTGATGCCATGAATATATTGATATAATGAAGTATTTGGCATCAAGATCATCGAGTTGAGCATATTGCAAGTATGTCTTGAAGAAAAGGATTATGTGATCATTCATGGTTATCTTCAAGACATCGTCTATTCAAAAGAGAAGAAAAGATACAAGGTTGATCAAGATATTGATCAACACACAAAGCTACAAAATGTACCAAGTGGGATCATGTATCTCTTGGTATGGTAAGCAATTGTCCATATAGCTTTGTGAACTAACCCATGATATGTGTGTAGCATTTCTATGTGTGGTTAGGTATCTTTCTATGGGCTTCCATCAAATGAAGATTTCATATAGCCCATGGACGATGACGTCAAGTGGTGATCGTCATCAATGTTGAGAAGCGCAAGTTCAAGAGGAGCATCTCGAAGAAATCCTAGGCTTGAAGCTTGCCACCCATTTAGATATAATGTTCATGTGAAGATGTGCCTAAGAAAGGCTCTCCCATAGTGGAGTATGGGGGAGCAATGTTTGAGTCTTCACCAAGCGAAGCGCAATCAAGAAAGGTGGTCCACTTGAGAAGATCAAGATCACCATCATCTAGTCAAGTGGAATGCGCAAGGCAAAGGTATGATCTTGATAGGGTTTCTATTTTACCGGTCTCATGTTGTTAGTCGGGAGACCGGGTTATTGGATAGACACCGTACTATCAAGAGGGGCTCTCGATTGAGCTTTAGCGTATCAGTTGGAGAGAGCTCAAACCTTTGCATATTTGCCTTCATCATCTTTCTTGGTTCTTATTTGGTTTTTCTCCTAGTTGGGTTTTGGCGCTTATCGTGATCTTCATGACAAGCCCAAGTTCTCCGAAAACGGATTTCGTATGGAAAACTTGTTGCGTTTTCGGGTTGGAAATATTATCGGTCCACCTTCGAGATAGGGTCCACACCTTCCCATGTGTGGCTCTTGTCGTTACCTTTCCAACAGAATTGGATTCACCTGTTTTGGAGCTCGAACGAGAAAGTTATTGCATTTCAGGTTTTGTTGTTTCTGTCTGTTTTGCTCAAGCAGGGGAATCGGATTATCCGATCAACCTTGATTCGGATTATCCGATTCTCAAGTTTTGCTCGAATTCGGGTAAGGACTTTAATAGCATTACTTACTGGAGTTTTCCGGATTATCCGATCAACCTTGATTCGGATTATCCGATTCTCAAGTTTCTCTCGAATTCTTCTAAGGACTTTAAAAGCAACCAGTTCTGGGGAACACTGGAGATTTTCGGAATATCCGATATATGTTGAATCGGATTATCCGACTCGTCGGATTATCCGATCCTGACTTATATCGGAATATCCGATTCCCCTGGCTGCAACGGCTCTTTTTCTGGGAGGGGTATAAATACCCCTCCACCTACCTCCAGCCATGAAGCTTTTGCTAAGCACGAATTTGACCCCCATTGTTGACCTTCTTGAGCTTAGCTATCTCTCAATCACTCCATGATTCTTGCCTCCATTTAGTGGAAAAGAGAGAGGAGATCTAGATCTATTGTTCCACCAATCCATCTCTCCTCTAAGTGAGGGGAAGCCTTTGGATCTAGATCTTGGAGTTCCATTTGTTGAGTTCTTCCTTGTTCTTCCTCTCTTCTCCCCCCACAAGCATTAGTTGCTTTTGGTGGGATTTGGGAGTGAAGGATTTGACCACCTCTAGTGGTCTTGCCTTCATTGCATCGGTTGCATCGGTTTGAGTTCCCCACGGTGATACGTGGAAATCGAAGTTGAGAAGCTTGTTACTCTTGGGTACTTGGGGTGCCCTAGAGCTTGTCCTCTTGGGTACTTGGTGTGCCCTAGACGGTCCTTGTTGATCTCGGAGTTTTGGTGGCTCGCGGGATAGTTGGGAGCCTCCAATTAAGTTGTGGAGTCGTGCCCCAACCTTGTGAGTCTTGTGGCTTTGGGAGCCGCGGGATTCCGGTGAGAGCCTCCAATTAAGTTGTGGAGTGTGCCTCATCCTTGTACGGGTTCGGTGACCACCCTCAAGTGTCCCATAGTGGCTCGTGGCACTCTACATTGGTAGAGGCACGAAGGAGATTATGGTGTGCCATTTGACGGCTATTCGGGGATCACTTTGTGACTCCGCACCGCTCCAACGGAGACGTAGCTTCCATTGGGAAGTGAACTTCGGGATAAATCATCGTCTCCAAGTGCCTCGGTATTTCTATACCCGAGCTTCTTACTTATACTATTTACTTTGTGATAGCCATCAAGTTTGAAGTAATATATCTTGCTATCACATATTTGCTTATCTTGTTTAGCATAAGTTGTTGGTGCACATAGGTTAACCTAGCTTGTTTAGGTTTCCTGCTTGATAAATTAAACGTTAGTTTTATTCCGTATTTATTCAAGCCTAAACCGCAAAGAATTTTAATCGCCTATTCACCCCCCTCTAGGCGACATCCGTGTCCTTTCAGGAAGCCACATGACGTGTGGAGGATTGGGAGTTCATAACCGATCCAATTTTTTCGTCAACAAGCTTGGTGTGCAGGACTTGACGGATCCACGCCAACTCGCGACTTCCGCACCCGAGGCTACATCGGTTGCGGCCCCTTCGACTGCAGATCCCTCAACTGTGTCCATACCATCGTCGATCCTCCAAGCTTGCTCGTCTGCAACAACCATGTCCACACGAGAGATGCGCGAGCTCATTGAAGAACTCCAGGGCGAGGAGGCCGAATCAGCATACCGCACAAACGATCCCGAGCTCGATCTCCCATTCGAGGATAGTTTCGACTGCGGTATCTCCCTCAGCGACTTCGACGAACCCGAAACTCATATCGACAACCACGTCGACTCCGAGATCTGCACCAAAAACAACAACCTCGACTTCGAGCTTCATAACAACTTCGCCGACGTCGAGATGAGCATAGGCGATGAAGGCATCGACAGCGAGATCCGTCCAGACGGACCACTCGACGGGCATATCGACTCTGACATGAGCCTTGATGACGACGTCGAGTCCATGATGGGACTCGAAGACACATACACATACCCTCGGGTGATACCCCAGCAAGTCTACGTTGCCTTCGCCGCAGAATCATCTGATGCTGCGGCCAGTCGCAGGCCTACAGAGTTCCCGTGCACGGTTACTATGCCGGACGGAGTCACAAATCTCACAATTACTGCTGAGATGGCAGCAAAAGCAGATAAAGTTATCAAGGAGTGCACAATGATGCCAGCAGACGCAACACGGGAGGAGATGTTGACCTTCTAATACTTCAACTGGCAGGGATCACTTCGACTGAAGCAGGTAAGAGTAACACTCGAAGAACGCAAAAAGCAGGCTAGCTTGTCGAGTGCGCGCAGAAGACAGCTCCCCCTGAGCTCCACCGGGCGAGCAGACACAAGACCCAGATCAAGGTTGTCACACCTCTTGCCGGATGAGAGGGCGGCACTCTCCCGCAACTTAGTCAACTCTTTCATGACATACGACGAGGAGGGAGTGCCAGTACCCAAAACAGCTGTGGGTGCTCTCTTTACCACTGCAGCATACCTAGAGGCAATCAAGCCTCCAGCTGATGACCCCAATGCAAAACTACATCGCCAACAGATCAAATCACTCGCCTTAGCAGCGAAGGCCATACGCCAAATTCCAAAAACTCCAGGGGGAGTCGAGACCGTGCCCTGGTTGACACGCGTCGTGAAGAGCACAATCACAGTGGTCGCCGCCACCACTCGAAGGAAAGAAGCTGGTCGCGTAGGCGCAGGTCCAGGAGTAGATTACGCAGATCTTACAGCAGCGACTCATACTCTGATCGAGAGCCTGAGCCACATGGAGCTCTGTGCTTCACTCGACGCGTCCGCGAGACACGGATGCCCAAAGGGTTCAAACATACATCTGAACAGCCCAAGTACACGGGTCGACAAGAACCTTTGGGGTGGCTGGAGGACTACAGGCTGGCTGTCGCATGCCAGCGAGGCACAAACACCACAGCCATGCAGTACATACGACTCATGCTCGAAGGCACAGCCCGCGACTGGCTCAAGGCCCTACCTCCATCAACATACGACTCGTGGGATCACTTCCGCACTGACTTCATCAAAAACTTCGAGCCTCTATGTGAGCGCCCAAAAACGTTCGAGGAGCTGCGAGCCTGCGTTCAAAGGTTAGACGAAATGTTGAGGTCATACATCAGACGATGGAATGAGATACGCAACTCAGTCGGAGTAATTTCAGAAGATATGGCCATGGATGCTTTCATAATGGGACTCGCCAGGCGCGACTTCAAAGAAGCACTTGGTCGCAAAAAGCCAACCTCTGTGGCTAACCTCTTGATGATCGCGACTGAGTGGGCAGACGGAGAAGACATGGCGCGCACCACACGCGGGTCCTCACCCCGTGACAATCATGAAAGCGGCAGTCGAAGCCGCAGAGACTCGTACAGAGACGACCGAAGGCGCAAGCGTTCAAAATGTCACTACGACGATGACAGACCCGAATTCATGGCGGCTGGGTTCTCCACACCCCGCAACGACCAAGACAGAAGCGACCGGCGGTCAGAAGATCGACGGGACAGTCGAGATGATCACCGGGACAGCCGAGACCGCGGCCAACGCGGCGACAGCTACAAGAGGAAAGACTGGCGCAAGTCACGACCCGGAGCACAATCCGAGCGATCATTCGAAGAAAAGATGGATGCTGATTGCAGATTCCACCTGTACAAGGGGGAAGACGGAAAATTGCGCTCCAATCACTCGATGAGAAACTGCAGGGAGTTCGACCAAATGACGACTGATTACATAAATCTCAGAAAGGCAGCAGCCACACCCGCACCTGCACCCGTGCCTCAGCCAAACAATGTGCCTGTTCTGATGGCACCACCTCCACCACCACAGCCTGCCGCAGGCGGAAGTCTCGCGGGTGCCATACAGCCCGTACCTCGGGTGGACGAACCACAGTACCCTCCGCCCCAAGGGCAGATGTACATGATACAGAAAGGTCGCCCTTCCAACAGGGAGCAAAAACTTCGCACTCGACAAGTAAACATGGCGGTCATGTCACCTCCCGCTGTAACTGAATTTTTGAAGGGTTCTGAAACCGCAATAAGCTTCAGCAGAGAGGACCACCCTCCATCGGTTGTTCGTCCAGGGCACTCTGCTCTGGTACTCGACGCGCAAATTGGAGGCTACGCCATGTCCAAGGTATTCATGGATGGAGGCAGCGGCATAAACATCATCTTCGCTGATACGCTCCGCAAAATGAACAAGTCAGTCGAAAACCTGCCAAGGTCTTCAAATACCTTTCACGGTATCGTCCCAGGCAAAGCAATAAGCCCAGAAGGCACCATACAACTCGATGTAATGTTCGGGGACAAAAACCACTTCAGGACAGAATCGATTGAGTTCGAAGTTGCCGACTGGAAGTCACAATACCACGCTATACTTGGGGCCCGACGTTCGCTCGATTCATAGCGGTGCTACACTATGCATACCTCCAGTTAAAGATGCCTGGACCAAAAGGAGTGATCACAGTCAAGGGAAACTTCCAAAAGTCTGACTCTTGCAACCGAAAGTTTAGCAAAATCTCTGAGATGTTCGGCATGGAAGCAACACTCGCTGATCTAGCGGTCTCCAACGATCGAACACTTATGCCAGAACACAAAAAGGTGGCAGTCGACAGAGCATTCAATGCCACCAATGACACAAGATCGCATCAGGTGCACTCGACTGACCCGACCAAGACACTTAATGTCTCGTCGAGTCTGCCTATCGCATAGGAAAGCGCGCTCGTCGAATTCCTCCGTGAGAACTGGGATATATTTGTGACGAGGGGTACACTCATCAAATCCCATGGTTAAGGACCTAGGGTTGAGATTATGGGGAGAGAACGTGGTAGTACTGGTAGTTTCGTCGGCTGACAAGCAGAGGCAAAGATTTACCCAGGTTCAGGCCCCTCGGGTGGAGGTAAAGACCCTACTTCCTGCTTGTCTGTTATTGATCGTGTGAGATTATGAGGTTACAAGGTGGCTCCGGCGAGATGTCGATCTCGCTAGAGCTTTGGTGGTTTGAGTATGGCTTCTCTCTAGATCGGCACCCCTCCCAGCCTTTAAATAGGCTGGGTCTCGGGAGTTCATAACCGACCTAGTTTACACGTAAGGAAAGTTCTATGTCTATGACTAATCTTGGAGGGTACTCCATCTTCTTAGTCCTCTGGTCTTGGGCTTCGAATAGGCTCTTCGCTATTGGGCCTTAGTCGTCACGTGCACCAGGTACCCTCATGGTAGGGTACCCGAGATGTATACCCATGTCAGTAGCCCCCGAGTACTTGTCTGACTCAAAGAATCGGGCATGGACTCTTTCGTAAGTGCACGTCATATGCTTTGTATTATAATTGGAATTCCTGTATGAATACACATGTTGGCTATGTCGAGTATCTCATCGACTGTGGTTTTTGCTTATGATGATCAAGGGATAATAGCTTAGCAGGCCCAGTACACTCGACGGATCGGGACTGGTTAACTACACATTTGGGTAAAACCTTACTAGCTTTCAATCAAACTCGAGTCCTGGACTCGAATCTGGAACAAACTGGTCAGATTCGACTAGGCCGCGGAGGTCTTACTGAATCGATCTGCAGTATAGATTTGAATTTTACCCAACACGTCCGTCAGGATTTTTCATCATGTCTGCTGACACGGAAAGTATAAGGATTTACGTTGCTGGAACGGTCCTTAGCCCAGCTCGAAAGTTCGGCGGGTCTTACCTTTGCACTATGCGTACAACATCCAAGGTATTTGCGGCGGACGCAACTCGGGAATGTTTCGAGTATGATTTTGTATATGAAGTGAGTCGAGACATTTGTCGACTGACACTTTGTTGTTATTCTATCGGCTGCGCGACAGCGCTCCCGATGGGATTAGCCCCCGAGATTGTGCTTTATTGCTCGCAATGGAGGATAATCTCAGATCCTCTCACCCTGCATATGTTAATCGAAGAAATTTTTGGCCGTAATTCTATCGGGTGCACGACAGTGCTCCCGATGGGAGTAGCCCCCGGGATTATGATGTATTGCTTGTAATGGAGGATAATCTCAAAATCATTTTATCTTGAGCATCTCCAGTCGAAGATTTTTGAATATGCTCCCGATGGGAGTAATATGCCTCAGTCGAAGGAACGGTCGAGTGACCAATTTTGTCTAATAATTGCTTTTTCACACCCAAACCAAACAAAGCAGTCGAATGACCAATATGCGTTGGGTAGACTCGATTGCATTTCTAAATAGATGCTTGTAATGAGGTCAGGGATGACGTTTCTGGCGACTGCGCTTCCTGACACGCGGTGGCGTGCGTTATACTACGACGGATGGGACGTGACCTATAGGTGGGCCCATTATGCAGCGCTGACCGAACGACGGTGCCGTTTGGACTTGATTTGACCACTCTGGCCCACTTTTTACAGAAGCGTGATGATGGCTCCTATTTTTGCGTGCGTAGTGGGCGGAGTGGCCGGTGACGGTTGCCCTCCGCATTTGCCACGTGTACGGTTGGATTGCGTGCGAAGCGCACGATTGCGGTTTAAACGGCGATGATCGATTTTGCTTTGTGGTAAATAAGGGGAACGGCGCTGGCGTAACTTTTTACTAGCCATTTGCTCTGCGCGCCGCCCCTGTTCCATCTTCTTCCTTGCGCTCCTGCTCCATTGCTCTTGTGCCCAACTCTTGCTGTTCTCCTTAGCCACCACCGCCATGGCGCCAAAGAGGAAAGCTTCTGCCACCGACGCGCCCGCGACTGACGCGGCCGCTCTGAAGGGGAAGAAAACTGCGGCTGGCGCATCTGCGGCCGCCGTCGACCTCAAAAAGAGCGACGGCGATTGGATGAAGTCCACGATCAAGGCAGCACATCTCGAGAAGTTCCGCGAGGACGGACTGCTGCCGCCGGCGGACCAGCTTACTGTCCGTGCGCCATCGAAAGAGGTACTCCCCGAGCCTCGCGCAAATGAGCGCGTATGTTTTGCGGAGTTTTTGCCTAGGGGTCTGTCTTTTCCCCTCCACGACTTTGTTCGTGGCCTGCTGTTCGCCTACGGGGTGCAGATCCATGATCTCACCCCGAACGGCATTATGCACATTGCCTGTTTTATGGTATTGTGCGAGTGCTTCCTGAGAGTTGCTCCCAGCTGGGCCCTTTGGAAGTCTATCTTCATGGTCCGGCCCAACAACCGAGGCGGCCGAACCTATCCAGTTGGAGGCCTTCAGATCCAAGTGCGCAGCGACACCCGATACTTTGCCCTGAAGCCAGTCGACTCGGCGCAAGGATGGAGGAAAAGGTGGTTTTATGTGCGCGTCGACCAGGATGGGGTCCCAGCATTTTCGACTGCTGGTATAGCCGCTAGGACGAAGGCCTGGGACCATGAGCTTTCGACTGAAGAAATGGCGGAAGCGGCGCCTCTGCTGGAGACGATTGGAGGACTGCTAAACAGCGTCACTGGTGTGCATCTTCTTGCCACCTTTGTGAAGATGCGGGTGTGGCCGCACCGCGCGCGAGCTCACCCTATGTGGCAGTATGAAGGTCCTCTCGACTCCACTCGAATGAATAAGGAGGAGCTGTCTAGGAGCGAGCTGGTGTCACATGTGCGGTCCATCACTAGCACAAAAGCCAGCGAGCCCTGCAACGTCGACTGCCCTGTCGCTCCTTATGGGGCTGAAAAGCCTTTGCCAGAGGTTAGTGAATCTATCGAGTTTATGATCTCCTGCTTTTTTTATTCTGCTGTGCATCGTTGTGACTTTCGACAGCTGTATTTTGTATGCAGGGCCACTCGACCGCCTCAACTCTTCCTCCTCTTCCCGAAGATGGCCCAACTCATGAAACAGAGTTGACGGTAGAAGCAAAGGGAGGAGATGAATCACCTCTACCTTCGGCTACCACATCTCCCACATAAGAGGTTGAAGAGGAAGGGGTTGAAGAAGCACAGGACAAGGAGCTTGCCACGACTGATGATGTGAGCGAGGTTCCCACTCGCAAGCGCCGTCGGGCGGCCCGAGTTGTGTCTTCCTCCATGAGTTCACCCGCGAAGGAATCAGATGTGGGAGATGACGGAGACTCAAGCTCGTCTCCTACGGCCACAGCTGCTCCTTTGGACGTGAGCCCTTTGAGCTCGGCTCCTCCTCCCAGGTCGAGTGAGGAGCTGCATTTTGGAGGCCCAAACTTTGAAGACCTTGACACTGATGAAGAAGAAGAGCACAGGTTTGCTCCTTTTTGTGCAAAATCTTTGTGAGTTGATATTTATGCTTATGTTGTATTTCTTCGGTCACTCGTAGTGCCGAGACTGTGCGCCCTCCGACTCCTCCAGCCGAGAGAGCTTCGACTCCAGATCAGCCAGAAGCTTCTCCTGTTGCGACTGAGGTCGTGAAAACAGTAGCCACGGCCACTACCATTGAGGCCGCCAAGATTGCGAGTGCGTCAACTCCAGAAATTGGGACTTCTGCTGCCAAGCCTGGTACTATTTGTGTATAACTTATGCTGGTTCCATGTGCATGCAACCCTTCTACCTCAACCTGGTGGAATCAGGCAAAGCTTTTGTCCAGGTTGAACAGGAAAGGGACAATCTGCGCTGCTATGGAGCAACTCAGCCGTAAGTGTGTTTGACTTCTGGATTCGAAGTTCTTTTTGCTCTGTCTTTGCTTTGTCGATTGTGAATGACATCTGGCCATCTATCTCAGGTGACAAGGCATCTGCTGAATCCCGGGTGAAAGAACTGGAGGAAGCAATCGCCTCCCAGCGCACTGAGTCGAAGAAGACTTTGGATGCCGCCAAGGATGCAGCCGCCGTGCGCAAGAGAGGGTTTGCCAAACGACTGGCTGGCCTTGCGCGGGACGTGGGAGGTTAGCAACTTTCCCTTTGCATGCTTCGTGTGTACCCTGTTGGGTATTACGTACTAATATTTGCTCTTTTTGGTATCTGTTGCAGAGGCGATTGGTGTGCCAACACCTACTGACATGGTCAGTGATGAGTTATCACTCGACCAGGTTATAGGTGACCTTGGTACTCAATTTGTCCAGGCAAAGGATGCCCTTGCCAAGTCTGCCAGCACCCTCGGCACCGTACACAAGAACGTGCTCCCAACGAAGGAGGTGCCGTCGACTGTTGACGGCTTCGCTGATGTGCTTGGACCAGGAACTTCGACCATGACGAACTTTGCTCGCGCCCTCACGGTACGCGGCTCGGAGTCCACCCTCAAGCTGATACTAGGTCATGTGATAGAGGGTAACTTCGAGGCGGCGATGTCTGACTTCCCTCGGAAGGCCGGCGGGAAGTTAATATCTTTGAAGCATGTTAGCGAGCCAGCCACCCGGCTGGCCAACCTTTTTATGAACACCATGGAACGCCGGGCAACAGAGGTCGCCGCCCGTGCGAGTAGGGCTAGGTCGGAGTTGGTGTCTGAGAAGTAGGCAGCCGCGCCTTTTATGCCTTGTAATTAAACTTATGACCATGCGAGTATGCATGCACTTTTGCTACCTTTGTATGAATTTAATTTCCTCGTTATGCTTCTGCTTGTAAGGCTGTGTGCTGTTACTCGCCTAAGCTTTGTGATGAGTTTCTCATGAAACTTTTATGATGTTTTGGAACAGAAACAGCCAGCCGCCACTTCATCTGGCTTGTCGCGGCATCGTGCCCCTACTCGATCTCGAGCTCAGGTGGCAAACGATGCCGCAATAATGCGTTATATGAAGCCTCGAGTCGCAAAACTGGAGTAAGAGCTGAGGAATGCCCGCAGTGAGCTGGATAGGATGAGGGCGAGGCCAGCTTTACCCACTCAACGGGAGGAGTATGTGTCGTGGGTTTGTCACGTCAGATGTCATGGATGACTTCGTAGGTGTGGGATTTGCGCGAGTCAATCGTCTTCGAGCTTGGGATCGCAGGAACAAGGACGAACACAGATTTACCCAGGTTCGGCCCCTCAATGTGAGGTAAAGACCTACTTCCTGCCTACCCTAGCTTGGTATTGATATGATATATGTGGTGTTACAATGGTGGCGATCCGATCTGGGAACTCGCCGTAAGAGCTAGGGTTTAGGGCTTGATAGCTTGACCCTGTCTAAGTCCTGCGAGTCCTCTTTATATACACAGAGGCTCGCTAGGTTACAAAGGAAACTTCCTCCACAAGGAATACATCGACTGGAACCTACTTGGAGACTAACTCCTCCTCACGTCTTCCAGGATATGTCTTCTAGATCTTTCTCCTTGTGGCGGTGCGATATTGGGCTTGCTTTTATGTAGGCCTTTATTGTGCGAGTAAGTTGAGTCGCACTCATCAACATGGGCCGCGGGTTAATCCACAAAGTATTCCCCCGACATTAGCCCCCAAGATTGGTTAGGAACTCACTGTGAGGATCCTCTGGTTATTTGAGGTAGTTGTTGAGCCGCACTGTGAGCGTTCTGACTAATCTCTGACTGATGCGATTCAAAGCCGCGACTCATTTGCGCGACTCATCTTTCCATCTGAAAATTTCTGTTTCCTTCTATTGCGGACCGTTCCTCATTCTGCGGGCGAAAATTATTCCGTTGATCTCGGGCATCCCAGTTATAAGCTGCGGCGGCCTAGGTCAATATTCACTTGCCTCTGCTTTCTCCTTGCTTCCAACCGCGCCGCCGTCTTCCTCAATCGAGCTTAGCCCCCGATCCAATTTGTTCGCAATGGCGCCCAAGGCAAAGCCATCCGATGATAAACGCAAGATCTCCTGCAACTGGGAAGGATCCTGGGTAACGGAGCAGACTCTCGCGGATCTCGCCGATGCTGGCTTCTTGCCGCCGAAGGAGGACAACATCTGGCGGGCGCCAGGTGATGAGATCGAGCCGCGCCCCAAGCCCAACGAACTGGTGATGTTCGTGGAGCACGTGGAGCGTGGGTTCACGCCTCCCGGCTCCCTCTTCTTCCGCAACCTGATGCAACGCCTGGGCCTCCGCCTACATGACATCGGACCCAACTCAATGCTCCAGGTGAGCAATTTCCATGTACTGTGCGAGGACTATCTCGGCATAGCCCCCAACATCGATCTGTGGCTGGCCTCTTTTTCTTGCAATAGCCAGCTTGTCTCCAAAGGTGGCGCCTACGTTCAGGTCGGCGCCATCTCTCTACAGCGCCACAGAAACTCTTGTCTTCCCAAGCTAGCCCTGGCGAATCGTCCCAGGGCTTGGCAAAAATCTTTCTTTTACTGTCAAGACACTTCTCCGGAGGGCGAAACTCGCCTCCCTGCTTGGTCCAACTCTCTTTTCGTGCCTTCTGAGGCACTAAAATCCAAACCTCGGGATGCCGCAACATCCTTCGTGAATGAGTCGCTGATCAAGGTCCGTGCCTTAATTGATCATGGCCTTACTGGCCTTGATCTTCTTTCTTGCTGGACGAAATGGCGCATCCAGCCAGTGAGTCCCCGTCAACGGTCCTTCCTCGAGTGCTCTGGCACTTCTGCTGATGTTGATCGCGTCAAGGCTGCTGACTGGGAGCCTGAGGACTGGGTGGAGTTCGTCACCCGTGTGACTGAGGAGAAGAACATCTCCTTCGACAAGGTGGGGCTCGCCCCTTTTAGCGTTAACAACAAGCCTTTTGAGGTAACCCTCCTCCTCTAGTCCTTTGTCTTATAGTAGAGCTGCCTTTCTTTTTGATATTAAGGTCTTCCCTTTTCTGTATCAGGCTGATGAGAACTACTGGTCGCTTCCCGCGGCTGGTGCGGGCACTGCTGCTCCCAAGCGTGCCGCAAAGAAGAAGTTACTGCCCGCTTTAGAGGGCAGTGAAGTCGCTGACATCCCATCTGTTGCCACTGCGGCTTCAGATGATGAAAATACTGATCTGGAGGAGGATGACAGTCCTGTGCCAACCGCGAGCCCTCCTGCGGCTGATCCAACTCCCCGCAGGGCCTCAAAGAGACTGTCCCGGGAGGAGCCAGAGCTTAACGCTCTGGAAAATCCTGAAGTCATCAAGCGTCGCAAACCCAGTGGACGCGACCCCTCCTGTTGCCAGGCGTGTGCTTAGGACCACCGCCTCGGCTGAAGAAGACATGGAACCCCATTCTGGTAATTCTTGCTGCCTTAGCATCCTGACTGCACATTCCTTCATTTCCTTTTATTAACATGTGGACCTCTGGTTGTAGACTCAGGGTTCCAAGGTGTGTCATCGCCGTCAAGCGACGGCCTTATGGCCTCTGTGAAGATGGCTCCAGAGTTAGTAACTTTCTTTTGTTCTCATAGCATTTTTCTTCTGCCGCGCATGCTTCTTCTTATATAATTGTCTTGTTCTTGCAGAGCTGCGGTTGATGCTACAACCACGGCTGATCTGGGAGTTGTCTCCGCGGCTGTGGTTGAGTCGCCTAAGGCGCTTGCGGCTCATACTGCCATGGTGGAGGGCACGGCCACCACTGATGACTTGGCTTCGTCGCCTGCCCCTAACACGGCTGCCCAGGAGGTGGCCTGAAGGATGGGACAGGTCCCCTCGTTGCCCCAGACACAGAGGAGATGGGTCCCGCAGCCACAGTCGAAGCACCGCTGGTTGAGTCGCCAGCGGCTGTTAATCAGAAATCGCCTGTGCTGCGCCTTGAGTTAGCCTCCTCTTCCTCATCATTGAGCCGCGCAGAACAGCTGTCTCAGGCCATTATTGCTTCAAGCAACAAACAAGCTGCAGAGCTGCGTGAGGCACTCTCCAATTTATCTGCGGCTTACAAGGTAATTATTTCTCTTATCCTGTCTGTCTCTAGCCCCCAAGGATCAAGGCCTTCTTTGACGTAAAGGGGGACTTGGTACTTCTTTTTATAATAACTTCTCACAAATTACTGCAAACTTCTCCGCTGCCCTTTATCTGTTGATCTTCTGTCTTTTAGGAAGAATTATATACTGTGACTGCGGAGAAGCTTGCTCTGGAGAAGCAATTGCAGGAGACTCCCTCTGAGCTTGAGAATCTGCGCAAACTCCTTCTCCAACGCGAGGCTGAACTGAAGAAAAAGACGCCAGAATTGGCGATCTTACTGACGAGGCTTCAAGCTATCTGAACAGCCAAGGCCACTGAGCTGCGGCTTAAATTTTTGAAGAAAAGTCTCATGAGAGGATCCAGCAGCAAGATTGTCAAATCAACGCCCAGAAGGATGCCATTACTCAAGCCAATGAGGATGCGCGGCTTAAAGCTGTGGAGATTGGCGACCTTAAGAAGAAATTGGCGAAAGTGTCTGACGCCCACAACCTTGTCCATGCTAAAGTTTCCATCATGACCCAAGAGCTGACTGGTATGTTTTGCAGTCCACAACTTCACTTTCCCTTAGCTTTCTTTGTTTGCATATAGCTGTGCTAATTGATGGCTGCCATGTTATAGGTGAGGATGCTAGAACGCAGAAAGGCAGCACACAAGAGCAGCTGGAGCATATCCGCGAGTTTGCGCACAAAGCTATCGATGGAATGAAGAAATTATCAGCTTGCCTTTTGCCAACCAAGTCTGTCCCCGCTGATGCTGAAGGATTATTGAAAAGGCTGCTCAAAGCGCCTCAGTACTTCTTGGACTGGAAAGAATCTCTGCTCGCTATGGCGCGGCTCATGTGCTTGCCTTGGCTAAAACATATGATCCATCCTTCGATGCTGCCAGGGTCGCACAAGGCAAGCCTTCAAAGAAGACGGACGGCACCGAGCTGACATCCTCAGAATATGCGGCGACATGGAAGGGCATGCGAGGCTACGCGACTGAACTTGTGGACGGAGTGGACCTGGCGACCTTTCTGGGGAAGTATCATCCAGATGGGTCGAGATTCGAGAGATTACCCACTGCATCTACCAGCGTGGCTGCTCCTCAAGAGAAGAACTCCTCTCCAGGTGTGTCCAGCTCCTCAGCCCCCAAGCCCGCAACTGACAAGCCTTCAAGCAAGCCGCGACTGCTGCTCCTGCCAAGCCTGGTAAGCCGCCAGTGCCTCCTACTCACAAGCCAAAAGCTGGGAAGAAGTGAGTGAAAAACAATGTTATGGTGAAGTTAGCCCTTAGTGGCTTGTAATAATTGCTGAAATGGTGTGTTAGCAACAATGTTTTATGGTTATTAAGTACTCTCATCAGTACAAGTTCCGACCAATAGTCTGGTCCTTATGATTTGTCTCGGTTTTCCTTACTTAGGCCCTTGCGCGGCTCAGTATTTCCTAGGAACATGTGTGTTCAGGGTCGAGAGCGGCCATGATAGGCAATCAAGCTCGATTGACGCCACACCCCAGTACTTTGGCCGCATAATGCAAGTCGCATCCAAGTGAAGGTTGAGTATAATCACGATAAATGCCACTCGTTTGGCGATTCCAAGGTAATAGGCCGCGCTCAGAAAGCTGCCGCACCCCCAAGGAACCAATGATTAGAAAATGAAAGACTCACAACTCAATTGGTAGTTTGAGGCGAAACGACAGCCACCTACATAGTAGGGGTGCCGGCTTTATTTCAAAATCATTATATGATACATAGGGTCGGTCGCACCTTAGTGGCAACCAGAAGTGATTCATTGGGTCGGTCGCGCCTAGGTGGCGACCAGAGATGATACAGGGGGTCGGTTGCGCCTGAGTGGCAACCAGAGATGATACATGGGTCGGTCGCGCCTAGGTGGCGACCAGAAGTGATGCAGGGGTCGGTCGCGCCTAGGTGGCGACCAGATTTTTTATGCACAGGTACGGCCGCGCCTGAGTGGCAGCTAATTCCTGATACATGGGTTGATCGCGCCTAAGTGGCGATCCAATTTGATACATATGGTACGGTCGCGCCTAGGTGGCGACCGGAGTTGAGGTTTGAGCCCTGAGTGGCCAGCTTGATACTGCGAACCCTTGTTGGTTCTGTTATGATTGTTGATGGCGACTCGTGGTGGTTGGGGTATACCCTTATTGCCGATGGCCTGCAGCTCTTGCCCTTCTTGCGGCTGTAATTTGAAGTCGCAGGTCAGGCAGGTGTCTTTTGGCTTCCACGATGTCATCAAATTTTTGTTGCGGCTCAGGAGCAGGTGCATTTTTCGCGACACAAGCGTCTTTGGCCATAGCCCTGTCCCTTCTTCGCATTCTTGTGCTATTTCTTTATTGCCATCTATTGTGATTACTCCCTTAGGACCAGGCATTTTTAGCTTCAGGTATACGTAGCACGGTCGAGCCATGAATTTTGCGAACGCTTCTCTGCCAAAGAGGGCATGGTATGGGCTCTGGAAATCTACAACCTCAAACCAACGTACTCGCTTCTGAAGTTGCTTTGCGTCCCGAAGGCGACTTCCAGGTTGATTCGCCCCAATGGCTGAGCTGATACGCCAGGCACGACTCCGTGAAACGTTGTTCTGGACGGGTGCAGCTGTTTTTCTTGGAGATTCATCCTCTTGAAGGTCTCATAGTATAGTATGTTTATGCTGCTGCCTCCATCCATCAGTACCTTGCTTAATTTGTATCCTGCGACTTGAGGGGCAACCACTAGCGCGAGCTTGCCTCCTTCATTTATCTCCCCTGGATGATCTTCGCGGCTCCAAACTATTGGTTGCTCAGACCACTTCAGCCACTGTGGTACAGCTGGTACTACGGCGTTAACAGCTTGGTTGCGCCGTCGCAGCTTCTGCTCCCTCCTTGAGGTATTAACCACAATTGTGTGGTACTGACCCAGCTGCTTTGGGAACTGCGGTTGGTCTGGCTGTGGGTTTGGAGCAGCATTATGGTGGCCTCCGCCGTGATTGCCTCCTTCGTTGTTCTGATTGTTGTTGTTTCCATTAAGTGGCTGTCCATCCTTCCACTTTTTGTAATGGTAGCACTGTGCTTTTGTGTGGTTGGGTGGTTTTCCATCTTTCCCTACATGGATGTCACAGGGACGGTTGAAAACTTCTTCCAAGTTAACTGGGTGGAAATTTCTTCCTCTGCCACTACTTGGCTTGTAACGAGTGTTCGTGTTTGCGACTAATCCCGAGTTTCCTTCCTCGTTTTTGCGCTTGTTGTAACTCGCATTACTATTGCTAGCTGCTGTTGCTGAGGCTTGCTGCTGGTCTTCTTTCCTTTGCCAGCAGTTTCCTCTTCTTCTCCATCAGACGCGTCCTTGGTTTTATCCGAACTTGCATACTTGTTAGCCGCTGCCATCACCTCGCTGAGGCTCTTGACTTTGTCCTTCATGCGACCCAGTTTGTGGACCAGCGGCTCAAACTTGCAGTTTTTCTCCATAACTAGGACGGCTGAGCTTGGAGGTATGTTGTCTGAGGAGTGTATAATTTCTGCCACTCTCCTCATCCAATGGCGACTTGACTCGCCTTCTTTTTGCACGCAGCGCTCAAGATCTTCTATACTGCAGAGTCGCTTGCATGTTCCTTGGAAGTTCTTGACGAAAGCTTCCTTCATCTCATCCCAAGAATTTATTGAGTTTGGTGGTA
Source organism: Poa pratensis (assembly GCA_947311845.1). NCBI lineage: Eukaryota > Viridiplantae > Streptophyta > Magnoliopsida > Poales > Poaceae > Poa > Poa pratensis. Next base: position 27,531,338 of record CAMZMU010000057.1, on the reverse strand, counting down.
GGTTTTGTAACCAAATGTGGGCTGCGCCTTCCAACATCATGTTTAGGTATCGGGCACAGATTTCTTCAGATGCGTTGAGAATGCTCATGCCCATCTCATAATTGTTGAGCCAAGTGACCGGGTCCATACTTGGGTTATAATTTGCGACCTTGCGAGGTCCTTTGAAATCTGCAGGAAACGGCTCGGACCTAATCCTCTCGCTGAAGCAGACTGGACCCTTAAGTCGCGATGATAAGTTGGATGGAGCTGGCCTCCCTGCCTGATTAACCATTGCATGCATCTGCACCTTCTGCGGGTTGAACTTGTACCACCTGTTGGTTTTCCCTTTGTCGCCGGGCTGAACTTGAAGTCGCAACCTGCGGCGACTCGGCTCGGATGCTTCTTTCCGCTGTTACTCTACTGTTATAGGGGGTTGCGTGCAGTCGTCCCCCATGTTCAGACATGTTTGCCTGTTGTACCACTGCTGTGCTCAGCATCTCAATGGCGCGCCGCGCTCTCTGTCCATCGGTGCGTTTCCTACCGGTGCAACCTGGCTAAGATGTTGGTAGCCGCATAGAGATTCTCCACTGGGCTAACATAGTGTCCTTGCGGTGTATGGAACCTTTGAGGCTGCGGTGCCGGCTGCTGCACAAAGGTTGGTTGTGGCGACGGAGGTGGCATGATAGCCCTGTTGTTAGCTTGCACCAGAGCTCTTGACCCTGGTGCTTCCGCCGTTCTTGGCGCCGCAAAAGATGAACTACAGGTGCGAATGCTGGCGATGCCATCGTCCGCAATGCAGGCGCGACTAAAGGCGCCGCGGGTCGCGCAGCCGCGACAGGTGGTGCCGTGTATGAGGGTACTGCGACTGATGGTGCTGCGGCTTCTGGCCACGCGACTGGACGCGCTGCATTTGTCGCGACCGATGGGTTCGCGTGGGGTGGCGCTGTGGCTGCTGGTGTATCGACTGCAGGGACCGCGGCTGTAGGTCCAGAGGTGGGTGATTGGAATAACTCCATGGGATTTACTGTTCCTGGCTGCATGCGACTGAACTGACGTCGGTGTGGCAAGGTGCTTGGTCCTCCTTGTAGGATGATGGTGTCTTCAGCGAGTCGCTGTTGTTCTTGTTGGAGGCGCTGGTCCTCGCGTGCGAGCCTGCTCCTTTCATCCACAATCCTTTGGACTTCATCATACAGCTCAATCCTGGTAGCTTCCAGCTCCGCAGCTCTTGCGGCGGCGTTAACTGCAGATATGGGCGTAAACAGCGGGCTGCTCTGGGGCATCCTGGCCGTCGTGTTGGGGGTTGTTCTTGGCCCTTCTTCCGTAGGTACGATTCCGGACGGGGCTTCTCTGTTCGCGACTCCTGAGGCCGCGACTCCTGGGGTGGCTGCAGCGGGTGCCGCGCGACTCGAACCGAGCTCTGCGACTCCTGATCCTTCTGGTGCGACTTGTTCCGCTGCTTCCGGTGCCGTGGGTGCTAAGCTGCCCTGCGGCATGCCCAGCCCTTCTTCTGCTTCCACGGTCCTGTAGATCCCTTCCATGCACTGATCTCCTACGGAGGGCGAGCTGCCACCCCTAGGGTTTCCACAGAGCCTTTCCTCGAGTACATACTCAATGGATTGGGCTTCTTCGTCTTCAAGCGTCAGTGGCTCGTTGTTGGTAGATTCTTCTTCTTCATCCACAGTTACGGCGACTCCTTCTTCTGAGTCGCCAGGCTGTGATGGGTCTTCTGACTCGCCGCCGATGAAGCCGACGAAAACATGAATAGATCCAAACGGGATGATGCGACCTGTCTCCAGGTAATCAGCTTCTGGTCCCCAGCTTGAATCGTCAATGAGAGGCGTGCCATCGACCATGATGATGTGGCCAATGGCGAGATCTTCAGCTCCTTTCATCGATCCTGCGCGGAACGTGACGCTCTTGACCGCAGGCCCCACGGTGGGCGCCAACTGTCGTGGGTTTGTCACGTCAGATGTCATGGATGACTTCGTAGGTGTGGGATTTGCGCGAGTCAATCGTCTCCGAGCTTGGGATCGCAGGAACAAGGACGAACACAGATTTACCCAGGTTCGGCCCCTCAATGTGAGGTAAAGACCTACTTCCTGCCTACCCTAGCTTGGTATTGATATGATATATGTGGTGTTACAATGGTGGCGATCCGATCTGGGAACTCGCCGTAAGAGCTAGGGTTTAGGGCTTGATAGCTTGACCCTGTCTAAGTCCTGCGAGTCCTCTTTATATACACAGAGGCTCGCTAGGTTACAAAGGAAACTTCCTCCACAAGGAATACATCGACTGGAACCTACTTGGAGACTAACTCCTCTCACGTCTTCCAGGATATGTCTTCTAGATCTTTCTCCTTGTGGCGGTGCGATATTGGGCTTGCTTTTATGTAGGCCTTTATTGTGCGAATAAGTTGAGTCGCACTCATCAACATGGGCCGCGGGTTAATCCATAAAGTATTCCCCCGACAGTATGTGCTTGGCGAGATGGAGATCGTGAACAGACAGCTCGAGTGTAAGCATGACTGCCTTGATCTCGAGAATTCACAATCTGTCCTTTTTGTTCACCCAATATGTGTTGTTGCAGGTTTTGTTTCTGATTTCCAGGCGGAGCAGGCTCGTGTAGATGAGCAGTTGAGCAATGCGACTGACGAACCCACGACTGGCCGTCAGCACTTCCGCTTGGATAAGCACCGAGCACGCATACTCGTGACTCTGCAGGATCGAGTGTGGCGGAGCACTATGCTTCTTGAGTTATGCAGGTCAGCCTTCAGTCGAATCAATCAGACGCTTTTTCCGACTGGGCCGCAACCTCAAGGAATCCACGCGTTGCTCGGGCTTTTCCGGACTACAGGTCCCATTCGAGACTTCATCACCCAGAAGCTTGTGGATGGAGCCAACGCAACGATGGCATATATCCGAAGTCAGCGTCCAAATATGCAACTACGTCCACCCGTGCCTGGATCGTCTTTGTCACAGTCGCATCTTGACGATACAGTCGATCATGCGAGGGTGTTGGTTGAGTGCTATCATGCGCAACTTATGGGCCCTATTCTTCCAGTAAAGGACGAACCGGAAGATTAGGGTTTTTCTGTATAGGGGACAGCCCCGAGTGTAAATTTTGCCACTTGTACTTAGTACATTTTGTTCACTTGTATGTATGCAGCCCCCGAGTGTATCGAGTGGGGTTTATGAAAAACACTTTATATAGAACATGAATTCTACAGCCCCCGAGTGCTCGAGTGAGGCTGTGAATTTTTGCGATGTTTGAAGCTTCAACTCATGTTATGGAGCAATTTTTTTGTTTATGTATGATTTTTACGACCCAGCCCCCGAGTATTCGAGTGCGGCTGGGGTATTATGTTTGAAGAAGGAGCGAGAGCTCGCATTTTGAAGTAGCGCAGCCCCCGAGTACTCGGGTGAGGCTAAGGTTGTGCGATAGTTTATGCGAGTAGTAAACAGGGAGAAATATGAGGAATCATTGACTATATTCCATTTTTGAATGTTAGGCTGCAGGCCGCCTCATTAAAAACCTTCCAGTCCCCTTAGGTACCCTGGTAAGGAAAAGAGCGCGTCTGAAACCTGCAGCCATCCGACATATGTGCCTATTACATTATGCGACTGAGCAATCTAAGCATAGAAACGGCGCAGCTGCGCAACGTTCCAAGGATTATGCGAGAGTTCGCCTGTCTTCGCGTGCTTCAGTCTGTATGCTCCACCACCAATGACCTCGGTGATGATGAAGGGTCCTTCCCATGGAGAAGCAAGTTTATGCACCTTCTTTTGCTTCAGTCGAAGTACCAAGTCGCCAACCTCGAAGGACCTGGTACGCAGTCGACGGCTGTGATAGTTGCGGAGGTCTTGCTGGTAGACAGCTGTGCGTGCTAGCGCCGTGTTGCGTGCTTCTTCGAGCAAGTCGACTGCATCTTCGAGTGCTTCATCTGCATCTTCTTCGTTGTATGCTTCGACTCTTGGTGCATTGAACCTTACGTCTGATGGCAGGATTGCCTCTGCGCCGTAGACCATGAAGAATGGAGTAAATTGCGTTGAGGCGTTGGGTGTTGTGCGTAGGCTCCATAGCACAGACGGGAGCTCTTCGACCCAAGCACCCGCGGCCCTTTTGAGTGGCACCAGGAGGCGTTTCTTGATTCCGCTCGTCACAAGTCCATTGGCCTTTTCGACTTGGCCATTGGATTGCGGGTGTGCCACAGATGCATAATTGAGCGTAATGTCCTGCTCTTTGCAGAAGGATCGGAATTCCTCAGCCGTGAAGTTTGTACCGTTATCAGTGATGATGCTACTTGGCACACCAAAGCGGTATATGATGGATTTTATGAAATTGACTGCTGTAGTGGCAGTCGAACTTGTGATAGGGACTGCTTCAATCCACTTGGTGAACTTGTCGACCGCCACCAGAAGGTGAGTATGCCCTCCATGGGAGGATTTTTTGAGTGGCCCAACCATATCGAGCCCCCACTGGGCGAAGGGCCAGGCCAATGGTATTGTCTTCAACGCCGATGCGGGTGCGTGCGGCTTTGTGGCGAATTTTTGACAGCCGATGCACCTTTTGACTATGTCCTCCGCGTCTTTGAGTGCTGTGGGCCAGTAGAAGCCTGCGCGAAAGGCTTTGGCTACGAGTGATCGACTGCTGGCATGGTGCCCGCAGGTACCTGCATGAATATCACGAAGGATGGCTTGGCCATCTTCAAATGCTATGCAACGTTGGAACATACCTGATATGCTGCGTTTGTACAGTTCACCGTTGATGACAGTGTATGCTTTAGATCGTCGAGTGACGCGTCTTGACTCTGTTATGTCTTCAGGTACCTCGCCGCGGAGTATGTATGCGAGGAAAGGTTGAGTCCAAGTTGGCTCGATGAGGAGTACCTCGACTGGCGGGTCCTCTGTGCTAGGTGCTTTGCTCTTGGCTGGTGCGGCTGATGTAGGAGATGCTTGCGTTTTCTTGATGGATTTGTGCTCGATGCGCTCGAAGAAGACACCAGGTGGAACTGGTGCTTTGGTCGCGCCAATGTTGGCTAACTTATCTGCTTCTTCATTGCTCTCACGCCCTATGTGCCGCAACTCGCAGCCTTCGAAGCTGCCCTCCATGATGTTGTACAGGTCACGGTAGGCGATCATTTTATCTGCGATTGCATCACAGCCTTCATTGTTTGCTGCACCACAAGATTCGAGTCACCGTAGATCATCAGTCGAGTGCACCGAGGGCTTTGGCCATCCTCATGCCATGGATCAGGGCCTCGTATCTGCTTCGTTATTGGATGGGAACTCGAATCCCATCTGCAGGATATAGCGAAGCTTGTCGCCTTTTGGTGATATGAGGATGACACCTGCGCCTGCGCCTTCGTTTTTCTTCGAGCCGTCAAAGTACATAGTCCATGAGTTGGACACATCTGGCGCTCCTGGCAGCTGAGCTTCGATCCACTCGGTGTGGAAGTCAGGTAAGACTTGTGCTTTGATGGCCTTCGGGTAATCATACTTGATATCTCGCGGTGCTAGCTCGATGAGCCATTTTGCGACTCGCCCAGTTGCGTTGGGGTTTGTGAGGATGTCCCCGATCCCTGAGGTGCTGATTACAGTGATCGGGTGCTCGGAGAAGTAATGCGTCAGCTTCCTTGAGGACATGAACACGGCGTAGGCCAGCTTTTGATAGTGCGGGTACCGCTGCTTTGATATGGAGAGCACTTCACTCAAGTAATAGACTGGCGTTGTATGCTTTGGGCGTGTCCCTCCTCCCTTCGTTCGACTACCAGTACGGTGCTCACCACCCTGTTAGTTGCGGAGACATATAGGTACAGTGGCTCGCGTTCCCTTGGTGCGACGAGGATTGGAGGGCTTGTGAGGACTCGCTTGAGGTCCGTGAAGGCTGCTTCGGCTTCTTGCGTCCACTCGAATTTGTCTGCTTTCTTCATCAGTCGATAGAACGGGAGTGCTTTTTCACCCAGCTTGCTGATGAATCGACTGAGTGCTGCTACTCGACCCGCCAACTTTTGCACGTCATGGAGCTTTGAAGGCCTTTGCATCGTCAAGATGGCCTGTATTTTCTCCGGGTCTGCCTCGATTCCTCGAGCCGAGACTAGATACCCGAGGAGTTGCCCGGCTGGCACGCCGAACGTGCACTTCTTCGGGTTGAGCTTGATGTGGAAGCGTTTGAGGTTTGCGAACGTCTCTCGCAAGTCATCGAGTAGTGTGTTTTCCTCCCTTGTGGTGATGACGATGTCATCTACGTAGACCTGGACGTTTCGCCCAATTTGCTTCTTGAGGCAGTCTTGCATCATGCGCTGGTAGGTTGCGCCTGCGTTCTTGAGCCCGAAAGGCATTGTTGTGTAGCAGTAGACCCCGAGTGGGGTTATGAACGCCGTTTTTTCTTCATCCTCTTCCTTCATCCTTATCTGGTGGTAACCCGAGTAAGCATCCAGGAAGGACAAGCGAGCGCACCCGGCGGTGGAGTCGACGATCTGGTCGATTCGAGGTAGTGGAAAGTGATCCTTTGGACAGCATTTATTGAGTGTGTAAAATCTACGCACATCCGAAGGATATCTGTGTGCTTCTTCTCTACGAGTACGGGGTTCGCCACCCATTGTGATTTCTTGATCTCTCTGATGAAACCTGCTGCGAGTAGCCTGTCGACTTCGGCTTCGACTGCAGTTCTTTTTGGCCGGATATGCGGCGCATTGTTTGCTTGACTGGTTTAGCATCTGGAAGTAATTGGAGAGAGTGCTCGGCGAATTCCCTGGGAAAGAATAGTGCTGGACTCGCGGTTTCTTCGGTTCCATCGGAAAACGGCGACTCACCGATCGGATCTACAAACGGCAACTCGCCGGCTGCATCAACAAACCATAACTCGCCGACTCAGGCGGCACACGGCAACTCGCCGACTCGCTCGACAAACGGCAACACGCCAGCTTCACCCGCAAAAAGCGCATCGGATCCTCTGATGGATTTCGAGCCACACTCGCCAGAATTTCAGGAGGCTTTCTCCGATCTCGAGTCAGGTTTGGGTTTAACCGTTGGTTCGTTCAATTTTTTCGTCAACAAGCTTGGTGTGCAGGACTTGACGGATCCACGCCAACTCGCGACTTCCGCACCCGAGGCTACATCGGTTGCGGCCCCTTCGACTGCGGATCCCTCAACTGTATCCATACCATCGTCGATCCTCCAAGCTTGCTCGTCTGCAACAACCATGTCCACACGAGAGATGCGCGAGCTCATTGAAGAACTCCAGGGCGAGGAGGCCGAATCAGCATACCGCACAAACGATCCCGAGCTCGATCTCCCACTCGAGGATAGTTTCGACTGCGGGATCTCCCTCAGCGACTTCGATGAACCCGAAACTCATATCGACAACCACGTCGACTCCGAGATACAGGAAGTTGTTGGCATGGATCCGTCAAGTCCTGCACACCAAGGTTGTTGACGAAAAAATTGAACGACAAGGTTGGAGGGTACTCCATCTTCTTAGGCCTCTGGTCTTGGGCTTCGAATAGGCTCTTCGCTATTGGGCCTTAGTCGTCACGTGCACCAGGTACCCTCATGGTAGGGTACCTGAGATGTATACCCATGTCAGGTGTTATGTGTAGAATGGTGCAGGATTACTTTGGGAAAAATATGCAAGCTAGTTATAGACATCAGATGCGTGCTCTTAAGCAGATTGGTAGTGTGGCAGAGTATTGGGAAAAAAATTCTAGGCTTAGACACCAACTCCTTCTTTACAACCCACATTTAGATGAAGGATACTTTGTAGATGAGTTTCTAGCTGGTCTTCGAGATGATATACGTTCTGCAATTTGGTTACATCGACCCCAAGATTTGGATAGTGCGCATTTGCTTGCATTGTTACAGGAAGAGGAGGCTGTTCCACATAAGAAGAAATCCTTTTCAAGAACAGATGGCAAGGAACATGGTCGATCTAAATGGCAAAGTCGTGGTGATGACAATGCCAGACCAGATGCTAAACCTCCTGAAGGTGGTAAAGGGGAAGATAAGTTGGAAGCTCTGAAAGCGTTCCGTCGCAGCAAGGGCTTGTGCTTCACTTGCGGTGACAAATATAGCCGTACCCACAAGTGTCCTGCTAAGGTTCCCTTGCATGTGATCGAGGAATTGTTGGAAGTACTACAAATTCAAGCTCATCCAGATATGCAAGATTCGAGTTCTTCTAATTCTGAACCTGATGAACCTGTGTTTTTGCTGGGAGGGGAGAAACAAGCTCATCCTAAAGGGAAGAGGGCATTTCGACTTCAAGGTGTTGTTGGCAAACATCAACTGTCGATACTGGTGGATTCAGGAAGCGTGTCCTCATTTCTGAACCAAGATGTGGTAGAGAGATTGCAGTGTACTCGTAAGCAAATGCTGGCATCAACCTTTGTGGTGGCTAATGGAGCTACAATGGCCTGTGATCAATTGGTGCCTCAGTTTGAATGGACGGTTCAGGGGCATACTTTTGTACATGATATGAAGGTGCTGCCGCTTGGCTGTTATGACATGATTGGCTGGACATTCACAGCCCAATGTGGGTGCATTGGCGTCGTAAGGTCATACGCTTCACACATAATCAGCGCCGCATCACGATACATGGAGTATCTAACAGTGTTTCATCCTGTAAACCTGTTCGAGCTCACCAACTGAGAGGGCTTCAATGTCGAGGAGCTATATCTCATATGGTTTAGTTGCAGCTCAAACCTGACGGACACACATTCCAGGTGGATGCAATTGAGGATGACAACCCAAAGGACCAGGGCAACATTGCGCCAGAAATTCAAGCTCTGCTTCAAGAGTTTGCTCCTGTGTTTGCCAAAACTTCAAAGCTACCGCCATCTCGTGATGCAGATCAGAAAATTCTGCTGGTTCATGGAGCTCAACTAGTGCAAGCTCGACCTTACAGATATAACCCCCAACAGAAAACTAAAATTGAGAATCAAGTCAAAGAAATGTTGGCCAATGGTATTATTCAGCGCAGTGTGAGTTCATTTGCCTCACCAGTGTTGCTAGTCAAGAAGAAGGATGGGACTTGGCGTTTTTGTGTTGATTACCGCCAGCTTATTGCTTTGACTGTTAAGCACAAATATCCATTGCCAGTGGTAGATGAGCTGTTAGATGAGTTGGCCGGTGCACAGTGGTTCACTAAGCTGGATCTTCGCTCGGGATATCATCAGATCTGTATTGCTCCAGGAGAACAACACAAGACAGCTTTTCAAACCCATCATGGGCTGTTTGAGTTTCTGGTCATGCCTTTCGGGCTCACAAACGCACCAGCATCATTTCAGAGTCTGATGAATCATGTCTTTGCTGGCCTACTCCGAAACTGTGTCTTGGTATTTGTAGATGACATATTGGTCTATAGTTCCACACTGCAGGAACATGTGACTCATCTCAGGGTCGTGTTTGAACTGTTGCAGAAACACAAGCTGTTGGTGAAACAAAGCAAATGCTCATTTTCTCAACAACAATTGGAATATCTAGGCCATGTGATTGGCAGGGCAGGGGTATCTACAGATCCCAGCAAGGTTGCTGCAGTGCTCAGTTGGCCAACACCATTAACACTCAAAGATCTGAGGGGATTCTTGGGTTTAACTGGGTACTATCGTAAGTTCATTGAGCATTATGGGATATTGGCTAGACCTTTGACCCAACTATTAAAGAAAGGCGTGTTGTTCATGTGGGGACCTGAACAACAACAGGCATTCCAACTACTGAAAGAGGCAATGGTCAAAGCTCCAGTCTTAGCTCTTCCTGACTTTACACAAGGATTTGTCTTGGAGACTGATGCTAGCAATATTGGAATTGGGGTTGTGTTGATGCAGAATGGTCACCCTGTTGCATTTCTTAGCCAAGCTCTCTGTCCTCGCAACCAAGCACTGTCAACCTATGAAAAGGAGTGCCTGGCTATCATTCTTGCTGTGGATAAATGGAGACCCTATTTACAACATCGTGAGTTTGTCATTCTCACCGATCACCAGAGCTTGTTACATTTGGTTGATCAAAGGCTCGTAACTGGCATTCAACATAAGGCCTTTGTCAAGTTGCTGGGCTTGCAATTCTCTATCAAATACAAAAAAAGGCATTTCTAATGCGCCTGCCGATGCCTTATCTCGCAAACAAGGTGATCTGGATGTGGCAGCCATTTCCAAGGTGACTCCATCATGGATGGATCATCTACAGGAAGGGTACAGTGAAGATACCCAAGCACAGCAGTTGCTAACTGAGCTAAGTGCAACTGCTGTGCATGCAAATGAAGTTGGTTTCTCTCTCAAGGATGGGTTATTACGCTATAAAGGGCGCATATGGGTGGGAACTAATCAAGTGGCCCAGAATCACATTTTGCAGGCACTGCATAGTAGTGGAGTGGGAGGTCACTCAGGGATTCGTGCCACATATGAAAGGGTAAAACATTTCTTTGCTTGGCCTAAAATGAAACAGGAGTTGTTCAGTGTGCCAACAGGCTAAAGTGGAGCATGTTAAATCACCAGGTATGTTGTCACCTTTGCCAATTCCGACTAGAGCTTGGGAAATGATCAGCCTAGATTTCGTGGAGGGATTGCCAAAATCCCATGGGTGTGATGTGATATTAGTAGTGATTGATCGCTTTACCAAGTATGGTCACTTCTTGCCAATAGCTCACCCATTCACAGCATTACAAGTAGCCCAAACTTTCATCAACAATGTTTATCGCTTGCATGGGCTGCCTCAAGTAATTGTTTCTGATCGGATAGAATCTTTACAAGCACTCTATGGAAAGAATTGTTTCGTCTATCTGATACAGCTTTGCATTTGAGCTCCTCCTACCACCCACAGACGGATGGTCAAACCGAACGACTCAACCAATGTTTGGAATCATATCTGCGTTGTGTTGTTCATACTGCTCCAAAAAAATGGTACGAATGGCTGCCTCTGGCTGAGTATTGGTATAACACCACCTACCATTCCACTCTTGATCGTACTCCATTCGAGGTCCTATATGGACAGAAGCCTCGCCATCTGGAATTGCAGCAGCTTCAGAGTGTCAGTCGACGGACTTGGAGACATGGATGTCTGAAAGAGCAGTGATGTTAGAAGTGCTTCGTCAGCAGTTGGCTTGTGCTGAGAAGCGGATGAAAGTTCAGGCGGACAAACACCGTTCCGAGCGCCAGTTTGAAGTGGGGGATCAGGTTTACTTAAAGCTACAACCATTCATCCAGCAATCTGTTGCTACAAGAACTAACCAGAAGCTCTCCATGCGGTACTTTGGTCCTTATAAGGTACTTGCTCGAGTTGGTGCGGTTGCATATCGTTTGGAATTACCTGACTCCAGTAAGATTCATCCGGTGATCCATGTTTCATTGCTGAAGAAGCATGTTCCAGCATCCGTGGTGGTAAGTGCTGATCAAACGCTTGCATCTACTGCTGCCTTGCTCCTTCCAGATGCTGTTCCTGGTGGATCTTCCACGGCATGAGGTCATGCCGCTGCTATATGGGTCGCCATCGTGCTTATTGGGCTGTGCCCCAGGAAAGGCCTGTGAGCCATGTAATCGGGCTAGAAGTCCAGCGTTGCCTGGCACCGTTGCTTGCTATATGACTCGCTGAGACGAGAGAACAGGGTATCGAATATGAACTAATCTGAACTATCCCTAACCTTTTGCTCTATTTCCCTGATCCTGTTGCTTCTGTCTCGCTCCCGAGCCCCCAATTCCCTCTCCAATCCCCATTCCTAGTTACCTGCAGCTCGAGTTCGTGACACTGTCGCCCGCGCCAAGGCCTCCAACCCCTCCGTCGACTTCCACGTCCTCCCGCCGCCGCCACCCTCACCATCTTCCGAAGTCGCGTCCACGAGCCACGCCGTCAAGATATTCAATTTCCTCACCGCCATGAACGCGCCCCTCCGCGACTTCCTCCGCTCGCTGCCCTCCGTCGACGCGCTCATCCTAGACATGTTCTGCGTCGACGCCCAGGACGTCGCGGCCGAGCTCGAGCTGCCGGTCTACTACTTCTACGCGTCGGGTGCCGCCACCCTCGCCATCTTCCTCAACCTGCCGAGCAGGTTCTCCGGCAGCAGCGCAAACATAAAGGAGCTCGGCGACTCCGTGCTCACTTTCCCCGGCGTGCCTCCGTTCAAAGCTTCGGACTTACCCAACGAACTTAAGAATGACGGCGAGGCACTCCCGGTCATCGTAGGCATGTTCGACCGCATGCCTCGTGCCGACAGGATTCTGATCAATTCCTTCGACTCGCTGGAGGCGCGCGCGGTGCGCGCTCTGCGTGACGGGCTCTGCGTCCCTGGTCGCGCCACGCCGCCGGTCTACTGCATCGGGCCGCTTGTCTCTGGAGGAAGCGGAGATAACAAGGAGCACGAGTGCCTCCGGTGGCTGGACGCGCAGCCGGACAAGAGCGTGGTGTTCCTCTCCTTCGGCAGCCTGGGCAGGTTCTCCGCGACGCAGCTTGTCGAGATCGCCATCGGGCTAGATAAATCAGGGCACAGATTCCTCTGGGTTGTGCGGAGCCCGCCGCCCAGCCCCGACTCCACGTATGATGGCGACGACCCGCTGCCGGAGCCCGACCTCGACGCGCTCCTGCCGGAAGGGTTCTTGGAGAGGACCAAGGACAGAGGGTTCGTCGTCAAGTCCTGGACGCCGCAGGTAGAGGTGCTCCTCCACAGGGCCACTGGCGCGTTCGTTACGCACTGCGGCTGGAACTCGACGCTGGAGGAGGTCACCGCAGGGTTGCCGCTGCTCTGCTGGCCGCTGTACGCGGAGCAGAGGGTGAACAAGGTTTACATTGTGGAAGAAATGAAGCTTGGCGTGGAGATGAGAGGGTACGACGAGGAGGTGGTTAGGGCCGAGGAGGTGGAGGAGAAGGTCAGGTGGGTCCTGGCGTCCGAGGGCGGGGAGGCGCTCAAGGAGCGGGTGGCGGCGGCGAAGGATGCAGCGCCCCAAGTGCTTAAAGAAGGGGGCTCGTCCCGCTCGGCCTTTGTCCGTTTCCTCGACGATCTCAATACTTCCAAAGCTGCAACCGTGCAGAATTTAATATGAAACTTGTAAATTCTCATGTTGGATTTGTAAAGCAAAGCAGGATTTATGTGAAACTCGTAAACTCTCTGAGGTAGTCGTATTTAGGGACCGTTACGTGCATTTTGATTTACAAGCAAATATATCCGTGTGTTGTTATGTGTTGATTTTTATTTGGTTGTGTGCATCTTAAATATGCAGAGGCCAAGTGTACACCTAATTTTTTTGAGTAATAAAGAACATTATCTAAAAATGTGTAGATTTGTATTGAATATTTTTTAGTTCACACAGGAACTTAGCATAAGTTCCATCTTCATTTTGATGAAGTCACAACATCTCTACTAGATCCATTAAAACCTCACATCGCAAAACTGCAAAACACCTTTTGTGATATGAAATGTGATCTGCAAAAACATATCCGCCAAATCTCATATTGCCAATCTGAAATAGGCGTTTTATGTTGTTTTTTATCACACATATACGCAAGTTCAAACAAGCTCACATACCCATGCAGCTAACATATAGATAGATTAAAGAGAGAGTCTCCTGGTCATCCGGAGGATGGATCCTCCGGATTTGATAGTGCACCGTTACCCATGTTGTTTTCTTTCCTTGATGCACTTTGGCTGCACATATTCTGCACCCTAAGCCTCTATCCATAGTCATCTTCCATCCCGGCATCCTCCGCCTCCCGCCGTTCACTGGAGCCAGCGCCAGCCGGCGTGCCGCCATGGAAGCCCCTCCTCATGGCGTGGAGAATGAACAAGAAAATGAAGGCATCCATGGGTAGACCTCAAGGGATGATTGGGGTGTCATGGGGATGAGTTCAAACTCACTAGATCCGGCTCCGGTGAGTCTCTGACGAGCTGGATTCGTTGCCGCGAGTCTGGATGGCGAGGTCAGTGGTCCAAACCAAAGTTAGTATTTTTACGATTTTTTATGCTGCATATGATCTTCCCAGTTGCAACAAACATGTATGTGTTTTGCTACAAAAATGTGAGCACGATGTTGGGACGATTCTGAACGCCCGCTGCAAAATCTTTTCAATGATCAAGGAGTTGCAAATATTTTCAAGAGAAGGTACATACACGAGTTATCCTTTTGAGTTCTTTTGCGATGGATTTGGATTTCCTACAATTGTTTGCGATTTTCTACATACACATATTTGTTTGTTGCATGCTCATATTTTTTTGCTGCATTTGTGCTCTCAAAAAGTCAAAATGCTGCCATGTTTTTACAGTTTTGACCCACCGTGAAATACTAGTGAAAAGAGACCAGAGCGTTCCTTTGCTGTGGGTGATAAAGTGTTTCTTAAGTTGCGACCTTATGTTCAGCAATCAGTAGCATCTCAAGGTAACCAGAACCCATCATTCCGCTATTTTGGTCCTCATAAAGTGCTAAAGCGTGTCGGAGAAGTGGCCTACAAGCTTGATTTGCAAGCATCCAGCCAAGTGCATCCAGTTGTTCATGTATCTCAGCTGAAGCGACAAGTTTCAGCGGCCACTCAGGTACCGATAGTCTGAACATGCTCGATGCTTACCTTCTGCAAGCACTTGTTGTGACATCCTAACTTAGGGCTTAATAGGATTAATAGAACACTCATAGCAGCAAGTTGTAAATTCTTTTCTGCAAGCTCATCTCAACAGAATTCCGATGTTAAACGTGCTTGGCTCGGAACAATGTTGGGATGGGTGACCGACCTGGAATTTCTTTTTGGGTGCGCACGAGTGAGGACAATTTTTTTCTATTTTTCTATTTTTGAAAATTGTTCAAATTTTGCCAAAGTTTTAGATTTAAAAAATATTCATAATTTGAAAATGTTTGTATTCAAAAAATTGTTCATATAAATGATTCAAATTTGAAAATTGTTTAAATTTAAAAACGTTTAGATAAAAACTAGATTTTGAAAATATTCATATTTAAAATTGGTTCAGTTTGGATTCAAAAAAATCAAGTTTGAAAATTGTTCTAATCTGAACATTTTCAATTGTGACCATTTTTTAAAACTGATCATTTTTCAAAATCCTAAAAAGATGAAAAAAGAAAAAAGAAAAGAAAACAAAGAAAACACAAAAAAAAAAAAGGAAAATTCGCTAAATGGACCGACCTATACTCGAATTTTTACAGGCGGTGCGCCCGTTTTGCGCCGCTAACCGGCGATATATAGGATTTCCGGTTTACGCGGGCGGCTACGCATCTCGGGTGCTCCTATTCACCACTTCAGCCCACTGCGACCTGAAGGGGTCAGTGGGCCACATTTGGGGCAGCGTTAGCAGGTATTTTTTATTTTATAATTCTGTAAAAATATTTTTAGTTATATATATGTTTTTTTGAAAGCTAGTTTTAGTTTAGTTTTATATATGTTGGTTTGGTAAATAACAAAAAATATGTGTTGTAAGAGATAACTAGATGATACCTCGTTGGTTGCCGCGGGCAAGTACTAGCCAAGAATGTACTACAAAAACCTAGCCTAAGAGCATCTCCACCGGCGCGCCCAACTCGGCTCCCAATAGGCGTTTTGGGTGTGGCGGCACCAAACCGTCCCCCAGCGGCGCGCTCAATAGATGAAAAGTTGCCAGCACGCCCCAGTACAGCGTCCGGCAACCCCGCTTCGCGCCCATCTTCTAGGGACGCAACAGCGCGAGCCGGCAACCGCGGCAACGCGCGCCTCGTCCAATGCTGACGGTTGGGGAAGACGCGTCAGCCGCACAATGACCGGTCAGCGTTATTTATTGCAGACTCAGCGGTTTTCTGACGCGGTTCGACGCGTTGCGCCTCGTCTTCCCCGACACGCGTCGCCGGAGTTACGACGCCTCGGGAACCGGCGCCGGAGTAATGGGGCGCGTTCCCGCGCTCCCGCACCCTGTTCCCGTGCTCTACCTCCCCACCGTCCTTATAAAGTCTACGCCGCTCACCTCCCCCGCCGCACTCCACTCTCTCTTCACCCCCCTCCGCACTCCACTCTCTCTTCCCCCCGGTGACCATGGCGCACAACGACCAAGCGTCCGGTAGCGGCGGCCCCCCAAAGATGTGCCTTCGGAAGGACGAGGCAGCGTTCTTCCACTGCCACCACATCCCCGTGCCGCCAGGGTTGCGCCCTCCCAGCGGCGGCGGCTGGCAGATGTCGGCGCTCGGCTACGTCGTGCCGCCCCTGCCGGAAGGGGGTCGCTTCTGGGATCTTGTCCGCCTGTGCCGCCCAACTCGGCTCCCAATAGGCGTTTTGGGTGTGGCGGCACCAAACCGTCCCCCAGCGGCGCGCCCAATAGACGAGCAGTAGGCGGACCCGGAGTATGCCATGAATAGTTCCAACGGCGGGCGCTGCTAGAGGCGGAGCGCCAAGCAGCGTTGGACGATCACGACGGCACCGAAACGCCGTGGCAGCACAATGGCATGTGGCGGCGCCGCTGGTGGGAGGGCCGCGACTTCCACGGCGTCATGCGGGAGTACGGCTACGCTGCCCCTGTCGACCGCCCCCGCGAGTTCTGGCAGATGCCAGCGAGCTCGTCCTCCCGCTCCTCCTCCTCCAGCGCACGGTCCACGACGCCGCCAACCCCCCGGTTCGTGAAGGTGGAGCCACCGCCGCAAAGGAACAGCGGCGTGAAGATCAAGGTCGAGCCTTCACTGTCGACGCCGCCGCAAAGTAACAGCGGCATCTATTGAGTTGCGTGCATGGAAAACAAATTTTTTGCCACAACTTACGTAACAACCTCCAAGATCTACTATGAAGATACAAGTGACAAGACATGCATATTTGATCCAACTGTAAATTCGTTACTGACACCGTGAAGCGGAAGAGATGTCGATGACGACATTGTTGAAACTTGTGGAAGAACTCCCTCGGCTAAGCCTAGCCGAGCGAATGTCGTAGACTCCTCTCGTCTCGCCTTGATCCAACAGAGTGAGATAGAGTCAACCGTTTCTCAACAGATCACCCCTCCGAGTTTCGCACACATACATCGGATCTAGTCCAGCAGGGCTTCGCCGTCCATGCTTGAAGCACTCACCGCTGCTGTATATGAAGGTGGAGATCTCAACACATGAGAAGGAGGGAGAGAGAGATTAGATCTAGATCTAATCTAGTCGGAGAGAGGAAACCTCTAATCCAACTAGAAGAGATCTAAACTTGTGTGTCTCCAAAGGAGAGGGGGTGGGGGTTTATATAGGAGGCCCAAGGGTGGAGGGACTTGGGGAAGGGGAAAGCTTTCTGCTAGTCCAAGTCAACTTGGGGAAGGGGAAAGTTTTCCCCTTGCCCACAATTCGGTTTGGGAGGAGGAGTTGGAGTTGTACTCAAACTCCCTCCCCCACCGCCTCAACCGCCGCCGCTGCTGGGTGGGGCCCACCAAGTCCGCACCGAGCTAGTGGGTGGGGCCCACCTAAGCCGGCCGCCCTTGGCTGCCGCCGCCTTCCCCCATATGGGTCGTAAGGCCCATTAGGGTTTCGGCTGTGGGAGGGAACTTCCCCCCAGGCGCCTTGGCCCACCCGCCCCATGTGGGGTGCGGCTGCCTTGTGGGCCCCATGGGCCCACTTGGCAACCCCTCTTGGTGGCTCCAAGTTATTTAATATTTTTCCAATAATTATTTATTAATTAAATAAATTAATATTTAATTCAATAATATTTTGTCTACTTAATTCTTATTTGAATATTTCCTTTTACAGAATATTCCCCGAATTAATTACTTATCATATAAAACACTTTTACATGATCCGGGACACCTAGTGTCCGCCGATAAAATACTCTGGATGAATATTTCCCTCTTATATAAACCCTCGGATTAAATCCGACCGTGATACTCTCTCGGTATCCAGACCAACCATATACACAACAAACTTGAACTGACTTAAGCGTGTCATCCTACAGGTTCAATAACGTGTAGCTATAATTAGATGTTTTCATCTAATCACCAGCCAGGGTCAGATACATGGGCTACCTGAATAACTGCTACCGTTATACGAATAACACTCTGTTGAACCTGTTGATTATTAATTCGTCATTCCCATTACTCAGGATATTGAAATTACCTGAGTTAAAGTATTCCAGATATTTCCATGAATCAATCCCTGATTCATTATATCTCTGTCTATCTCGTTACCGGTAAATTTCCTTTTCTCGTTCCCGTAATCCGATATCCCACATGATGTAACTTCATCATGCATTGTCTGCAGAACATATTGGACATCATACATACCGAGTGGGCCCTGGAAGTATCTCTCTTTTGACACAGGAGTAATTTCCCATCTTGGAACATTAGGATATATGCACACCTTCAGAATCACCTAGTGACTGCCATTTTGCCACCCAGTTACGGCCATAGCGTTGACAGTACCAAAGTAATTCTTCCAATATACACAACCCTAATAACCTCATGGTCTAAGGACATGTTATATAATAATCATCTGCGATATTGCACTAAGGACAAAAAGACACTTTGGAATCTTCTTAGCATATCAACGATTTGGATCTACCCAGCCATATTGTTTCCACCAACAATATGCCACTCATTGATGCTGACATAAACATTGTTCTAGACCAGAAAAACATTGCATTGAATTTATCAAAGTCTAGCTATTTACAGCTTGCATTGAATTTATTGCATGATAATAATTTTATTTGCACCTGCAAACCGGCATCTTTACATATAAAGATCACCATTACATGCTCAAGTGTTGGTATTTGAGCACTCATTATATCAGCTCATGATTTATCATTATACCAGTTCATGATTTATCATTATCATTTCATGATTCACCATTATATCATTTTACGAGTCACCGCCAACTCATTATCATATTATTTTATGAATCACCTAGTGATTTACCCCCATATCATTTTATGAGTCGCATACAGCTCATCATTACATCAGTTTATGAGTCCCTAACAAATCATCATCTTATCGATATTTGAGTTAAACAGGTGACTCGTTATATCAATTTTTGGGTCAAATCAGTGACCCGTGTTATCACATTCAAAGCTAATTAGAGCTCGTCACGGCTATTACAGCCGATTATATCAAAAATCGATCGCCGCCTATGTGCGATCGTACTTCAGGATTGTGAAATAAAGCGGGCACCACCGGTATCCGGGGGTTTGTCATTTCGCCTCAATATGTGCCGCCGAGCCTTTATTTTCACTAATCTCTGGGTTTCATGGGGGCTGTGTAGCTTTATAAGCTCGGCTTATTCTCGTGGAATCGCTCTTTGTGGCAAATTATCCTGGTTATACTCGCCTTAAGTCAGAAGTATCTTTGCACTATGCGGCCAAAGTACTAGGGCGCGGCGTCAATCGAGCTTGATTGCCTATCATGGCCGCTCTCGACCCTGAACACGCGTTTTTACCTGGGAAATACTGAGCCGCGCGAAGACCTACTTAACGGTAATAGAGATAATTCAGAAGGGCTAAAGTAACCGCGTGTGGCGTCAATCGAGTCTGAATGCCTATCCTGGCTGCCTATCATGGCCGTTCACGACCCTGAACACACATTAGATCTGGGAAATACTGAGTCAAGTACCATATGCTATCATGCATCGTACAATATGCTATCATGCATCTTACCAGTTGCTATCATGCAACTAGTTGCTATTATACATCCTTTTGCTATCATGCAGATTACAACATGCTATCATGCAGATTACAACATGCTATCATGCAGAGTACCACATGCTATCATGCGGAGTATTAACGTTCTATCATTATTATCAGCCGCCAAGGCTAACATATTATTATCAAGTTATTATCATTGCTTCCTCAGGGGCTTTGCCCTTTGAATTTCAGGAACATATAACTCGGCCATATGAGTTTGAACTGGCATGACCAAATTTTTTATGTTTGGAATGATCATTCCTGATATCGGCTATTGAAGTCACCATTATTTTTTATCTACAGCCACATCAAGTGGAATTTTTAAGGATGATTCTTTTATCTATATCTAGAGTTTTGACTGGGATTATCTTTTTTCCTAGGAGCTCAACTAATATATTTAACAGTTTGGAGTTTATAAGCGGCTTTGCCCCACTCCAAGTATCATTGTTTTCTTGCGGTAAAAATATTTGCTCAATCTGTTGCAGGATCAAATTGCAATGATATGCCATCAAGCAGGATAATGAAACCATGCCTGCTTAATGCCTGGGGGCTATGACAATTAATTTTTTGCCTAACTTGAGATATTTTTGAGTCCCGAGCAGCATGATCAAGCATGCAACCCGGCCCTCGGGGGCTACACATCCACCCACCGACATCTGGTGGTTTCTACTAAATTGATATACCATGTTTATATGCAGATTTCATTTTTTGCAGCACATGAGAATATATATATCCATTTGCGAGTCAAATCAGCGACTCGGAAATCTTTAAATACAGGCTGTGGCTATATACCCTTGAGCCGCCATGATTCAACATGCGCTCAGATGGCTTGTCATGATAACTTGACCAATTATTATACTTTTGGCCAGCTTATTTATGCTTATGGCTTTTCTGCTTCGATGTCTATGACTCAGCACCTTATACACATTTGGTTGATATATCTTGATGCTCATAAGTTATTATTCTTATGATTTCAGTTCAGTCTTACATCCAACAGGACAAGGCGGCTTTCACCAAAGGCTTCGCCATCATCTTATATAATTTTCATGAAGAACTTGCCGCGATTCTGTAGCTTCAATGCGACTAAACAGAAGTGTTCAAATAGCAAGTGAGGAAGACTTGTGCATGGACTTCACGGCAAAGATCAATCAAGACTAGCTAACATGGCTACCAGCATGCGCACATATTGGCGTACTCTTTTCAAGGCAATGGATGCAGCTTCAGCAAGATTTCGCCGGCCTCGAATGCCTGCGATACTATATCAACAAACGTCAGCGGCTCATCGCTTCTACATCAGCGGCTCAATAAGCCGCTACGCTCGCGACTCATCATCAGCACGTCGCCAAGTGCAACATTGACAAGTCGGCAAGAACTACATACGCAAGCCCGCAAGATCATCATCAAGACAGAATCTTCCGCCTGATTCTACGAATCATCCGGAAGCTTGGGGGCTAATGTCGGGGGACTCAAGATTGTGAGGAAGGATCTATTCAAGCAAAGCGCGTGACTTATTCAAGCAAAGCGCGACTTATTCGCAATCGCACCACTATTGGGCTTACGTAAAAGTGGGCCGACTCAAGATTGTGAGGAAGGATCTAGAAGACCGGAGAAGATATAACTTGGGGGACACGAAGATTAGTTTCCAAGTAGGACTCCGGCTCATACTTTCCTTGGGATAGAAGTTTCCTTGTAACCTTGCGAGCCATCATCTTTATAAGGTGGACTCCAAGGACCTAGAACCCTAAGATCTCATACATCCAGAGATAGGCGACTCAACACATCGATCGCCAACCCCTTGTAACACCATATTCATATCAATACCAATCTATGATAGGCAGGACGTAGGTCTTTACCTCACATTGAGGGGCCAAACCTGGGTAAAAAACATTGTCTTCTTCGTGCCCTGCGATCTTAAGCTCGAAGACGCTTGACTCGCGTAATCCCACACCTACGAAGTCATCCATGACACCTGACGTGACAAACCCACGACAGATACCACTATTGGGTTGCGTGCATGGAAAAGAAAAAAATTCGCCACAACTTACGCAACAACCTCCAAGATCTACTATGAAGATACAAGTGACAAGACATGCATATTTGATCCAACTGTAAATTCGTTACCGACACCGTGAAGCGGAAGAGATGTCGAGGGCGACGTTGATGAAGCTTGTGGAAGAACTCCCTCGGCTAAGCCTAGCCGAGAGAATGTCGTAGACTCCTGGCGTCTCGCCTTGATCCAACAGAGTGAGATAGAGTCAACCGTTTCTCAACGGATCACCCCTCTGAGTTTCGCACACATACATCGGATCTAGTCCAGCAGGGCTTCGCCGTCCATGCTTGAAGCACTCACCGCTGGTGTATATGAAGGTGGAGATCTCAAGACATGAGAAGGAGGGAGAGAGAGATTAGATCTAGATCTAATCTAATCGGAGAGAGGAAACTTCTAATCCAACTAGAAGAGATCTAAACTTGTGTGTCTCCAAACGAGAGGGAGTGGGGGTTTATATAGGAGGCCCAAGGGGTGGAGGGACTTGGGGAAGGGGAAAGCTTTCTCCTAGTCCAAGTCAACTTGGGGAAGGGGAAAGTTTTCCCCTTGCCCACAATTCGGTTTGGGAGGAGGAGTTGGAGTTGGACTCCAACTCCCTCCCCCACCGCCTCAACCACCGCCGCCGAGTTGGGCCAACCTAGGCCGCACCGACCTAGTGGGTGGGGCCCACCTAGGCCGGCCACCGCTGCCGCCTTCCCCCAGATGGGCCGCAAGGCCCATTAGAGTTTCGGCTGTGGGGGGGAACTTCCCCCCAGGCGCCTTGGCCCACCCGCCCCATGTGGTGTGGGGCTGCCAAGTGGGCCCCAACCCCTCTTGGTGGCTCCAAGTTATTTAATATTTTTCCAATAATTATTTATTAATTAAATAAATTAATATTTAATTAAATAATATTTTGTCTAATTTATTCTTATTTGAATATTTCCTTTTACAGAATATTTCCCGAATTAATTACTTATCATATAAAACACTGTTACATGATCCGGGACACTTAGTGTCCGCCGACAAAATACTCCGGATAAATATTTCCCTCTTATATAAACCCTCAGATTAAATCCGACCGTGATAGCAACTTCTATCACAATGTAATCTCTCTGATATAATCATATCCATCACGCAGAAACTATTCTGGTGATACTCTCTCGGTATTCAGACCAACCATATACACAACAAACTAGAACTGACATAAGCGTGTTACCCTACAGATTCGATAACGTGTAGCTATAATTAGATGTTTCCATCTAATTACCAGCCAGGGTCAGATACATGGGCTACCTGAATAACTGTTACCGTTATGCGAATAACACTCTGTTGAACCTGTTGATTATTAATTCGTCATTCCCATTACTCACGATACTGAAATTACCTGAGTTAAAGTATTCCAGATATTTCCATGAATCAATCGCTGATTCACTATATCTCTGTCTATCTCGTTACCGGTAAATTTCCTTTTCTCGTTCCTGTAATCCGATATCCCACATGATGTAACTTCATCATGCATTGTCTGCAGAACATATTGGACATCATACATACCGAGTGGGTGCTGAAAGTATCTCTCTTTTGACAGAGGAGTAATTTCCCATCTTGGAACATTAGGATATATGCACACTTTCAGAATCACCTAGTGACTGCCGTTTTGCCACCCAGTTACGGCCATAGCGTTGACAGTACCAAAGTAATTATTCCAATATACACAACCCTAATAACCTCATGGTCTAAGGACATGTCATATAATAATCATCTGCGATATTGCACTAAGGACAAAAAGATACTTTGGAATCTTCTTAGCATATCAACGATTTGGGTCTACCCAGCCATATTGTTTCCACCAACAATATGTCACTCATTGATGCTGACATAAACAATGTCCTAAACCAGAAAAACGTGGTCTCTAGCAATCAACGAATTTGTCTAAAAGGCAAGACTAGGGTATACTTTATTCTGTTCATATCTCTACACGTGCGAGTGAGTTTTCCTCTGAATTACATATTCAGGAGTCACCGCAGTTATAGCATAGAATCATGAAGCATAATTATGAATCAGATGTTAAACTTAATGCCTTTTGGGCATACATCCAACAGCGTCACCATCCGCTACTTCGGACCACCGTCGCCGCCGTCCGCCAAGGTCAATATCGAGCCGGGGACGTCCTCGTCCACTGGCAAGGTTAAGATCGAGCCAGGGACTTCCTCGTCCCGCGGCAAGAAGGCGCCGTGCCCGTGGCCGCGCCGGCGCCGCGCACGCTATCGGAGGAGGAGGCCGAGGCACAGTTTCAGAGGGACCTAGCCCTCAACGCAACAGCTCTCCTTCAACTTCGTCCAGCCGACGTCGAAGGAGTACGTGGAGCGATGGTCCTACATCGACCTGAACATCGTCGTCATCGACGACGACGAGGCACAGAACGCCGCGGCAATGGCGGCCGCAACAGTCAAGGAGGAGCCGGCGCAGGGGGAGCCGGTGCAGTAGGAGTCGGGCGCACGAGGAGGGCGGCGCGTGGAACGTCGACGACGCGACGGCGAACGACTGGGACGCCTTCTACGGCTACTGGACCGGCAATTAGACTAGGTTTAGTTTAAATTTTGCCGTATTTTGTAAAAACTATCGAAATCGAATGAAATATGTTTAAGTTTGAATGAACTCGAGTCTTTTTTTTCCTTCTCAAAAACTTATTAAGAGCGACCAGTGGGGCGCGACGCTCCAATAGGCGGCAACGCTTGCCGGCGCGCCCAACAGCGCCTATCTGGCAACTTTGCCGGACGCTCTATTGGGCGTGCCGGTGGAGATGCTCTAAAAGCGCACGTGCAAAATAAAACGCCTATTCAATCCTAGTCCGAATGTAGATGCACCCCAGGTTGAACTCATACATTACCTGAACATGAAGCAAATGTTTCTAGAAGAGGACGTCCGACATTGCCCGGGCAAACTGAGTAAGGGCTCACATGAACAGTATCGTCACGGCTGACGCAAGCCATCTCACATGCATGAGGATGCAAACCTGAAACTCCATCTCAGGGCCAGCGGAAAGGCAGGCCCGAGCCCATGGGAGTGCGACCTGCAGCCACACAGGGCCCCAAATTTTTGGGCCCAGAATTTGTATTTTAAGTTCTTATATATGTAGACAAGTAAAGTTGTACCCACATTTGTATACGTGAAGAAGTCATTACTAATTGTTACTTAATGGATGTACGTGGTTCGAATCCTATGTGCCGAATGCTATTCTTTTTCACCGTGAAAAACAAACTGAAGTTTGAAACTTTGGTTACCGCATAGGGAAATCAATGCAGTAACCTCCTCTAACGAGTGATACCCTTGCTACGTCACCCAGCGAGTGATGGACATACATTATCTATTATCTATTTGAGCTAATATTAAATGTCCACATTAAATTTTATTCTGTTTTTTAAATGTTAGCGTGACATTTCTCGAAGAGGAACAAAATTAATGGTTACCGAAAATTCGAGGGCCCTCACATGCGCGCCTAGATGTGAGGTAGTGGATTTTCTCGAGGAGAAACGAAATTAGTCAGTTGGAAAAATTCGAAAGCTCTCCCTTGGATGCATATATGCGAGCTACTAGATTTGTACGAGTTGAGAACGGAGTGAGCACTGCTCCCCATGTCGATTGATCACGCCAGTGACACGAGAAAGCTAACAAGAAGGGCTGAGCGCCAGTTCCTCCTCTTATGTTCCTTTCCGACTTTGTGAGTTGTGACTGGCCAACCATGCATCAACACCCATCGGCACTTGGGTAGGAAATGTTTGCCGGATTTTGAAAAAGACTGAGTAGATGTTGCACCCTGATCCTGCACTCCTTGCTCGTATTTCTACTCGATCGGCGGCTCAGAGCATCGTGACAGGTGGAGCCTCGATCGTGGTTCAGAGCGTGAATTGCTGTGGAACGCAAAGCCGATGCTCCTCAGGCAAGAAAGGACAGGTGGGGGGCCTCGATCGTGGTGAAGTGTCGTGGAACGCGGTCATCTCACGGTCTTACGCGGCCTTGCGTTGGCCTGGCCCTACCAGCAAGAGCGCCATCGAGACAGTCAAGACAACGACATGCACCATGTCACAAATAGTCGATCCAATTTCGTAATGAAATTGGGAGCCCTTTTATCATACTCCCTCCGTTCTAATTTAATTGACTTGCTATCCACCAAATATGGATGTATTTAGACATGTTACATGTATAGATACATCCACATATGGTGGATAGGAAGTCAATTAAATTGGAACGGAGTGAGTATATTTTTTTGACAACGATCCGTATTTAATTTGTGCTTGCGGCAGTGCTTGTGGCCAGCAAACAAAACAAAGCCTTCTAGAAGAGGGCGTCCATACCGAGACGATCCGGATCACTGAAACCGACAGCAAGATGGATCCATGTGCAGCAGCGTCACGGCTTACGTTGGCGGCTCACAATGGCGCCTTCGAGGAAATTGCAGATTTCACCAGAGCTCTCTCTTCCTGTGTTGCACAAATCACCACTTGCACTGATTTTTTTTTGCAGTTTTCACTAGGTGGTGGTCTAATCTGTTGCACTTTCCACCACCTGGGATCTAAGCAACTACTCCCTCCGTTCCTAAATATAAGTTTTAGACTTTTTTCACATTCACGTGTATACAAATGTATCCAGATATGTTTTAGTGTGTATATTCACTCATTTTAGTATGCATCTAGATATCTAGACACGTTTTAGTGTGTATGTTCACTCATTTTAGTATGCATCTAGATAACATTGTGAAAGACATAAAACATCTTACATTTATGAACGGAGGGAGGATTAAGCATTGTTGACCAAAAAACCGATATCTAATCTATCCATGTCAATGCTCCAATTAATGTACAAAATAAAAAATACATAAAAAGTTGATTTTTCATCCAAAAACTATATTTTTATGCGCTCTAGGATGTAATAGACTCCATTCTATATGTAGCATCATTTTTTTACTTATTATCAACCTTTTGAATTCCCTAAGATTTCTGTAACTTGGTATATTGTCTTGATGAAAATCAATGTCATTTTCATGCAAAATGTATATATTAGAGCATCAATGTCATTTTCATGCTTATCATTTTGGAAATCATAAACCACAAAATGAGAATGCAAGGAATGCACATTTTTCCTTTGTCTTAATGAAAATCAATGGCAAGTGAACTCTGAAGGTTTTACTTGCCCGTGCAGTGGCACAGAAACCACTAAGTTATCCCATGATAAGCATTCACAATACGGGCATCTCACAAGTAATATAATAATAAATAAAAGACATTACGAATAATAATATGTAACAAATCTAGCCGCGCAAATACGCGGGTCACCCTGCTAGTTCTTTATCAATATAAAAGGCAAAACCAAGAAAATTCGTTTGGTCGTATGTGGCTCTGAGCAGATCTCATCTCACGGTCTCACTCTCTCTCACGCGGCCATACATTGCCCAGCCACTTCCAACAAAGAAACCAAATCCAATTTCGATTGGATCCGAGCAGCGCCGTTTTAGGGCATGGCCAACGGGTAGCTCTAGGGGTGCTGCCCCGCAGGCTTTGTTAGGTTCGGATGGTCCAATTCTGGCTCAGGTGTTGCTCTATATGTGTCAGGGGATCTTCTGCAGGAGGCAGCCTCTTCGTCAGAAAAGGTGAAGGAGAGGAAGAAAGATGAGAGAAAAAGATGAAAACAATGGGGTCCATAGCTTGGTATACAACAGCTTTTGTCCATGAGATAGAAAAATGAGCCGATGACGCTAGTTTCCATACCGAGCTGGATGGATCGGGAGCAGTACCTACCCCTGCCTCCACTGCTCGTGCCCTTAGGGCATGGCCAACGCTCCACGCTGGACCACTGCCTCACGCTGCCACGTCGTTTCCCAGACGCCAACTCGGCTTATCCTGTCGCCTGCAGAGCCGAGCGGTCTCCTGCAGAAGATCTCGCCGCTCCCCTGACAAAAGCGACGAGGCGATAGCTCAGGCGTCGCGATGGGGAAAAGCAGCTTCCCCAGCCGATCACGGATTCGGGACCACGCCCGCCAACCAAATACTCGCGGGAACTGGAAGGCGCGAATCGGATAAAGGCGCGAACTGGGGGAGGCGCGAGCGGGCGGAGGCACAAACGCGCGAACTAGAGGGAGGCGCGAGCAGGCGGAGACGACGGCGCACCCTGGTGTTCCAGTCAAGCCCGCCGCCGCCGGCGCTGACTTCGAGCTCCTCCGGCAAGGTATGAGATTACTTCTCCCCTGCATCCCTCTCAGCTCACGTAAGTTGATTTGGTTGAGTAATCTGGCCTAGGGTTTGACCGATTCATCCACAAAGAGGATATTTTTAGGCCTATTTGGCAAATCGACTCCCTTTCAAGATGATAATCAGTTCATGTATGCAGCGATTGATGTTTGATTTCTTCAATTTGGTCACGCTGCTTGCTTGTGCAAAAACCCCTAATTCCCCATCTCCTAATTTCTTTAGAACAAAGCATCCGCACCTTGGTCACATGGTACCAGCACAGCTTGGTCTATTCTTTGTCACAGGATTCAAACCTGATAATCAATTGGAGTGCTTGCCCTGCAGTTGATAATTAACATGAATGTTTCATGGGAATTTATATCCATATGTTTGCCTAATTCATAGCCTATACTAGTTGCAGATGAGTAATTGTGTACATAAATCTTATTACTTGGTGTTTAAATTGTAGCTCAATTTGCGGTATGTCACATCTCAGTTCTGATGAGTTTGACGATGACACCATTGACCCAACTGAAGTGTATTCTTTAGAAGATTACCTGGCACAACAAAATAATCTCAACAACTTTGCCTATCCAAATAGCCACCAACATTCATGATGCACTAGAAGCTCCAATTACTAGGCGTCGGTCAGGCCCTAGGATACATATTGAAAGGAATAGAGAATTCTACAACGCACGTCTCATGGATGATTACTTCTCCGATAATCCTACCTTTCCCGATTACTACTTTCGTAGAAGATTCTGCATGCGAAGAACACTCTTTGTACAGATCGTGGACGCCCTTGGCGAGTGGTCTCCCTCTTTCACTCAAAGGACAGATGCCCTAGGACGTCCAGGTCTATCACCTTATCAGAAGTGTACTGCAGCCATTCGTATGTTGGCTTATGGCATGCCAGCTGATGGAACAGATGAATACATACGGATTGGTGCAAGCACGTCACTCGAGTGTCTTGAGGGGTTCGTTCAAGGTGTCATTGCCAAGTTTGGTGGAGAATATTTGCGAAGGCCAACTGCCGAAGACGTCCAACAACTACTAGAAGAGAATGAGGCGCGTGGTTTTCCTGGTATGTTAGGAAGCCTAGATTGCATGCATTGGGAGTGGAAAAATTGCCCGGTTGGATGGCAGGGGCAGTTTACCCGTGGTGACTACGGTGTCCCTACAGTCATCCTTGAGGCAGTTGCATCCCATGATCTAAGGATATGGCATGCTTTCTTTGGTGTTCCAGGATCCAACAATGACATAAATGTGCTCAATCAGTCACCATTGTTTACTGAAGCGTTACAAGGGAATGCTCCTAGGGTAGAGTACGATGTCAATGAGCATCAATACAAGAAAGGATATTATCTTGCTGATGGAATATATCTGGAGTGGGCTGTTTTTGTGAAGACCATACCGCTGCCTCAAACTGATAAGGATCGGTTATTTGCACAGAAACAAGAAGGCGCGAGAAAGGATGTTGAGCGTGCATTTGGAGTTCTACAACAACGCTTCAAGATTGTGGCTGAACCATCACGTCTTTGGGATCAAACTGATATGGCCAATGTAATGAAAGCATGTATCATCATGCACAACATGATAATCGAGGACGAGAAGGGCGAGGAATTACCGTTTGATTTGAATCAAGCTCTTGGAACATCTAGTGCTCTACCACCAACAATGATTAGCGGTGCTCCACCTTTGTTCGCCATGTGATCAGAAGAGATGTTGAGATTCGTGATCGCTGCATGCACAAACGACTCAAACAAGATTTGGTAGAACATATCTGGGACAAATTCGGCAAACATCCGAATAACTAGTTATGGTTTACATGATTTAGTACTTTGTTGTTTCAGTGAACAACTATTTACCAGTTTACTTCTCCTATTTGTACGATTTGTATTTGAACAGCTATTTGTCATGTCTACTATTTGTATTTGAACAGCTGTATCAGATATGGGATATTTTTTTGCAGCGGGAAGGATATAGCAAGGAAGTCAGTCTGAACTTCTGAATGACGAACATTAAGATATTTTGCATAGAACTGAGACATGAATTTGTTGACTTGTATTCAGAACTCAGCTACCATGTTTTATGTGTAATCTGGATCCTTTTTGGGCCTGATTGCAGACTTAATTTGGTACTTCCTCTGGTCCATAAAAAACGTCGCGAGAAACTAACGTACGTAGCACAAACTGTACGTATAACCTCTGACCCTCTTTCCGGATCGGAGGGAGTATCTTATTACTTTGATGAGTGAGTTGTATTGTTTAAATGTAGAAATCAGGAGTTGAGTGTGGTTGAAAAGTCAGTCAGAGAGAAAAGGTAGCAGGATGACCTCACATGCGGTAGCTTCCACTGGGGTATATGCTCCACGCCAGTAGCCTCATTCGTTTAGTCTACGTGGAATGTGTGAGGCAGGGGTATGCGTATGCTACCACTGCTCGTGCCCTTATATAGCCCCGATGGGCGGTGGCAGAGCAGAGCAGAACCGGAGCAGGGTGTTCGACATCATACAACAGCATTTTGCGCGCGCACACCAGAAGAAGAGTGATTGAAAAACTAGCGACGATGACGAAAACCGTTGTTCTGTACCCTGGCCTCGGCGTCGGCCACCTGGTGCCGATGGTCGAGCTAGCCAAGGTGTTCCTCAACCACGGCGTGCACGTCATCGTGGCGCTCGTCGAGCAGCCGGGGGCCAAGTCCACGGACTTCTCCGCCGCGGTCGCCCGCGCCAAGGCCTCCAACCTCTCCGTCGACTTCCATGTCCTGCCTCCGCCGCCGCCACCGGCCGCGCCCACGAACCACGTCGTCACGATATTCCAGTTCCTCACCGCCATGAACGCGCCGCTCCGCGACTTCCTCCGCTCGCTGCCCTCCGTCGACGCGCTCGTCCTTGACATGTTCTGCGTCGACGCCCTGGACGTCGCGGCCGAGCTCGAGCTGCCGGTCTACTACTTCTACGCAGCGGGCGCCGCCACCCTCGCCGTCTTCCTCAACCTGCCCGGCTGGCTCGCTGGCAGCGGTGAAAAGGTAAAGGACCTCGGCGACTCCGTGATCACTTTCCCGGGCGTGCCTCCGTTCAAAGCTTCGGACTTGCCCAGCGCAGTCACCAACGACAGCGAGGGACTCCCGCCACTCTTACGCATGTTCGACCAAATGCCTCGTGCCGACGGGATTCTGATCAATTCCTTCGACTCGCTGGAGGCGCGCGCGGTGCACGCTCTGCGTGACGGGCTCTGCGTCCCTGGCCGTGCCACGCCGCCGGTCTACTGCATCGGGCCATTGGTCTCTGCAGGAGGAGGCGGAGAAAAGGAGCACGAGTGCCTCCGGTGGCTGGACGCGCAGCCGGACAAGAGCGTTGTGTTCCTCTCCTTCGGCAGCATGGGCAGGTTCTCGGCTAAGCAGCTCGTGGAGACCGCGGTCGGACTGGAAAAATCAGGGCAGAGATTCCTCTGGGTTGTGCGGAGCCCGCCGAGTCCCGACGGCGACGCGCTGCCGGAGCCCGACCTGGACGCGCTCCTGCCGGAAGGGTTCTTGGAGAGGACCAAGGGCAGAGGGTTCGTGGTCAAGTCCTGGGCGCCGCAGGTGGAGGTGCTCCGCCACAGGGCGACCGGCGCGTTCGTTACGCACTGCGGCTGGAACTCCACGCTCGAGGGCGTCACCGCAGGGTTGCCGCTGCTCTGCTGGCCGCTCTACGCCGAGCAGAGGGTTAACAAGGTGCACATAGTGGAAGGAATGAAGCTTGGGGTGGAGATGAGAGGCTACAACGAGGAGGTGGTTAAGGCCGAGGAGGTGGAGGAGAAGGTCAAGTGGGTCATGGCGTCCGAGGCCGGCGAGGCGCTCAAGGAGCGGGTGGCGGCAGCGAAGGATGCAGCAGCCGAAGCGCTCAAAGAAGGGGGCTCGTCCCACTCGGCGTTTGTCCAATTCCTCAACGACCTGGATACTTCGAAAGCTCCTGCAACCGTGCAGAATTAATTTGAAACTAGTAAATTTCATGTTGGATTTGTGAAGCAAGATTGATGTGAAACTCGTAAACTCTGAAGTTTTTTTTTGAGGAACATAGCAGGAAGGGGGCTCGTCCCACTCGGCGTTTGTCCAACTAGATGACCCGTTGCGCGACTGCGCAACCGCCGGATGCAACTACCACACTATTTCAACATCATTTGATTTTGAAAGTTTTGGACGTAAATTTATTTCCTATTACACAGAACATAGTCGCACAGACATTTTACTACGGCTTACTCTAAGGATAAATAGAAAAGCATATTTGTTGGTGAAAAGTAATTAATTTTATTTGCATTCATTTAGCTTACACCATATAGAAACCTCGAAGAAATAACCAAGATAAGAGAATCAGTGAGGCATTGAAGACTGAATCAATGAATAAAGACGGAATCAGCTATAATAGACACTGAATCGATGACATAAAGGGCTGAATTAATGAGAGAATAATAGAGATAATGACTGAATAAATGAGATAAATAACTGAATCAATGAGAAAAACAAAACATTCAAAGAAAAATAACTTAAAGAAATACTGAGGAAATAAGAATGAGCAAGCTAATCATTTACCATCTACAGAGGTATCAAAAACAGCTCCTATGGTGGTTGACCCCTCCTCTCGGTCTTTATGCCAAAAACAGCTCCTATGGTGGTTGACCCCTCCTCTCGGTCTTTATGCCCCTCGATGTCGCCACTCAAACCTCGGTGACAGTATCTACTTCATCATAGCTTAACTGCAGAACAAGTCAAGAAGATGAAACATAAATTAAATCAAAGAGGAAAGATAAGACTAAAGACTAAAGAGCTCTTTTTTTCACACAGGGAGGTGGAACCTGAAGGGAGAAGGATGGCTTTAGGATCGCAGGGTCATGGCTCTGGCCGTCCGAATTGAAAGAAGCAAGGCTATTGGGAATGAACCGAGCCGACCCTCCTCGTTATCTACATACACTTTTGGTTGTATATAGATCTACAAAAAGTCATGGTAGACAGAATAACTCAAATAGGATGATAAAAAATAATGCTTGTCCACTTCTACGAAGTCCACACTCCAATGAACCAAAATAATTGCGAACCTATAATATTTTGCACACAAACTTGGTTAAAAGAGCAAGAGTTGCAATGTTTCCATACTAATTAATTAATTATAACAACTCTTGGCCATACTAATCCACAAGTACAACTATGAGAGGTGGCTAAAATACTATGGATATCCCATGTTTCATTAGGCAACAACCCTTGGAATTTATTATATTGTGTGCAATATCTTCACAGAGATAATAAAGAAAAATCATAAACATACAACCAAATCAGAATGCTAGAGGACCAGCAGGATATCAAGATTCTAGCATCTAAGGCCGTGTTTTTTTTTCTATGGCAGCAAGATCCTTCATGCAGAACAATTGTCAACTGAGGCACCATCCCAAGGTTTCAACTGAGTATATTACGATTGTCAGATTCTTGTAGTCTTTGGAAGACCCATCAGAATTAGAACATGCAGTTTTAAACCTAAAACTGAGCATTCACCGCTGAATATTATTATTACGTATAAAACAACCACCATCTTTCTAATAGGGACTGTCCTATGCATTATATCACAAATAGTTCTAACATACAAGCGAAAACAGAGTAATAAAATACATACTGGTGGCCAATTTTGAAAGCACATGGTGAGTAATAAAATACATAAAATAGTTCTAGCATAGGAGTGAGTTTATTTTCCAAGTTCATTACAGGAAGGAATATGTTTTATTTCCCAAGTTCATTATGGGACAGAGTAGCTACTGATGGCCAATTTTGAAAGCACATGGTGTACTCCAGATTATCTTTAAGATACATTTTGTGCTTCATTCTATATTAATCAAATACTCACTTCCATATCAAAATTGTGACTCAGTAGGTGTCATATGGTACATCTCTACTCCAAATATGAATTGACTTTATCTGTTACATTATTCATTATGTAAAAAATTCAGTAGTGGTACGGTATTATCAAAAAAAAGAAAGCAACAAAACGAACCTATATTAACTGGGACGGTTTCTAATTCTGTTATCTTGTTTGTTAAGTAATATTGGTACTAACATCGAGGCTGCAGTGTCCAACGGACACACGGTAGCTATCTGCATTAACTACTAATTTAGAAACCTATATAAATTAACTGGGATAATTTGTGGAGCATCGCTTACCTTAAAAGTTATCACAGACCATACTTTCTAGCATAACTATTCAGATTAAAATTAGCTACCGCTTGCACTTATCTCTCAACAAGTACTAATGGTTCAGAGAGGAAAAGAAAAGCCAGTGAGAGAAGGAAGGTCTCAGGTAGTCAGGTCTCAACCTGCAAGCTTAAGCAGAGCATGACGTTGACCCAAAACAAAGCCACGTCTCTTTGTTTGCAGCTAGCTTCACTGGTCATCGGGAGTCTTTGCCGGCCATTGGTTGTTGGCGAGGGAGGAGTGGCCTAGTTGCAGGAGCGCCGACGAACATGTCTACATGCCGAACAAAAGCACATCAGCCACAAAACAGGTGATTCAGATGTTCAATTATATTGGATAATTATAAAAGCATGTGTTCAAATAGTGACTGGAAAAATAGGGGACTTTTCTACATGCCGAACAAAAGACTATCAGCTACACCACAAATGCTTCATATGTTCAGTTATGTTTGGAAAATTATATCGCCAATATTTCTCTAAACAAGACACAGTTTCTCTCAAAGATCTAATTATAATCCAAAATATGTAGCACTGTTCTGCAAATTGAAAAGAAAGATACACAACTAATATGTTGCTCGTACAAGATCAGAGAAGAGCATGAATCTTCCATTGGTGATGGTAAGTATTGCAAATGTTTTTTTCTCTGCCAAGAGGAGTAAGCATCACCTCCGAAACACATTTTTTTCTACAGAGGGCATGCACCCAAATAATCTAAACAACCATCCAGGATACGGAAAAGGGTAAATATGAAAATACATTTCTTGAGAATTAATTCCCAGGAAGCTGTACTTGCCATATAAGCCACAACTGAATATATCAGAAATTATATACAAAATATGCAGCATAATTAGCCTCAATGTTGAGAAGAATAATTAGGGGTTAAGGGCAAAGGATAGGAAGGAGGAGCTCACCCAAGAGGTGCAGCCAGAAGCTTCAATCCTGTATGGCGCTGTAGTTGCTAAAATATCAGAAAAAATAGGATATGACCTGCAGTGTAGGCAATACTCAGATCTCTCCTGCTAGTAGAACCAAGAAAATGCTCGACACGTCTCAAAAGAAATCACATATAAATGAAGAGAAATCCAACCAAAAGAACATACCTGTGTTGCAGATGTGTATAAAAGTTGCAGATCCTAGGCATGCTCACGGCAGCCCCAATGCTGCGCTCCCAAAGGCTAGCTCTAGCCCGACACCTCGTCGAGCTCGTCGATGTGCCGTTGCCGCCGTCGGTCTCCCCCGCGCCACATCATTTTCCTTTTTTCTACCTCCGAGGTGCTCGTGTGTAGGCCCTCACAATTAAGCTGAAAAAGAAAATATATCCTAGCTATGAAGCATTTGAAGGAAGCAATCGCATAAATGGATGGCAATAATTGGTCAAGTTTGGGCATGTCATGTTAGGTAACAAATGAATATATGATCCAATTTGGAAACCACAGCTCTAGCAGAGCACGTGCATAGCCACATGATCAATTATCTGAAAAGAAAGATGCCCTGCTTTGTTTAACCTTAAGATTTAATGAGTTCAGCATATAGGATGAAATTGGATCAGAAAAATGCATATCCGGAGAAACTTTGTCAAACATTGGGAAGGAAAATGCCATTAGAACAAAGATGGGGGAAATATAACTGGCTATATGTACCAGATAAAATATAATTACAAACTAAGAAGTCAATGTTTTAGTCGAGATTACTACTTTTCATTGTTCCAATTCATTTAACAAACAACAAACGTGACTGAGAAATATTGCAGGGCCCTCTGCCATTAGAACTAAAAAGGGCAAGTCATGAGACCTTTGTCTAGATTGCCACATTTCATTTTTCCAATTCATTTAACAGACAACAAACGTAACTGAGAAATATTGCAACATCTGCCATTAGAACTAAAAAGGGCAAGCCATGAGACTAAACTCACATTAATAAGCAAAGCTTTGAACCGATGCATTATTTTACCCAGGCTATTACATGGATAGTTTTGAGTGGCTACCACACCAACTATTTCACTACCTGAATTATGCAAAATAACAAGCACACATGTACAAATGAGCCAGGCAGAAATCATTTTCAGGATGAACGAAAATGCAACGAAAATTTACTTGAGAAACTAATGATGTGTACATAGACCATGTTCTCCAAAAAAAACTAACCAGCATAGCTAATTCACTCAGTGCACAAGAACACAAGAAAAAAGTATCAAAATGGGAAAAAATGTGATGTCTAACCTGATGGTTGCAGAATGCTAAGTCTAAGTTTGGTCATCCATCCCCACAAAATCCCTCTTGCAATAGCTCTAGAGTATTTCCGACCTTCATCAGCTGTGTTGGTTCCAAGACCTATACCAATTAAAAGTTCAGAACTCAGTTAAGACCAAATACAGCTACATGGTGCTGAAACTATCGAGCTCTCTCGAACATCTACTGAAGTAATAATGGCGAGACCATATTTCCTGACAAAACAAATGCATGGATCCCGACACATGCATAGCGATAAAATGAGCAAAATTGCAGTATCGACAGTCAAACTAAATCCTTCATATGCATTATTAGATAAATGTAATAAGATTTTGTAGCATTAATCAGAGTACAGGACAAACCAGAGAGAGGGATGAGGAGGATTGGTAGCAAGTCACCTTTGCAATGAAGATCATTCACCCAAATGTCATACATGGTGCAGCGTGACGCAGAAGGAGCTCACTGGGAGAAGTCTCCAATCGAGTTGGACGCTAAACAGAATAGAAATGAAACATTTAATGAAAAGACTGCACAAGGCACCCAAGAATCATCTAAAGTTGGTCAGTAAAAAAATGATGTGTAAACAAATGGGAGATGAGATTGTTCAAAAACAGAAGTTGAAGGAGATGTGGATCATACCGTTCCCTGTTTTCTGTTGCTATCAACATCAGAGCTTCAACAAAGATAAATCTACCCATAGAATGAGCAAATGATGCACAAAAATGTTTCCACCATCAGAACTTCCTGCAAACAATTAATCAAGCACTCCATGAGCATAACAATTAGCTATCATTTTCAGAGCGGAACTAAACTAAATATAAAATTATAGATGGCAAATTCAACCTCCTCCAACACAGCAGTTTTAGAGTCATGGTCAAATCCATGTCAAAGCTGCCAAAAAATCACGTACCTCCAAATCACCTTCATGTTACTCTTCTCCTTGCTAAACTTTATGTCAAAGCTGCAAAAATCAGCAGCTAATCATCTTCAACATCAGCAGTTTTAAGGCCAAATCTATGACCAGAAATATATAAAAATAGCTAATACACATCCAAATACATATGCAGATCTTGAGTACATGAGCACAAAGCTGGCTCCAATCTCTATGCAAGTCCAAGAGAAACGGCCTTCACAGACCCGGGAGGACAACAAAACACCTGAAACAAAGGGGATCATGTAGGAGCTGGTCGTTTGGACCTCTTCTCTCTGCTGTCATCCAGATGCAGTTTTGAGCAGCACCAGCACGAGGGGAAGGGAGCTGCAGCCGGGATTGCCCCACGCGGAGAAGAAAGCTGCTGGCTGCCGGCCAACCCAGCCTTGCAGGTTGCAGCCCCAGCCTCGCTGCCATCAAAAATTGCTGCTAGTCATAAATATGTCATACAAATAAAGTTGGAAATCTACAATCTAAGAAACAAACGCCCAGCCACCCAGGCAGTCAAATAAACCCAACTAATCCAAAGGAGTGGTAGGGGCAAGAAGAAGAAACCAAATGATGAACGAAAGAGCAAAACCTAAGATCAAAAGGACTAAAAAAAATCAAATCCACGGCATGAGAGACTCACCTTAATCGAATCAACACCATGCAGTCCTCATAGCTCGTAGATCCGCAGCAATCAGAGAAGGTCTTGAGCCCAAGATAGCAGCGGACGAACTTCACGCGGCGTGAGAGACTCACCTTAATCGAATCAGCACCATATATATGCGGGATTGAGCCGTCCATTCTCCGCCTTGACCGGCGGCCCGGCAGCTCGCCGGTGGCTCCAGCAGCGCGCCGCCATAGATCGGAGGGGACGGGAGCTATGAGGTCAATCCATTTCTGTATCAATCTTTGTATAGATTCTGAATTTGTATAGAACCAAAAAATTATGCAAGATAATAAGAACTAAATTTATGAAACTAATATATTTGTAAAACATAGTGTTCTGTACATGCAAGATTTGATTTTTTTTTTCTCAAGTTACTACTATCAAATATATGCTTTTTATGCTTTGTATCACTAAAACATTGTGTTTATTTCTTCTGAGGAAATAACAACAGAAAATATAACACCTAATCAAGGCTACTGCATGTCAGGCTAACATGTGGTACAACTAAATAAAATTACGAAGATAGCAACATACCTATTGGTAAGACACATAAGGAATAATGACATAGCTCCTTGGTAAATGGAATGTCTGAGAGATAATTTATGAGAATCTGTGACAATATAAATCAGAAACATCTTGATCTCCTTCAATACCTGACATGTCACTTCGAAATTTACAGAAGCTAAACAAACTACTTGAGCTTCTTATAATTGACTGCAGATAAATTTGAGAAAAAGAAATTACCTCAATTACATAGATTAATCCTCCTTGTCAATCTGAGTGTATTTTCATTGAACACCTTGTAGGCCTAGAAAAAATCTGCACAAACAAAGATGAGAAAGCTCGGGAATTAAATTTGTACTACGGCGGATGGTGTTCGGCCAGGTGCCAAACATATCAAAAGAAAGTGAATTCCCTATGGAATTACCGATAAAAACTTCTTTGAACAACAAGTTGGACATACCTACACTAATTATTCCAACTATCAGCTGGACATATCTACACTAACTGCAGTGGCACATGTTCTTGAAGGAATATAGGGCACTGGGAGAGAGAAGGAGGAAAATAACCAGGAAGAAGATATGAGTTTAGGTGCCAGTGGCAGTGGCCAGTGGAAAGCCTAGATACAGCGAGGAAAATAACCATGGGCGTTCGTCGTGATACATACCAAATATATAACATAACAAATTATGGAGAGCCAAATAGCTAATCATCATTAACATCAGCAGTTATATAAAAGCATCTCTTCTTCAATTCCATTTCCCCTCTCAACGATGATACATACCTTATCCAAAATACTTTTTACTTTGGTTCGCCCAAGCTATAACATAACAAATTATGGAGAGCCAAACCACACTACTCTTATTTCACCTGATGAGAAATTAAGAGAGGAAGAGGAGAAGAAAGATAGAAAAAAAACTCATGTCACCTGATGAATTCCATCGCGTCTGTCCCAGTGGCTCGTCTCCTCCGGCCGGGAGCAAAGCGCAAGCCATCTGCTAGCCATGCTCACCGTCCTGGGCAGTGGTGACGAGAGTCAAGCGACGGGCGCGTGTCCTGGACGCCGCAACACCAACTTGTCGAAACTGGCACAAACGGGGCGAGCCGCCGGCACAGAGTTGGGATGCGCGACGAGCCGAGGAGGCGCGCACCCTGTGGACAACAGCGACGGCATACGACAGTATCGAGGATGTACTCAACCTAAACAGCAGCTTCTGCGTACCTGTGCCAATAGACAAAAGGTAAAATAACAAAGCTTGAGCATCATGTGTCTGGAGAAACATAGCCAAATAAATTAGAAACCGTTACACCAATGGACCGGATAAACCGAAATGGAATAGGCAATCACGGAGGCCCAGGATGAACTTCATAATTAACCCAGGTAATAGTAAATCAAGTAAAAGCTGAGAAAGGAATGTCAAATTCTTTGTTCTATCTAAGTCTGAGCTGAACAACTCCTTGCAGAGTAAATGGTCAAGCGGAACTTAAGATAGAGCACACCCAAAATTAAAGGAAAGTGCATCAACAAAATAAGAACACTAAGCATGTATTTCACTTCTGGCCTCTCATGTCAACGCTGACACAAGTGGCACCAAATGCAAATAAGAAAATCAAATTTTCTGTATACAAACACACTAAGATCATCAAATCTACACGAGACATCATACATTTAGGAGGCAAGTGATGGAAACCTTATTGGGAAAATGGCACCATAAAGGTATCTTCCATGGTTTCCCCTAAATCATCTCACGCTGCTATCGGTTGTTGCTCTGCTATGTTACAGGTATACTTCTCTAGTCTCCAAAAAAAAAGAGCATTCATGAGGCTATTTCGATCTCATATCTGAAGTTAGCATCACCACATGGAGTATTGGAGTCTCACCGTGAATAATGTTTCCACAAAACTTTTCTGTCCGAAAAGCCACAATATCCATTACATATGCACCTAACCTGCAAAAATAAAAGTTTTTTCTCAATGCTGCAAACCAATAAAGGAAGATTAAGCATCCACACTATAAAAGTATCAATGGAAAGCATTAAGAAAGATCAAGGAACATGAGTAATTTCCCAGATTAACTACATCAAGTATATAACCAAATAGGTCTCCTTAGCTAACCATTGCCAATGGGGAACTACTAACACAATCTATTTTCAGTATAATGGGTTCAGCGAGATGGTGCAGCGAGATGGGTTCAACGACATCATAAATGAATATTAAAGGGAGAATAATACACTTACAGCTCCCATATAAGTAGAACATTCACCATAGAAGACCAACTGTCATCCCATTTAATCTGTTGACAACATTTGTTCCCACAATTAGTTACTGGACCAGTACTAATGAGGCCATTACATGATAGAGTTATTACCTCTAGCCAAAGATTCATAATCCGTATTGTCAACAAGCACTGCGCTCTAGATGATTGGAGTATAACCATGACAGAATCCAAGGTAGGCGAGATACACCATGAGAATTCCAACCAAGCAGTTAAAAAAATGCATTCAGATGTTAATCATTCCACCAATATCCCAGGTTGGAGCCCTGGTCAACAAGAAAGAGAGAGCTGGTGGTGTGTATCTGCCTACCTCCCCTGCTACCCCTTGCTGCCGTTGTTGTCCTCTCCTCGACATCACGATGTGTGTGCCTCCGGCATCTCTGGCCTCGCTGCTCCTTCCCAGGCGATAGGGGATGTCTAGCTGTTTGAAAAAAAATTGGCACCAATACGTGGACTTCCCTGCTTCAGCTATAGACCTTCAATACGTGGACTTCCCTGCCATTATTGTCAAAGCTTTTTCTACTGCCCTGCTTCTCGCTATGTCATTGCGACCCTCTCCTTCCTCCTCCATGGCCTCCTATGCACAATTTTTTTTAATTATTAGTACGGGCCCATATACAATTAAACGTCAGTTAAACATCCAGGACCTCCTCTCGCTATGTACAATTAAATCATCAGGCACAAAATTGCCCATCCAAGACCTAGCTTGATTGATTCCAGTCAACTCAATTGCACATAACTACAAACTTGGTAGCAGAATCTTGCATTGTTTCTTAGAATCAAAAGTAGCCAACGAGTGCAAAGTTAAATCTGGACATGCTACTATGTCAGAAAAGAAGCAGAATTAGCAAGTTTGGGTGCAAACCTGGAAGTTGAGATTGCTCTCGCAAGTGGACGTGTGCAGTCCATCCAGGCGCAGCTTCTGCTCAGCCTCGTCTCGCTGGGCCTAGCCTCCGAGCGAAGGCTGTACACCATGGCCTTGCCATCAGTCCTATCTTCACCACAAATTTCTCATCCAATATATAAAACCTGGAACCGAAAAAATATCAAAACAATTAAATTGAGGGGAAAATCATGAGCACCTCCGATCTGAGCCAGAAATCGAAGCAGACAAGACGTGAAGGGGAGTTTGGGCACGGACCTGGACGTCAAAATGTGTCGTGCCCTCGCAAGTCGCGCAG
Source organism: Poa pratensis (assembly GCA_947311845.1). Classification (NCBI taxonomy): domain Eukaryota; kingdom Viridiplantae; phylum Streptophyta; class Magnoliopsida; order Poales; family Poaceae; genus Poa; species Poa pratensis. Next base: position 27,489,555 of record CAMZMU010000057.1, on the reverse strand, counting down.
AGGCCGTGCGCAGTCCATCTGGACGCAGCTCCAGCTCAACTTCGCCGTGATGGGCCTCCCTCACCTCCAGATGCGCCCCCAGGTCGCTCGGCTGCCGCCGCCGCCGCTGCTCGGTGCCGCCAACCGCCGCCGCCGTCCGCTGCCGCCGCCTCCGCTCGCTGCCGCCAACCGCCGACGCCGCTCGCGGCTGCCGCCGTCCCTGCCGCTCGCTGGGCTGGGGCTCCCCGGAACCGAGCACGCGAGAAGGAGAGAAGGAGGAGCATGTGAGCGGGAGAGGAGGAAGATCGAGGAGCACGCAGTGGTGGAGGATCTCTTCCATCGATCTGGAGAAGAAGAAAAGGCACGGGTATTGGGGAAGGAGACACAAGCGCGACTGGCGAAGAGACGAGAGGTCACCGGCCGTCAAAGCCGCCGCCACTGGGATTCGAGAGCACGAGGCGGAGCAGCGGACGAGCTGCGAGGGGCGAGCTAGAGCTGTGAGGGGCGGCGGCGGCACGAGCTGGAGAAGAGAGCAGGCGCGGGATTGGGGAGGAGGGCGAGCGGGGATTGGGCTAGGGTTTCACCTCGGCCTGAGTTTTGTGTGGCTGCGGGAAAAGGAAAAAAGGAGTGAGACGCGGGGAGCACGTCTCGCCCACTGATCTGTGGACCACGGGACCCATCGGTCATGGAGTATTGAGATGTTACTATTCATCCAAACGGGTGTAAAAAGTTTTCACCGCATCCAACGGTGAGAGTTAAAACAGCAATGCTATTTACCCTGTTCAAAGTGAATCGAACGCACCACATGCAACGGGAGGGGCAAATGGGGGCAGGAGGCGGGTCGGCCCGGAGCTTTTATAGAAGTAATTCCTCAACGACTTGGATACTTCGAAAGCTCCTGCAACCGTGCAGAATTAATTTGAAACTAGTAAATTTCATGTTGGATTTGTGAAGCAAGATTGATGTGAAACTCGTAAACTCTGAAGTTTTTTTTTTTTGAGGAACATGGCAGTCGTTCTGCCTTTCGATTAGATAGAAAAGAGTGTTATGTACAGAATTTTGAGTTAGGGAAAAATCCCATTACATTACAAAGTACTCACTACGAGTCTCTAGGATCCTGCGTGTGGGCATAAGCCCGCTGCGCCACCTCTTCCCACACCAACGCCGCCACCTTCGCAGGCGAGATCTCCACAGTGCGGCAGGTCCTTCGGCTCCTCTCACTCCATATCCTCCCCCTCGAGTGGATGATGGCCCCGCTAGCCGCCCTTCTAGCCTCTGGTGGAAAGTCCTCAAGTGCTCGCCATGACAATAAACTGCCCCGATCAACAACACACAGACAACCCCGTCTAGCAGCTGCACGGCGCCTTGGTCTGGTCCAGCAAAACTGAACCCCACGGACACAAGAAGCACCTTGCCACAAAGGCAAGGATGAGTGCTCAGGCATCATGAACTGCAGCATCTAGGCCACCACCGGTGACATCTGCCGCTCTGAAGTTGGATTCGGGGAGCGTTACGTTTATTTGATACTATTACTGGAGTAGCAAATATTGGGTGTGTTGTTATAGGTTGATTTTATTAAATAGTTTTTTACTTTACATACAAAATTAGTTTTTTTTTTCTTCATGTAGATCTCTAAAGCCCCACACAGCAAAAGTGTTTTGCAGTAAACGGCAAAACACTTTTTGTGATATGAGATGTGATCTGCCAAAACAGATCCACCAAATCTCAAATTGCAGAACGTTTTATGATGTTTTTTATCACACATATATGCAAATTCAGACAAGCGCATACACCCATATATCTAACATATAGATAGATTCAAGGAAAAGTCTCCTACTCTCCTAATCATCTGGAGAATCGATCTTCCGGATTCGACAGTGCACTATGTCTACTTCTTATTGCCCATGTTGTCTTCTTTCCGCACTTAGCATCTCCGCACGCGTGCAACATAAGCAGCCATCCTTGGTCGTCTTCCATCTCACCATCCTCCACCAGCGCCGGCCCGCGGGCCACCATGGAAGCTCCTCCACATGGTCTTGACAATTAATGAACACGAAATTGAAGGCGTTCATGGGTAGACGTCAAGGGATGATGTGTGTGTGCGCGGGGGAGGGGAGGGGGGTGGGGGTCCATGGGGATGACTTCAGACTCAATAGGTCTGGGTCCGGCGAGATGGATTCGTCGCCGCGAGTGATGGCGAGGTCGGTACTCCATATCAAGGTTAGTTTTTTTGTTGTGATTATTCGATGTTGCATATGTTCTCTCGTGTTTGCTAAAACGTGGCGTTTTATTTTCAATGCTCCAAATGTTTGCGAGGAGTTGCTAATATTTTCAGAGAAGGTACATTCACGAGTTGACTTTTTCGAGTTATTTTGCGAGTGATGTGGATTTCATACAATTAGTGGGGATTTGCTATACATACTCATATTTGTTTGTTGCGTACTCATATTTTCTTGTTGCATTGGTATTCTCAAAATGCTACCATGTTTCTTTTTTTGCAGTTTTGACCTTCCGTGGAAGAAAATACTACAACGATACTACAATAGCTATTGCGGGATGTCAATTGCTATAATGATTGGATGGACGAGAATTGATGTTTTAGTGAGATCGAACGGTGGTGGATGCGGGGGATTTTTGCCCGAGATTGCCGTGGAGCACTGACCTAGATTTAAACATGAAACTAACATCGTCAACGATATATTACATAGTTTGGGGCATAGTTCAAAGATAATTTAAACTAGATTAGTAGATAGGACACTGGGAGGCGGTGGTGGCGTTCACTCCAAATTTCTGCCAGGGTCGCTGCCCACAGGCGGTAAGGGCGTGTTTGGTGGCCTGCAGCCACTCTTGCACCCTGCCAGACTAGTCTGCGCAGGGCCTGGTCTGGCGAGACCAATCTCTGGGCCATGTTCTGTGTGCCGTTTGGCAGCCTGCATCACACTGCTAGCACAGATTGTGCACATCGTTTGGTAGCCTGCAGCGTCCCAGAAAAGGAAGCAGCGATGCAAAGTTAGGTGTTTGGTTGCCTCCGAGCTCGATTGTGCTCACCCCTTGTCGCTAATGGTGAGCTTACCATACTACATAGCTGGACATATCAGTTCATCGAGTCCTAGCTACTACGAATCGCAGTTCATTAGTACATCTCTAACTACTACGAATGGTAGTTCATTAAATAGCATTACAGTCTAGAGGTAATTATGAAAGGTTTGGCAAGGATGATCAAGGGGTTGGGGAATCAGTTTTTCTTCATCTTCATTTCCTTCTTCTTCCTCGTCTTCTTCTTCTTCTCGCTATGCTGAAGCTCATATCATGGCGGCACCTCTGTCATCCCACATGGCCTGAGCCCACTCCATCCTTTTGGCCTTCCAAGCTTCATTAACTCCCAGGGGGACACCATGGCCGCCCAGATGATGATCGTCAGGCATCACATCTTCCTCAGAGGGGAAATGTTCATCTATCCCCCACCCTAAGATCCAATTGTGAAGAATGCAACATGCAAGAACTAGCTTTACTTGGGTCTCAAAAGGGTGGAATGGCTTCTTGTCAAGGATCTTGAATCTGTTTTTCAGTGCAGCAAATGCTCTTTCTATGGTGACTCTAAGGCTAGAGTGACGGAGATTGAACAATTCCTTGGCATTCTGCAGACCATTCGTTGAACTGAACTCATTTAGATGGTACTTGGTCTTTCGGAACGGTGGCAGAATTCCAGGCCGACATGCATATCCAGCATCGTAGAACTTACCTTCATGCATGCTAATCCCATCAGGTCTGGACAAACTGTCAGCTAGAATTGTTGCATCATGTGCTGATCCCTCCCAACCAGCTAGCACATATGTGAACATAATGTCGAAATCAACAGAGCAAGAACATTCTGGCTTGTGTAATGCTTCCTTCCTCTGTATGCTACAGACTGTGATCTCGACACTCTAGCAGTGACATGAGTACCATCGATTGCGCCAATGCAATCCTGTCATGAGATGAACAAACATGTGTGGGAGCTGTAATCAGAAAACACAAAGTAGTGCTAACCTTGAAATATGGAAACCATCTGTAGCTGTTGCTGATCTTGGATGGTGTTTGAGCTTTAGGTGGCTTGATCATCTCCTGTCTGAGCTCTCTGATGGCAAACAAGACTTGCTTAAAGTAACGGGAGATAGTCTCACATGAACTTCTAAATGTGTTGTGGATCACTTTAAACCTCTGATTATGACCCATAACATGAAGGAACATGCAAACTTGCTCTTCCACGGATGTGTGGATGCTATCCTCCAACAGGCCACCATCTCCGAACCTTTTGACTAGTTGAAAGAAGGGGGCTCTACCCATTCGAAGCATTTGCATAGCCTCCACGTCGTTACTGTTGTATATGTAGTTTAGATTGTCTATCCTCTCTTGATGCCGGGCGAACATAGGACCGTACTGGACTAGAGGGTACGCATTGCGCCTAACTACGATCTTGCGAACGAGTACGATCCATACCTGCACGACAGCCATGAGAGCAGTTGTCTGCTTGATCAGAGCCAATCCGCCGTCCTAAATGTACATATCTCAATTAGTACCGGATGTCGTTCAACTAAACCCACTGCCAGCTGGGAGAGACGAAGTGGCTTACCGTCGACATTGGAGAAGATGAATAGTAGCAGGAGTAGAGCTCCTCCTGCTAGCCTTCCAGACGACGGCGCGGATCCGATGTCGGAGAAAGGGGAGACGAGCTGCTTCGAAAGAACAGGCTCTCGATCTCCTTGTACCGGCCGGGGAGACGCCGTTAACGATACGGTGGTGGAGAGGATCGACACGAGCCCCCGGTGAAGATCCGGTGTGGGGAATTTTTGGGTCCTCTTTGGCGGGCGGTGACCGAATAGAGGAGGAGGTGAGAGTATGTGGGGCGCGAAAAGGAGCCGGAGATTCGGCATCTCCTGCGCCCCGCCCGTGCGCACGCCGTCGTCGAAATTTGCAGCTGCCAGACCTGGCTCCACGGGCACGCTCGATTCGAGCGTGCCTGTTGGGCCTGGCTCAGCGCTGCATCAATGAGCGTGCGAGCCACAACGCGGGCCTGCTGCGACCAACCAAACAGCCCACTTTTTGTAACACCCCGAAAATTCAAACCTAATTTTAGTGGTGTTTTCCGACACCTGAAAAACTTTTTCCTCTTATCCTAAATATTTCTTCAAATCTTTGAGGATGATTTGACTTGGGAATTGCCCTCTCAAGAATTTTTCCAGTGATCCACGAACCACTCCGACACCCGTGATAATTTTGGTGCTTAGGTTTTTTCCAGAAAACCCTAGCCCTAATTATCGAACTTTTAAACCCTTTTCTCCACCTACCAAAGGAAAGCCTATTTCCATAGCCAGAAAAATTCCACTAAAATACCAGAGGACTCCCTATCCATATAAAGACAATCCATGCAAAAATATTGCATGCTTCAATGCAATATTTCCAAGTTGGACATTATTTTCCAAACTGCCCTTTCTGGTCCAGAAATGTTTGAGTCAGGCCATGCATCTCCATAAATTCTGATAAATTCAGGGGATGAATATTTTTACATTCCCTACACTTCATCTGTTGGAGCCAAACCCATTTGAGCAACTTTTGACCTACTTCCTTTGTAAGGCCGTTTTCTTGCCTTTTCGAAGTCTTCAAGCAAACCTATACCTAGACAAATCCTATAACCAAGAGACTTGGTCACCTTGACCACATGGTCCATAGACACCCAAATCCAGAAGATCACCCCAAGGTGAAGTGTGAAAAATCACTTTGCCTTGATCATGCCAATATGCCAATTTTTGGACATCCTGCCAAAACCCAATTTACCAATGACCATTTGAGCTCAAACTCCATAGACACACTCCTTGTACCAAACCTAGGCAGTGGTAAAAAGTTGGGATCATTTGGACCAACGTTTTCTTGCAGAACATCCATCGAACACCTTCTGCCATTTCGAAACCCGAAAATGTTTACACATGAAATCTTCTCCAAATTGAGTGAAACTGGACCACATTGCTCACATACCAGTAGAACATCTCCAGTAAAAATCCTAGCTCCATTGGGGTAGTGGAAGTCCCTTTTCATTTCATCGAGCACCTTCGGTGTCTTTGGTTTTCTGAAAATCTTACTCTGCAAAGTTTGGAATCCTTGAAGTATTCTTGCTTGGTGGTGTTGTTCTCGTCGTTACGAACTCAACGGTGGAAACCTTTTTCCATTTGGACCCCGAGTCACCAGGAACGCGACGATGTCGCCCGTGTCGCGCTCTGGACGTCCCGGACGCACGCTTTGGCGTGACCTAAATCCAATTAGCCCTAAACCCTAGCAATAATCCTCCAGCAGCAGTGCTTCCACTGTATGCTACTGTGCATCCAGCTCCCTCCCTTATCTCCTCCACCTACAGCACAGGGCCATGGGAGATAAATGGTGAAGCCTCTCCCGTGCATCCCCCCTCCTCCCATTGCTCTCCTCCCCGGCTAGAAAAGCAGCAGCCCGAGCCACCACCACGCTCCCTCTCCCTCTCCTTTTCCTCCCCGCGCTCCAGCAGATCAAGAGGAGCTCCAGAAGCTCGAGTTCGTGCTCTACCGCGCGGCCGCCATTGTAGGACATCGGGGTCCGAGGCGCCAAGGACCCCGGCCTCCCCCTGCCTCCTGGCCCTCCCCTCCAGAGCCGCTCCTTGCGTCGACCGCGTCCCTGCCGTCCCGAGCTGGCGGAGCGGCGCAGCGGGGAGCCCCTCGTTTTCCCTCCCGCCATGGCCGAAGCGGCCGAGCTCGCGCTCGTCGCGTTGCTCGCACCGAGCCGCTCCCCTAGCCACCCAAGACCCATCCCCGAGCGCGGCGCTGTCCCACAGCGTCGCCACCGTCTTCGGCTGGCCGTCAAGCCCTCTGCCGCAGCCGGCCGGCGTCTCCCCGTGCGCTCCCGTGCGTGCTCGCGAAGGAGGAGGCGTTGACCACGTCCCCGCCGCCGGATCCTCCTCCACGGCCGCGGCAAGCCACCCCCGGGCGGTCCCCGCCGTCACTGGCCCTCTGGGCGAGCTCCCAGGCCATCCCCGGCCAGCCCTGCCCGCCCCCGTGCGAGGCAGAGGAAGGAGACGACCACTGGTCGATCTTCCCTGTTCTTCTTCTTTTCTTTCCTCTGGATTGAACGGTTTTCTTCGGCCCAGACCAGCAGCAGCCCAGTCCAGCGGCCGCCAGAGGCCCATCCGCGAGCAGGCGGCCAGCGCGCAGCGCGCGGTGCGCAACGGCCCATTTGCGGCCGGCAGTTTTTTTTCTTCGGTCCGGTTTTTCTTTTTCTTGCTGGACCAATTTTCGAACGCCAATATCTTTTAAACCGTAACTCCGAATTCGGTGATTCAAATTTCTAAATCTTCGTCTCGACGAGCTCTTTCCGGTGGTACTGATTTCATCTCATTCCAAAATAGTTCTATGGGGTGCCCTTTTGTGCGTGCATTCCGGAGTCCGTGGAACGGGGCTATCGCTGCCCTACGCCGCGGAATCACCCCGACCATTCCAAACCCGGAGGATCCCCGTCTTCGAAGGCAAGCTAACCCCTTGATATGAGCAGCCCAACAGTGTTTGTTTGTTTATTTGCTTATTACCATGCCAAGTGTTTATGTTTTTGTCTGTCTACTGTTATATTTATGCATGTCTGTTTGTTGTTCTTGTTTAGTATGAAACTTGTAATATTGCTCCTGCCGTGTTGCATATTATGTTGCATATTTATTTATCGTACTTGCTTGGTTATATTATGTATTGTTAATATTTATCAAACACACACCATTCTTGAGACAATGGACTGGGGGAACCGCCGCCGTCTCACTAAAATATTAACGTCGATCTGTGATGGCGCTGGTCGGAGGTATCTCTGCCACAGTCACCCGGTCGACGCTAACCAACTAGTTGATCTGTGATGGCACTGATCGGAGGTAGCTCCGCCACAGTCACCCGATCGACGCAAACCAACTGTGCTATCTTTTGTAGTTGATCTGCGAAGGCGCTGGTCGGCGGAATCGCCGCCGTAGTCTTCCGGTTGACGTTTCTTTTTCCTTGTCGAACGAGAAGGCGCTTGCCAGCGGAATCGCTGCCACAGTCTTCCGGTTGACGTTTCTTTTCCCTTGTCGAACGAGAAGGCGCTTGCCAGCGGAATCGCTGCCACAGTCTTCCGGTTGACGTTTCTTTTCCTTGTCGAACGAGAAGGCGCTGGTCGGCGGGTTCGCCGCCGTAGTCTTCCGGTTGACGTTTCTTTTTCCTTGTCAAACGAGAAGGCGCTGGTCGGCGGGATCGCCGCCGTAGTCTTCCGGTTGACGTCTTTATTTTGCTAAGTTGGACATGGATACTACTATTTCTTGAATTATTGTGTTGCTAATGTCTTGTCGTTTGATGATATATTATGATATTATGATTGTTGTGCTGGACTAATCCTCGGTTGTTTGGACTTGTTATAATGAAACTTGATTAAATGAAACTCCCCTCCAAACATCGATAGGGTCAGTCCACGGTGCCACTAATCTGAACTTTGAAAGCAGAACCATCGTCGTCTTATGGAGGACCGTGACCTAGTAGGTTGTTGAGCCCCTTTTGTGCCATCCATTGGGCGCAGTCGTTCGGTTGTGCTGTCCGAGGGTAGAGGTCGACAGGCACGGGTTCGACTGTGATAGGGAGTCCGGAGCTAGGCATACTCGGTCGCGCCGGGGGATGTGCCGGACTTACTTGCCCGTTGTGCCACGCGCATAGGGTGGTGCAGGAGAGTGTCTTAGCAAGTGGACCGTCATGTGAGTGTATTTTGCTTAGTACGACTTTGGGCGTGAGAAACCTGGATCGTCGGCTGTGTAGGGTGCATTCTGATAGGTGGTAAAGCAAACTCTCGAGAGACTCAACCTAGCAAGCTAGCCCCATTCCTGGGATATGGAACAACAGTTCAGTGTCGGTCACACTGTGTGTCTTTGTCGTGTCAGGAGGTTAAACTTAAGATTTGTTTGAAAGAATTAATGAACGACCTAATCTCACTAAATGAACAATAAGATGATGCAGGGAATGTTACTTGAGATGTTGATGGTAACCCGTGATATGGGATGGCGGTGTGATCGTTGGGAGCCTAGAGTTAGGCCTGAGCCAACATCAACCGTGCATGCTCAGAGTGGAAAGATGAGGCCAGTGGGCCTAGCAGTGATCACAGGTGCTGTTGTATATTATTTGGTACCAACTGGTACACTCGTTTACTCGTCACAGGTAATCTCTTTGTATGATTGCCGGTGCACGATCCAACCCCGCCTGGCTTGGACTCTGTACTGGTGATACCCCGTTGCTTGCTTATGACATGTTTGGTTGTCAATGCCATGCTACTTTTATGCCATGTATCTAGAGTACACCTTGCCATGTGTAGTATTTTATTTCCAACGTATATCTTGCTGCATGATTGTTGGAATGTTTGTAGTAAGTGGCGATTCTTGCTGAGTGCATACAAATGTACTCACGGGCCTTGTGATTGTGGCCAGGTTTTGTCGAGGATTCATCTTCTACCCTAGCAAGAAGATGGAGCAAGAGTGTGCTAGGATCAGTAGCCCAGCCAGATGCCTGTGGAGTGGAGCCGCTCCAAGCCGTTGCCTTAGTCGTCTTCCGCTGCCAGTTAAACTCTGTACTGAGCCATGCTTGGCTTGATATTTCAGTCATGCCTTGATGGCCTTGTAAACCTTTTGTAGCACTTCTTTTGCCTGGTTGTGTAATGATTTCCATTATGTTGCACTGTCGTGACGTGCGGCCAGATATCTTGGGCTGGCGCACGGGACGACCGCCTCTCTGGCGAGATGTGCCAGGGAGGGGTGTCACAGACGTGGTATCAGAGCACCGGGCTGGCTGTAGACTACCCTAGCATGGAAAGCCCAGCCTTACTTTTGCCCGACATCGAGCCCGATGGATTTAACCCATCTCCGCCTAACCGGCATGGCTGTGTCGGTCCACAGTAAGGTGCAGTAGGACGTGTCCCATTCCCTGAGAGAGGCTCGCCGGTTTCTTCCAAGAGAAGGAGCCGACACAACCCAGTTTATATGAGACCCCGTCCTAGCTGCCATTTATCCCACCCTCGCCTGCTATCCTTAGCCACCCAACTCTCTTGAAGCAGGATCCCGCAAAGGAATCCCGCATTCTCATCTCATCCTACACCCAGATCCAAAATAATCCGATGGCGAACCCCAAGGTCATCCTGGAAACCACTGCGAGGATCATGGCGGTTTTCCACTGATTCTTTGGAAGGCCGTCTGTGTTCTTCTTGGTAGGCCTGCTCGCCCTCGATATGTGGTGTTCGAGAACTCACTCTCGCCTGCCGGGAGTGAATTTTGAGCAGACGTGCATGTCGGCCCGTGTCCTTTTGGCACAAGTCAGCCTTACTTGATCCAAGGTAGGAGCATGGCCACTCTTAATCAAGCCATCCAGGTAGCAGCCTGGGAAGGTCTCGTCCGCCTGCGGTACTCAGAACCAGCAATGGCGAAAAGTCGAGCTTTCCACCTTCTCCCAGCCAGACCCCAGCCTGGTGTGGAGACTATCCAAACTCCCATTGGAGAAGAAGTCGACCCTGCCGTAATCACCCTAGTCACCTACGGAGCTGCAATGACAAGGTTCAGCCATTCTCTGATGGAGGAACTCATGACCACAAGGCGCAACCTTGGTCAAGCTCGCCTGCAACTGTGTCGAGCAAGGAACCTACCTACCCTCGACCATGGGCAAGCTCAGGGTACAGGACTCCCGTTCCCAGATGATTTGCTGGAACGCGGTCTTGATGCTTCTGTGACGCAAGCACTAGCCCGAGTTCAGCAGCACCCCAAGAGCGACGTATAATCCTCGAAGGCGTGCCTGCAATTCCCCACCCCGCGGAAGATGGAGATGTGGACACCACTCTTCGTCTCGGCCACGCTCCACCGACTACCAGAGGCCGTCAAGCTGAGTAGAACCCATGTTTAGTTAGCCTGAGTGGCGCTTGTATGTGGTAGTTGAGAATCAGCGAGGTTGTTTGTTTTTCTTGTGTTAGCTTGCAATGTAAGTTTGTTGTATGCTTTCTGGTTGATGTCGAATCAGCTCGTAATAAAACTTGGTGTTCTGATTCTCTTGTTAACCACTTGGTTGACACATGATGGAATATCATGTCTTTTTTTCAGTTAAAAGTTTTTGAAGAAATGACAGATCACTTAAAACAGGAACTGTATATGTGAACCCAGACGCATATGCCCACCTGTAAATTAACCCAAACATTGAATGCCATTATTTTCTATTACAAGGGATATTTTTGGTGTGTGTTGCACAAGTTTAATCATTAAGTGGAAGTATTTAATGAGACACTGTAACCACAGTGCCCGCTCACTTGATGTTAACTCGTGTGTAGGTTTGAAAAACCACCTACTTGGTGTTATACATGGTTCCCCACTTGGGACGAATCATGTGCCACACGCAAGTAAAAAGGTTTTTGTCTAGTAGTTGTTATGTGCTTGTTAACCAGTATGATTGAAATGATTATGCCATACCACTGCAAATTATTTTTGGAATAGCCCTATCCCACGTGTCTGTGAGCCAATTATCGGTGGCACAAATATTTTCTTTTAAAAGAAACCTTGTTATTTTTTCAAAACCTGTGTATGCATTAAAATGAATATGCAGCTTTTCTAAAATAAAACCGTAAACCGTTGTGTTCCCCAAACTTGTGGTAATGATTTGCCCAAGATAAATCTTTGGTTGTTGATTGATAGTTTGGTTGTAAATCTTGTTTGATCTTGCCATGTTTGTATCTGGTTGAGCAAAAACCTTAGATTTAATTTAATAAACATGCCAGTAGATCCTATGTTGATTGATTGAGTGAGCCCCTGCCATGTCATTCTTCTAAATGCATGGAGTATGGTAGAAATATCATACTTTTAAAATATATGATTTTATTAATAACCTGGTTGAGTGCCGATCACTTTGGGTGTCAAATTCTAGTATTTTGTAGAAAAAGTTTTTATTTGGGGTGTAAATGGATCGTTCAAGAATTGTCTTGTATAACCTCCTTAATCTCGAGGACGAGATTCTTTTAAGGGGGAAGGTCTGTAACACCCCGAAAATTCAAACCTAATTTTAGTGGTGTTTTCCGACACCTGAAAAACTTTTTCCTCTTATCCTAAATATTTATTCAAATCTTTGAGGATGATTTGACTTGGGAATTGCTCTCTCAAGAATTTTTCCGGTGATCCACGAACCACTCCGACACCCGTGATAATTTTGGTGCTTAGGTTTTTTCCCGAAAACCCTAGCCCTAATTATCGAACTTTTAAACCCTTTTCTCCACCTACCAAAGGAAAGCCTATTTCCATAGCCAGAAAAATTCCACTAAAAATACCATAGGACTCCCCTATCCATATAAAGACAATCCATGCAAAAATATTGCATGCTTCAATGCAATATTTCCAAGTTGGACATTATTTTCCAAACTGCCCTTTCTGGTCCAGAAATGTTTGAGTCAGGCCATGAATCTCCATAAATTCTGATAAATTCAGGGGATGAATATTTTTACATTCCCTACACTTCATCTTTTGGAGCCAAACCCATTTGAGCAACTTTTGACCTACTTCCTTTGTAAGGCCGTTTTCTTGCCTTTTCGAAGTCTTCAAGCAAACCTATACCTAGACAAATCCTATAACCAAGAGACTTGGTCACCTTGACCACATGGTCCATAGACACCAAAATCCAGAAGAGCACCCCAAGGTGAAGTGTGAAAAATCACTTTGCCTTGATCATGCCAATATGCCAATTTTTGGACATCCTGCCAAAACCCAATTTACCAATGACCATTTGAGCTCAAACTCCATAGACACACTCCTTGTACCAAACCTAGGCAGTGGTAAAAAGTTGGGATAATTTTGACCAACGTTTTCTTGCAGAACATCCATCGAACACCTTCTGCCATTTCGAAACCCGAAAATGTTTACACATGAAATCTTCTCCAAATTGAGTGAAACTGGACCACATTGCTCACATACCAGTAGAACATCTCCAGTAAAAATTCTAGCTCCATTGGGGTAGTGGAAGTCCCTTTTCATTTCATCGAGCACCTTCGGTGTCTTTGGTTTTCTGAAAATCTTACTCTGCAAAGTTTGGAATCCTTGAAGTATTCTTGCTTGGTGGTGTTGTTCTCGTCGTTACGAACTCAGCGGTGGAAACCTTTTTCCATTTGGACCCCCGAGTCACCGGGAACGCGACGATGTCGCCCGTGTCGCGCTCTGGACGTCCCGGACGCACGCTTTGGCGTGACCTAAATCCACTTAGCCTAAACCCTAGCAATAATCCTCCAGCAGCAGTGCTTCCACTGTATGCTACTGTGCATCCAGCTCCCTCCCTTATCTCCTCCACCGACAGCACAGGGCCATGGGAGATAAATGGTGAAGCCTCTCCCGTGCATCCCCCCTCCTCCCATTGCTCTCCTCCCCGGCTAGAAAAGCAGCAGCCCGAGCCACCACCACGCTCCCTCTCCCTCTCCTTTTCCTCCCGCGCTCCAGCAGCTCAAGAGGAGCTCCAGAAGCTCGAGTTCGTGCTCTACCGCGCGGCCGCCATTGTCGGACCTCGGGGTCCGAGGCGCCAAGGACCCTGATACGTCCAAAACGTATCTACTTTCCCGAACACTTTTGCTATTGTTTTACCTCTAACTTGTGTGTTTTGAATACAACTAATGCGGACTAACGCTGTTTTCAGCAGAATTGCCCTGGTGTCTTGTTTTTGTGCAGAAAGTCAACTTTCGGGAAAAACACCAGAAAAGATCGCAAACCTCCTATTTTACCAGAAGACTCACGGAGCCAGAAGGGGAGGCGGAGATGGGCCACGAGTGGCCCAAACCACATGGTGGCGCGGCCCAAGGGCCTGCCGCGCCAGCCTATGAGGAGGGTGCCTCGGGCACCTCCCCGAGTCCCCCTTTCGACTACTTAACCCTTCTGACCTAAAAACGTCGGGGGGTCGTCCACTTCATCCAGAAACATCACCGTACGCCGCCACCATCGCGAAACCTATTTCGGGGACCAGAAACTCCGTTCTGGCACTCCGCCGGGACGGGGAATTGGAGGAGATCATCGCCATCATCATCACCGACGCTTCTCCATCGACCATCCATGTTTCCCCCATCCATGTGTGAGTAATTCCCTGCTGTAGGCTGAGGGGGATGGTAGGGATTGGATGAGATTGTTCATGTAATAAGCTATAAGATCATTAGGGCATGGTGCCCAGTATCCGTTGTTAGTACTTATTGATGTTGTTGCAACTTGTTGAGCTTAATGCTTGTCACTAGGGCCCGAGTGCCATGATTTCAGATCTGAACATGTTATTGTTTCATAATGATATGCACTGTTTATTGATCATACCTGCAAGTTGTATACACATATTGTTGTCCGGAACCCGCGGTCCCAAAGTGACAATAATTGGGACAGCCGAGGGGAATGGCTGCGATGTGAGGATCACATGTGTTCACTGCGTGTTAATGCTTTGCTCCGGTACTCTATTAAAAGGAGTACCTTAATTACCAGTAGATTCCCTTGAGGCCCGGCTGCCACCGGCTGGTAGGACAGAAGATGTTGTACAAGTTTCTCATTGCGAGCACGTACGACTATATACGGAACACATGCCTACGTTTACTTAGTACTTGGATGCTTTATCATTATTATCTGCAATGCCTATGTCTTGATTATTATATGAGCTATCTTATCCATGCAGCGCCCGTTCATCCATCCCTATGCCTACAGTGTTTTAATCCTACTGTTTACTGCAATCACTACTGCTGTCTCTGTTTACTGCTGCTATTATTTCACCGCTACTACTGCTATAAAACTGTTGCTACTGATAATCTGTGTCGAGCAAGACTATTCACAGGTGCAGCTGAATTGACAACTCCGCTGTTAAGGCTCTCAAGTATTCTTTGGCTCCCCTTGTGTCGAATCAATAAATTGGGTTTTACTTCCCTCGAAGACTGTTGCGATCCCCTATACTTGTGGGTCATCAAGACTATTTTCTGGCGCCGTTGCCGGGGAGCATAGCTTTATTTGGGAGTTCACTTGTGATCTATACTGCTCGCTGAAATTTATTCATCATGGGTAAAGCTCGTGATGAGAGGGTCCATGTATTGCCCTCCACTACAAGAAAAGGTACGACACTTAGTACCTCTGCTGCTCTTGACTCACCATCTGTATTGAGTCAACTTGTTACACCACCACAATCTTCACGTGTTGGTACTACTGCTGAATCTGAAATTGCCTCTGATAATGTTGATGATGCTTCTACTGTGATTGATGAGAATATTTCATTAGGTCCACTTTTAGATGCTGCTATTGCTAAGTCTAAACAACTTGAAAATACTAGAACACCTAATGGAAGTCCTACTACTCCTGTTTATTCACCTGAGTTAAGGGATTATACTTGTGATGATGATCCTGATGAAACTTATGTGGAACTTGATGATGATTTTATTGATAAATGTAATGCTACTACTGGTGCAAGTAATATGAGAAATTTTCTTGCACAACATGCTGTTAAATACAAGTTGTCACCTGATCCTAAGTTTGCCACTTCTCCTATAAACATTAAAGATAAGGATTATGATTTTTCTCTTGATTTATCTCATATATCTATTGTTGAGAAAACTCCTTTTTGTGGCACTAAGAGTGAAAGTGCTGTAGAGCACATGAATGAGCTCTCTACTTTGAGTGGCTTATTTTCTGATGATATTAAGAAGCGTAGCTACTTTGTTGCTAAGATTTTTCCTTTCTCATTAAAAGATGATGCTAAAGCTTGGTATAACAACTTGTCTCCTGGTTCTATTACTAGTCCTACTGGTTTGCTTGATGTTTTCTTTCAGAAATATTTCCCTGCTAGTGCTAAACATGATGCTTTGCAAAGAATTTATAACTTTGACCAGGAAGATGAAGAGAAACTTCCAGAGGCATGGACAAGGTTTTGCTCTCTTATCAGAGCTCGGCCTGGACATGATTTGGAAAAGCATGATCTACTTGATATATTTTACAGTGGACTAACTATTGAATCTAGAGCATATCTGGATAGTTGTGCTAGTTGTGTTTTCAGGAAAAGAACCCCTGAAGAAGCTGAAGAATTATTGGCTAAAATCAGCCAGAATTATGATGATTGGACTCTACCTGCGCCGACCCCCACACCTACACCGACACCAATATCAAAGAAGAGGGGAGGTATGATTGAATTGAATGATGAAACAATGAGGGAGGCCAAGAAGACTCTCATTGAGAAGGGTATTAAATCTGAAGATGTGAAGAACCTTCCACCTATTGAAGATTTGTGTAAGCCAATTCCTCATCCATCCATAATTGAGGTTCACTCTCTCCACAGGTTCGATGAAGGAGATATTCCCTACTCTAAACCACCTGATCAATGCTTAGATGAATTTGATAATTATGTTATTAAGCAAGATAATTTTAATATGAGAGTAGAGAATCATTTGCATGAAAATTCTCTAGCTATTAGTAAGTTGCATGATATTGTGGAGAGAACCTCCAATGATGTTAAGATGCTTATTAAACATTTCCATATGGTTCAAACTCAAATTGATCAACTCACTAAAGTGCAACAAGACATGTTAGCCAATGCTTCTAAGGAAAAATTAAAACCTGTCTATGTTAGCACTAGAAGTGGAGCTCATACTCAGGATCCTTTATATCCTGAGGGACATCCTAAAAGAATTGAACAAGATTCTCAACTAGCTGAAAATCCAGTTTCTCCTTCTAAGAAAAAGAAGAAGAAGAAACATAAAAATGTTGTAGAATCCTCTGAAACTGTTAATGATCCTAATAGTATATCTATCTCTGATGCTGAAACTGAAAGTGGTAATGAACTTGATAGTGATAAGGATAAAATGATGCTCTTGATAAAGAAGTTAGTGAAAAGGAACCTGAAAAGCATACTAAAAACACAAAGTACACTAAGGAAGATTTCATTGCTAAGAAACATGGTAATGAAAGGGAACCTTGGGTTCAAAAGCAAATGCCTTTTCCAACTAAGAAACTAAAATCAAAGGAAGAAGAACATTATAATAAATTTGTGAATGGATGAAACCCTTGTTTTTGCAAATTCCTTTGACTGATGCTATTAAATTGCCTCCTTACTCAAAGTATATGAAAGATATTGTTTCTAACAAAGGAAAATTCCTAATGAGGAAATTTCTACTATGCTTGCTAATTATTCTTTCAATGGCAAGGTTCCTAAGAAGCTTGGAGATCCAGGTATACCAACCATCCTTGCTCCATCAAGAATAATTATGTTAGAACTGCTTATGTGATTTGGGAGCAGGAGTTAGTGTTATGCCTTTTTCTCTTTATAAGAGACTCTATCTTGATAAATTGATACCTACTGATATATCTTTGCAAATGGCTGATAAATCTACTGCTGTTCCTGTTGGCATTTGTGAGGATGTCCCTGTTCAAGTAGCTAACAATTGTTTAATTTTGACTGATTTTGTTGTTCTTGAAATGCCTGAAGATGATAATATGTCTATTATTCTTGGAAGACCTTTTCTAAATACTGCAGGTGCTGTTATTGATTGCAATAAAGGAAAAGTAACTTTCAATGTTAATGATAAAGAACATACTGTTTATTTCCCCAAGAAAGTTGACAAGATTTATGGAGTCAATACCATCTCCAATTTTAAAACTATCAAAGTGGGAAGTATTGATTGCCCTATATATGATCATCAAGAAGGATATCAAAACATTATGATTGGATCCATATCAATACAATACAAGGTAACATGAGTGTTCATGATGTTTAAATCATTTGTGTCATGTAAATTTATTTGGTGCCAAGACTTGATCAACCTTGCTATCAAATGTATTTGCATACATAAAAGAGCTAAACACATTTCTTTCTTCAACTTTGTTTTACCTACTGTTGTGTTACTGAACTTGCAAAGTTTTAGTTGAAACTGGTCTTTATAAAATTCTATTTCTGCTCTAAGTTTATTATTTAAATATCCAGAAAATGTGCAAAATGAAAGTTTTCAAAAATCTGAAAATTATACCATTATTATTTTTAAAGTGGAATGTGGGAGTGCCTGGAGCTGACCAGGGGGACCCACCATGCCACCACACCACCCCACCGCGCGGCAGGGGTGTTGGCCGCGCCGTGGCATGGTGTGGGCCCCACCTGGCCCTCCACTCACCCATCTTCCTCTCATTTCTTTCTCTCTCCCGAACAAACACACCACCATTGCTCAAACCCGTGTTCTTGCTGCTCTTGCTCGAGATTTTTCGATCTCCTTGCTCAGCCCATCTTTGTTGCTGAAATTTGGACCATTTGCTCTCCGGTATGTGACTCCTCCATGTATCCAAGTAGAATTTTGTTTAGTAGAGTATACCTTGAGTATTTTGCTGCTGTAGGTGACTTGTTAAGTGAGTATGCATGCTTGTTCTATGTTGATATAATCAGTTTTGATGCATGTTTAGTCCTCTAGCAAGTCCATATAGTAGTTCCCCTCATTTGTATGCTTCAAAGATAATTTTTATGATATGTGTCAAAAATTTCAGAGGATGGAGGGAAATGAACACCAACTAAATCAATATGAATTGGTGGTTCCTGAGGTCATGGGGATCCATCGTGAAGAAGGAGTGTTCCCATCCTGCTATCCATGCTTGGAATTTATGAGAAGTTCGGGGATCTTGCGTGATTTTCGTACTCTTGTCTCTAATACAGGATTGAGTGATTTTGTAGAGGGAGAACCCTACCAATATGCAAAGTTAACTGTGTCTGTGGTGCAGGACTTTAGATTTGATTGGTCTTCACCTAACCCTATGGTTCACTATAAAATTTACAACAAAAGTGTCCACTTGCCTTTTGATGCTTTTTGTGCAGCAATTAGGGTGCCGCAATGGGGATCACGAGGGAAGATACATGGGCAACCCAAGCATTTGACGGACCTATACGAGGTAATATGTCAAGGAAGAACCTACTCAGATGAAAGCGGTAAAATTCGAAGTATTCAATTTCCATGCATTCGATATTTTGCTTACTTCATTACGAGGTGTGTACTTGCTAGGAAGACTGCAAATAAATTATCTATTCCTGATTTAGCTTTCCTAGCAGCAGCCTTGCAACATGATAAGAGTTATAATTTGGGTGCCTTGATAGCCTTTCGCATTGCTGCCAATCGCGAGAAAGGTGGATTTTGTGGAGGACTCATTGCTTCTCGTTTATTAGCTATGCATGGTGTAGTAGCTCTCCCTAATGATTTGCAGCTTCCTTTAGAGAGGCTCGATTTTGCTTCCATGGGGAGGCATGGCTTTGTTACTAGTTGGTCTACTTTGAATAATCTATCTTATGAGGTGCCTTTTGCCAAGAAGGGGAGGTGGAAAATGGTTAAATCTGAGCGAATAGTCGCTTTGCCTGCACCACGTTTGTTTGATCTTGGTTTCAGGAATGTTTGGTCAGTCACCGAGGATGAATTCGATGCACACTTGAGGGATCATGCCCTGCACACAGAGGACGATGGAGAATGGGCGAGGACTCCACTCAGTTTTCCGGGACTGGGGGCTCGCGCCCCTATCCTGGGATGCTGGACCCTCTGCCTCATCTTCCTCAGCGGAGCCGGATATTGAGCACACCCAGTATGACCCGCCGGCTTGGAGTTCTTACCCGCGTTATTATTGATCTCCACTTAGGCCAAAAGCCTAAGCTTGGGGGGAGGTATATCGACATCTCACTCATTTACATATCATATCTTGTCGATACTTTGTATATCCATGTTGCAGTTTTCTTTCTTTCTTTTTAATTGTTTACCTTTTATTGCTGCATTCCAAAACACAAAAAGACCAAAAATATTTCTGTTGTTTCTCTTCATTTGTTTCTTTAAGTTTCAGTATTAGTTTGCTTAGTTTTAAAATTCGGTTTGTTATTCAAAAATCCAAAAATATTTTGCTTTATGTTTGTTTCTTTTTGCTCTTGTTTCAAAAACTCGAAAACCCAAAAATATTTGTTGTTTCTTTTTGGTTTTGTATAGTGTTTTCAGAGTTGGACAGCTATCCGTGACTCCGATGGAGCTTGGTTTTCATTCTTATCATTCGAAGCAACACAAGTGAAAAAGCAATAAGGATGATCTACAACAACTTGAGTTGGGGTGAGAGGCTGGTATGAACTCCATTTGTTTTCATTTTTGTACATATACTCATCTATGTGAGCATGCTTAGTTGGTTCATGTGAGGTATATGTCATTTAGTGGATGCTTAGTAGTTCTTGTTCTCTCATGATCGGTCCCAATTTATTAATAGTGGTAGCATGTTATGTTGATGTTTGCTTGCATTGTTCTATTCATAGAGGGTATGACATTGTGGTATCCTCCTCTGAAGAATTCATTCGAATTGACTTGGCACATGCTCATGCATGCGTATGACTGAAAAACAAAAGTCAATTAAGCCTTGATGATTTATTTTGACTCAGAGTTCTTGTATCACTTTTATGTCTCAATTAATTTCATTTTGTCGCAAGCATGATTATGACGGTTATTGCTCTCTTGATTGTCGCTTCCCAGTCTATTGCTAGCCTTCACTTGTACTGAGCGGGAATGCTGCTCGTGCTTCCAAAACCATGAAAACCAAGTTATTCCAAAGTGTCCACCATAAATACCTATGCATGGCATTTCGAACCATTCAAGTAAATTTTCATGTGCTACCTTTAAAACCTTCAAAGTACTTCTCAATTTGTGTCAATGTTTTATAGCTCATGAGGAAGTATGTGGTGTTTTATCTTTCAATCTTGTCATTTACTTCTGACAGACTTTCACCAATGGACTAGTGGCATATACATCCGCTTATCCAATAATTTTGCAAAAAGAGCTGGCAACGGGGTGCCCAGCCCCAATTAATTACAACTTTCATTAATAATTCTCTTCACATGTTTTGCCCTGATTTATCAGTAAGCAACTTAATTTTGCAATAGACACTCCTCCATGGTATGTGAATGTTGGAAGGCACCCGAGGATTCGGTTAGCCATGGCTTGTGCAAGCAAAGGTTGGGGGGAGTGTCACCCATAATGAAACTAAAATACATGTGTAAACAAAAGAGAAGAGGGATGATCTACCTTGCTGGTAGAAATAACGTCCTTCATGGGAGCCGCTCTTGAAAGTCTGGTTGACAAGGGGGTTAGAGTACCCACTACCATTCGTTGACAACAACAAACACTTCCCAAAACAATTTTGCTTCTGTTTTAAAAATGAAAAGCTCTAGCACATGATAATCTCTGCTTCCCTCTGCGAAGGGCCAATCTTTTACTTTCATGTTGAGTCACCACCCTTTCTTTGAGCACTTTCTCGAGAGCATAGTTGTCATTCTTAGTGTAATATGCTTGTCCCAGAATGTGGTTAACTATGATATAACTTTGATGCTTTTATCTTTGATATCTTTGATTCTAGTCTTCCCATGAATTCAGAGGTGCCTGGGCATTTATGTTTTGCTGTACAAAAACGGGCAAGCGAGATACCATCTTGTCATATCCTATTATGAGCATTACAATCTTGTGAATTAATATGTTTCATGTTTGTTGCTATTAGTATGTTGGTATCTTTTCATAGTTTACATGCCTATTGAGTGACATTATTTGCATTTGCCTCATCTTGAATTGCTTAAGCATTTGTACATATAGTGAGAATATATGCATCATATGAAGCAAATGTGTTCGTGAAAGTCTTTTATCGCACTCAGTTGTTAACTGAATTGCTTGAGGACAAGCAATAAGCTAAGCTTGGGGGGAGTTGATACGTCCAAAACGTATCTACTTTCCCGAACACTTTTGCTATTGTTTTACCTCTAACTTGTGTGTTTTGAATACAACTAATGCGGACTAACGCTGTTTTCAGCAGAATTGCCCTGGTGTCTTGTTTTTGTGCAGAAAGTCAACTTTCGGGAAAAACACCAGAAAAGATCGCAAACCTCCTATTTTACCAGAAGACTCACGGAGCCAGAAGGGGAGGCGGAGATGGGCCACGAGTGGCCCAAACCACATGGTGGCGCGGCCCAAGGGGCCTGCCGCGCCAGCCTATGAGGAGGGTGCCTCGGGCACCTCCCCGAGTCCCCCTTTCGACTACTTAACCCTTCTGACCTAAAAACGTCGGGGGGTCGTCCACTTCATCCAGAAACATCACCGTACGCCGCCACCATCGCGAAACCTATTTCGGGGACCAGAAACTCCGTTCTGGCACTCCGCCGGGACGGGGAATTGGAGGAGATCATCGCCATCATCATCACCGACGCTTCTCCATCGACCATCCATGTTTCCCCCATCCATGTGTGAGTAATTCCCTGCTGTAGGCTGAGGGGGATGGTAGGGATTGGATGAGATTGTTCATGTAATAAGCTATAAGATCATTAGGGCATGGTGCCCAGTATCCGTTGTTAGTACTTATTGATGTTGTTGCAACTTGTTGAGCTTAATGCTTGTCACTAGGGCCCGAGTGCCATGATTTCAGATCTGAACATGTTATTGTTTCATAATGATATGCACTGTTTATTGATCATACCTGCAAGTTGTATACACATATTGTTGTCCGGAACCCGCGGTCCCAAAGTGACAATAATTGGGACAGCCGAGGGGAATGGCTGCGATGTGAGGATCACATGTGTTCACTGCGTGTTAATGCTTTGCTCCGGTACTCTATTAAAAGGAGTACCTTAATTACCAGTAGATTCCCTTGAGGCCCGGCTGCCACCGGCTGGTAGGACAGAAGATGTTGTACAAGTTTCTCATTGCGAGCACGTACGACTATATACGGAACACATGCCTACGTTTACTTAGTACTTGGATGCTTTATCATTATTATCTGCAATGCCTATGTCTTGATTATTATATGAGCTATCTTATCCATGCAGCGCCCGTTCATCCATCCCTATGCCTACAGTGTTTTAATCCTACTGTTTACTGCAATCACTACTGCTGTCTCTGTTTACTGCTGCTATTATTTCACCGCTACTACTGCTATAAAACTGTTGCTACTGATAATCTGTGTCGAGCAAGACTATTCACAGGTGCAGCTGAATTGACAACTCCGCTGTTAAGGCTCTCAAGTATTCTTTGGCTCCCCTTGTGTCGAATCAATAAATTGGGTTTTACTTCCCTCGAAGACTGTTGCGATCCCCTATACTTGTGGGTCATCAGACCCCGGCCTCCCCTGCCTCCTGGCCCTCCCCTCCAGAGCCGCTCCTTGCGGCGACCGCGTCCCTGCCGTCCCCGAGCTGGCGGAGCGGCGCAGCGGGGAGCCCCTCGTTTTCCCTCCCGCCATGGCCGAAGCGGCCGAGCTCGCGCTTGTCGCGTTGCTCGCACCGAGCCGCTCCCCTAGCCACCCAAGACCCATCCCCGAGCGCGGCGCTGTCCCACGGCGTCGCCGCCGTCCTCGGCTGGCGTCGAGCCCTCTGCCGCAGCCGGCCGGCGTCTCCCCGTGCGCTCCCGTGCGTGCTCGCGAAGGAGGAGGCGTTGACCACGTCCCCGCCGCCGGATCCTCCTCCCACGGCCGCGGCAAGCCACCCCCGGGCAGTCCCCGCCGTCGCTGGCCTCTGGGCGAGCTCCCAGGCCGTCCCCGGCCAGCTCTGCCGCCCCCGTGCGAGGCAGAGGAAGGAGACGACCACTGGTCGATCTTCCCTGTTCTTCTTCTTTTCTTTCCTCTGGATCGAACGGTTTCTTCGGCCCAGACCAGCAGCAGCCCAGTCCAGCGGCCGCCAGAGGCCCATCCGCGAGCAGGCGGCCAGCGCGCAGCGCGCGGTGCGCAACGGCCCATTTGCGGCCGGCAGTTTTTTTTTTCTTCGGTCCGGTTTTTCTTTTTCTTGCTGGACCAATTTTCGAACGCCAATATCTTTTAAATCGTAACTCCGAATTCGGTGATTCAAATTTCTAAATCTTCGTCTCGACGAGCTCTTTCCGGTGGTACTGATTTCATCTCATTCCAAAATAGTTCTATGGGGTGCCCTTTTGTGCGTGCATTCCGGAGTCCGTGGAACGGGGCTATCGCTGCCCTACGCCGCGGAATCACCCCGACCATTCCAAACCCGGAGGATCCCCGTCTTCGAAGGCAAGCTAACCCCTTGCTATGAGCAGGCCAACAATGTTTGTTTGTTTATTTGCTTATTACCATGCCAAGTGTTTATGTTTTTGTCTGTCTACTGTTATATTTATGCATGTCTGTTTGTTGTTCTTGTTTAGTATGAAACTTGTAATATTGCTCCTGCCATGTTGCATATTATGTTGCATATTTATTTATCGTACTTGCTTGGTTATATTATGTATTGTTAATATTTATCAAACACACACCATTCTTGAGACAATGGACTGGGGGAACCGCCGCCGTCTCACTAAAATATTAACGTCGATCTGTGATGGCGCTGGTTGGAGGTATCTCTGCCACAGTCACCCGGTCGACGCTAACCAACTAGTTGATCTGTGATGGCACTGGTCGGAGGTAGCACCGCCACAGTCACCCGATCGACGCAAACCAACTGTGCTATCTTTTGTAGTTGATCTGCGAAGGCGCTGGTCGGCGGAATCGCCGCCGTAGTCTTCCGGTTGACGTTTCTTTTTCCTTGTCGAACGAGAAGGCGCTTGCCAGCGGAATCGCTGCCACAGTCTTCCGGTTGACGTTTCTTTTCCCTTGTCGAATGAGAGGCGCTTGCCAGCGGAATCGCTGCCACAGCCTTCCGGTTGACGTTTCTTTTCCTTGTCGAACGAGAAGGCGCTGGTCGGCGGGTTTGCGCCGTAGTCTTCCGGTTGACGTTTCTTTTCCTTGTCGAACGAGAAGGCGCTGGTCGGCGGGTTCGCCGCCGTAGTCTTCCGGTTGACGTTTCTTTTTCTTGTCAAACGAGAAGGCGCTGGTCGGCGGGATCGCCGCCGTAGTCTTCCGGTTGACGTCTTTATTTTGCTAAGTTGGACATGGATACTACTATTTCTTGAATTATTGTGTTGCTAATGTCTTGTCGTTTGATGATATTATGATATTATGATTGTTGTGCTGGACTAATCCTCGGTTGTTTGGACTTGTTATAATGAAACTTGATTAAATGAAACTCCCTCCAAACATCGATAGGGTCAGTCCACGGTGCCACTAATCTGAACTTTGAAGTAGAACCATCGTCGTCTTATAGAGGACCGTGACCTAGTAGGTTGTTGAGCCCCTTTTGTGCCATCCATTGGGCGCAGTCGTTCGGTTGTGCCGTCCGAGGGTAGCGGTCGACAGGCACGGTTCGACTGTGATAGGGAGTCCGGAGCTAGGCATACTCGGTCGCGCCGGGGGATGTGCCGGACTTACTTCCCGTTGTGCCACGCGCATAGGGTGGTGCAGGAGAGTGTCTTAGCAAGTGGACCGTCATGTGAGTGTATTTTGCTTAGTACGACTTTGGGCGTGAGAAACCTGGAGCGTCGGCTGAGTAGGGTGCATTCTGATAGGTGGTAAAGCAAACTCTCGAGAGACTCAACCTAGCAATCTAGCCCCGTTCCTGGGATATGGAACAACAGTTCAGTGTCGGTCACACTGTGTGTCTTTGTCGTGTCAGGAGGTTAAACTTAAGATTTGTTTGAAAGAATTAATGAACGACCTGATCTCACTAAATGAACAATAAGATGATGCAGGGAATGTTACTTGAGATGTTGATGGTAACCCGTGATATGGGATGGCGGTGTGATCGTTGGGAGCCTAGAGTTAGGCCTGAGCCAACATCAACCGTGCATGCTCAGAGTGGAAAGATGAGTCCAGTGGGCCTAGCAGTGATCACAGGTGCTGTTGTATATTATTTGGTACCAACTGGTACACTCGTTTACTCGTCACAGGTAATCTCTTTGTATGATTGCCGGTGCACGATCCAATCCCGCCTGGCTTGGACTCTGTACTGGTGATACCCCCGTTGCTTGCTTATGACATGTTAGGTTGTCAATGCCATGCTACTTTTATGTCATGTATCTAGAGTACACCTTGCCATGTGTAGTATTTTATTTCCAACGTATATCTTGCTGCATGATTGTTGGAATGTTTGTAGTAAGTGGCGATTCTTGCTGAGTGCATACAAATGTACTCACGGGCCTTGTGATTGTGGCCAGGTTTTGTCGAGGATTCATCTTCTACCCTAACAAGAAGATGGAGCAAGTGTGCTAGGATCAGTAGCCCAGCCAGATGCCTGTGGAGTGGAGCCGCTCCAAGCCGTTGCCTTAGTCGTCTTCCGCTGCAGTTAAACTCTGTACTGAGCCATGCTTGGCTTGATATTTCAGTCATGCCTTGATGGCCTTGTAAACCTTTTGTAGCACTTCTTGTGCCTGGTTGTGTAATGATTTCCATTATGTTGCACTGTCGTGACATGCGGCCAGATATCTTGGGCTGGCGCACGGGACGACCGCCTCTCTGGCGAGATGTGCCAGGGAGGGTGTCACACTTTTACAGCTGGCGGGCCTGTATGGAGGTGCTGTAGGCCACCAAACACGCCCTAAAACTCCTGAAGTGGTCCTCCCACTAGGCGTGCTCCATCACCTCCACCGACGCGGTCCCATGGAGATGTGGCGACCGATCTCCACGTCCCGCTCCACCCAACTTGCACATTTGGAGCGACCGATCTCCACGTCCCTCCTGCTATCGCCGTACAGTGGGCAAAAAGTGTGTCGTTGTCGCCGATGTGACGCAAGAAGCCCTTGATGCTGACAACATAATAACTTTCAGCGTCTCAAAGGTCGAATTGATCAATACTCTGGCCCTAATAGAGGCATCATCTAGCAATGCAATCCAACAGTGACCAACGACTCCTCTGTGCTAATAATCCAACCTGAAGATACACTAAACCAACCAGAAGAAGACATAAACTCAGAAGCAACACCTACGAAGGACAAAATCCTGTCTCCCAACACATGAGAGGTAAGCATGTACAACAACCAGCTAATTTATTCCACAATAACAAAATACGTTGTGTCGACTCACTAAGAACATAATTTGCCTGTCGCTTGCAGTGTAACCAACGAAAAGAAAGTGCCAGTCAGGGAACTCTTTCCATCTAAATAGAAACCCTGTGTCATCAGTAACTGTCCAACACAAACGTCAATTGCACAAATCATACTCCATCACATCATCTAACGTCCTGTTCATATTGCAGTAAACACAAGGGTTTCACTCGGAGTTATGAATTAAGTAGACAAGATGAGATAAAAGAACCACCAAGCTGCCGAAACGTACACTCTTCAACAAGCAACCGCGGATGCAACTTTTGTTATCAGGATCACAATGTATAATACCGATATGTCATGTACTGCCAGTAGGATAAAAAATCGCAATCCTGTAATTTTACGTATCTACAAGGCCATGTATAATTATGTAAACTATCACCTTTTATCTATCGACGATTAGTCCTGCAGCATCTATATACAAGCAAGCCAGCTATTTACATCATTTCAGTTACTGCACTCTGTAATATACCCTGTTGCTACCTACATTAAGCTTACAGGGGCAGCCATACAATGAACACTTAACCAAATAGAAACGGCTGCATACATCCGATTCCCTCTTGTTTACGGAATTAATTTCCTCTTTCTCATGCAATATTTAAACTCATGAAACAAAGTTAAATTTCATAGGTTATCTATCACCAGTTCACCACATGGTACATACAATCTAACTAGTGAACCATAAACAAAAGAATTTGACAGTGAATTATAAAATGTAAGTAAATCAATATCATACCACAGTATTTCCAGCACCTGAAAATATCAAAGGAAGGCAAACCTAGGTTTCACTTAACAAAAAATATACTATATTAGATTTTTAGAAACAAGGCAAAAGCTTTGTCTTTATATTGATATAGTAGGAGCAAAGACAAACGACACGGCCAAAGCCGAAAAATTTAAAAAGGCATCCCGGTAAGACCGAGGCCCACACCCCAAAAAGAACTACTCACAATCTCGGCCAAGCCCTTGGCCCCTGCCAGTATCCAGTTCCTACTCTCGCTCTTGATGCGCTGGAAGAGAATGGAGGGCATAGTGAAAGTATTGTTGAAGACCCTCGCGTTCCGCTCTTTCCAAATTTCCCAAGTGATTAGGATGATCGCCGACTTGAGTCCCTTGCAGGAGGGAGATGGCGTGGCGGCTAGGTCCTTCCAGTAGTCGAAGACAGTAGGTTTAGTGACACCTAGGCCCTGCATCAGCGTAGGGCATTTAAGCCAGGAGGACGCATCGGCCCAGACCCTCCTTGAGTAGCGGCATTCAAATAACAAGTGCCTCCCAGTCTCCGGTTGATTCTGCAAAGCTGACAGACAGGCTGATGCGGCCATCCTGTGATTGCGAGATGGTCGGAAGTCCAAAGCCGGTTTTGCACGGCTAACTAGGCGAAGAAGGTGCATTTTGGAGGGGCCCAAGTGTTCCAAACAACGCCATGAAAGGGCAAGCGGAGGCACCAAAGAACTGGGCCTTGTAGGCGGACTTCGCGAGTAGACCCCAGAAGTAGAAAGGGTCCAGGTGATGGTGTCTTCGATGCCAGGGGAGAGCGGAGTCTCCTGAATGAGCTCCCATAGTTGCACGAACTTGGAGATGTGATTGACCGTGAAGTTGGCCACGTCGTGGCCGGCAATCCATTTGAAGTCGGTGAGTGCATCATGGACCTTTCTGTTTTTACGCTTAGAGGCCGTGAAGAGGTCAGGGGCGATAACTTTAGCCGAAAGTCCGTCAAGCCAGGACGATCCCCAAAAGGAAGCTTTGAGCCAATCCCCTATAGAAACCTTGGTGGAAGCATTGAAGAAGTTTCTGTGTGAGTCGTCATTTGGCGTTTCCGAGCTGACCCACGGTTTGTCAGGAGAAGCCCACTCGTGCCAAAGCCATCTTAGCCTTAGCGCTCTAGAAAAATTTTCCAAGTTGAGGATTCCGAGGCCACCAAGAACTTTGGGGCGGCATACCTTGTCCCAACTGACCTTGCATTTACCTCCGCTGACGTTTTCGCTGCAGTTCTAGAGCATCCCTCTCCTGATTTTCTCAAATGCCTTCAGCATACCTTTGTCCGCTTTGATGGCTGTGAGGAGGAATATTGGCATCGAGGAGAGCACCGACTTGACCAGGGCAGTGCAACCCGCATGGTTGATGAACCTGCCCTGCCAAGGTTCGAGACGGGAAGCCATCTTGTCGATGTAGGGCTGGATATCTGCCCGACGCAGCCTGCCTAGGGCCAGGGGCAGCCCAAGGCACTTGATAGGGAACTGAGCGATGGCAGCCGGAAAATCCTCCAGAATAGCGGCAAGGTCAATGTCCTCACAACGGATCGGCGAGATGGAGCTCTTGGCGATGTCCGTGACCAATCCCGTCGCCTCCCGAAACTTTGAAGCGTAAGAGCAAGGTTGGAGATGTCATGCGCGGTAGGAGAGATGAAAATAGCCGCATCATCCGCGTAGAGCGAGAGCCGCAGGTTGCCATACAATCGGGCAAAGGATGTAAGAGCCCTTGCTCAGTGGCCACCTGAAGAGTTCTGTTCAGAGGATCAATGCCGATGTCGAAGAGCAAGGGCGACAGCGGGTCCCCCTGCCTGAGGCCCCGACCATGGATGATTTGGAGTCCAGGAATGCCGTTCAGCAGGACGCGGGACGTGGCAGTGGAGAAGAAGATGTAGACCCAGTCCCTCCAACGCGGAGGGAAGCCCCGACGTTGCATGACGTCTAGCAGATAATCCCAACGCATCGAATCAAAAGCCTTGGCGATGTCAAGCTTGAGGAGCAGCGTCGGTTTACGGCATGGTGGAGGCATCTGGCAGTGTTTCTAACGTACATGAAGTTGTCGTGAATGCTTCTATTCTTAATGAAGGCGCTCTGACAGTGGGAGACCAAGTTGTTCATTTTGGGGCTTAAACGACGCGCCATAGCCTTGGCGATGATCTTCGGAATCATGTGGATAAGGCTGATGGGGCAAAAATCCAAGACCGAGTCCGCCCCTTCCTTCTTCGGAAGTAGCACAATGTTGGCCGAGTTGATGACCTGGAAGTTTTGCACGGACAGCTCAGAGAAGGCATCAATGACGCGCATGAAGTCTGGCTGAATAATCTCCCAACAGGACGAGAAGAAGGCAGTGGTGAACCCATCCGGCCCAGGGGCCTTGTCTTTTGGCATGTCATCAATGGTAAATTTAATCTCGTCCTCAGATAAAGGAAGAGCCAGGTCATCCAAGTCCGTGGTTGTAGGGTTCAGCTCCCCCCAGTTTAGGTCGATCTGACGCGGAGGTGGTTGACCAATAGTGCGAGTGAAGTGGTCGAGGATCACAAAAGCCTTGCCATCATGTCCAGTCACCCAACCCCCATTATGCCGCAGCCTATGGATGTGCATTTTCCTTCTTCTGGAGTTGACACGGATGTGGAAGTATTTAGTGTTGGCATCACCTTCCTTCAGGTTTCTGATCCTAGAGGCCTGCCGCTTTCTTGTACGCTCCAGGACAGCCAGCCCCATAACCCGCTTTTTCAGACCCGCTCTCAGATTTTTCTCCTCGCCCGATAGAGCCCTAGATTCCTGAGCAATGTCCAGTTGGAGAATGACATCGAGTGCAATGATAAACTGAAGCTTGTGGTCCGAGAACAGGCTTTTGCTCCAGGCGTGAAGCTTTCCCGCAGTATGCGTGAGCTTATGGTTGAAGACGTGCACCGGCTGGGTGTGAGTTGTAGGTTCTACCCACGCACCTTGCACGACGTCTAGAAAACCCGGCATCTTTGTCCAGAAATTCTCAAAATGGAACGATGGCGGGCGCCAAGGGCCGCGCTGACTAGAAAGAATCAACGGGCAGTGATCTGACAATGATGAAGAGTGGGCAGTGAGCACATGATGTCCAAAGGCAAGGTCCCAACTCAGATTGCAAAAGGCCATGTCCAGCCTGACCAAAGTGGGGTCATCTCTTTCGTTGCTCCAGGTGAATTTCCTATTCTGCAGTTTAACCTCCTTCAGCTGGCATGTATTGAGGGCCTGACAAATTGACCCATAAGATGGAAGTTCAAGTTAGAGTTGCTCTTATCCGCAGCCTGATAGATGAGGTTGAAATCACCAATAATGAGCCACTTCTCATCATTTGCAGGGGCGCAAGCAATAGCTTCGTCAAGGAAGGCTCTCTTCTCGGCATCAACAGATGGCCCATAAACATTTGTAAGCTTGAAGGTGGTGCCGCAGGCCCGGATGCACACGTCAGCAGAGATCAAGTGCGTCCCAATGTGAATGTTTGTCAGGGAGACGTGGATATCATCCCAAAGGAAGAGAATCCCTCCTCTGGTGCCGGTGGCCGGCTTGTGGGCGAAGAAGCGAAGCCGATAACCCCCAATGTAAGCAGCCGTGGTGTGATCAATGAAATCAAGCTTGGTTTCTTGCAGACAGGCGATGTGGCATGGCGTGCTGGCTAACATGGCGTGGACCGTGTCTTTTCTAGCTTGGTCGTTGAGGCCGCGGGTGTTCCAGTCAGCGATGTTGAGGAACGGTTCTGACATTGCAAAGAGAAGAAGTGCGAGCTCGAAGTCGAAGAACTAGAGGTTGTGGACGCACGTAGTTTGAAGTGAAGTCTTATCGGTGACAAGCCCACCCGATAGCCGAGTACTTAAGCAGATGTAGCAACTAAATAAAGTAGAGCACAGACGACAGTGATGAGCAGGAAGCAACATCAGACAATGATCTCCTGAGCGGCGTCG
The DNA here is from genome assembly GCA_947311845.1 of Poa pratensis. Taxonomy (NCBI): domain Eukaryota; kingdom Viridiplantae; phylum Streptophyta; class Magnoliopsida; order Poales; family Poaceae; genus Poa; species Poa pratensis. The sequence goes on along the minus strand of CAMZMU010000057.1, from coordinate 27,457,937 downwards.
TGCGTGAACTCAGTACCCCCAGCTATAGCTAACTCCAGCAGTGCCTCGCTTGCCTGAATCATGGAAGGCATCTTGATCTTGAACAGCTTGTTCAACCCCTGAACTGCAACCCCTGGCATTTGGTTCTTGTAGCAGTCCATGTACTGCTTGCGCGGGTGATCAGAGGAACTTCATTTGGAGTAACAATTCCCATCTTCAAGTTTAAAACCCGCACGGCCCTATCCACCGTGTTCATAGGAGGCTTGTCACCAAGTCATGCACTACGCCACACCGGAGTCGGTGTAGCAGCGGGGGGCGCCGGAGGAACTGGACGAGGCAGAAGTGGCACCGTCGGATCAGAGAACAGGCCGCGCACCGGGCCACAGAGCAAGGCCGTCGGAGCGTCCTGAGCATCGACGAGATCAACGATGCTCGCGAGGCCATCCGATCGCAGGAACCCATCAAAGCCGCGCCCCCGAGCTACCCAAAGGTGGCATGGCGTCAGTCCTTTCAGCAAAGCCGACGCGCGCATCATTCAAACAGCAACATCTAGCAGCAGATCATCATTCACCTCATCATGCACCTCATCATCCCATTCAGATGGCGGGACCGTGTTGTTGTCGCGATCACCAGCACGCAGGAAATAAGCCGGCAGAATGCGCGGCTCGGCCAGCTCGACTTCCTCCTTGTCAGCAACCTCGACTTCCTCCTTCTCAGCAACCTCATCATCCAGAGAGCCCCAAGCGTCCGACGTGTCGAGGATTGGACGCCGCGGGGTGAGCATCGGACCAGGTTCAGTCCCCGCCGGCGCAGCGACGGGCGTCCATGCCGGCAAGGTCTGATGATCGCCGTCGACGCCTACGACACCTCGCCTGCGGGCGCAGGCAAGGGCGAGCTGGTGGTGACGGTGGACCGCAGACGAGGTGTCGTAGGCGCCGTCGCGAGCCGGTCGGGGTTGATGATGATGGACCGAAGGCGAGGTGTCGTAGGCGCCGACGTGAGCCGGTCGGGGTTGATGATGATGGACCGAAGGCGAGTGGGCACAGGTGCGGAGGCGAGCTTGGCGGAGTCGGTGTTGACGGTGGCGAGCTTGAAGCGGTGGCAGGCGGCCGCGCGGTGACCCGAGCATCGACAGGAGTAGCAGCGCCAGCGGCGGAGGCAGGATTTTCATATTGGGTATGCGAAGTCAAAAAAAATTAGCAGAATTTATTTTCTTTCAAGCTCTATCTGACATTTTTTATAAAGAACTACACTTTTGCTGGTTATTCTTAGTTTTCAGAGCTGCAAATAAAAAATAACTCGTTAAGGATTATACTACAATCTCAGTTGGGGAAAATCAAAAACATAAATGAAATTTATGACACGGTGGTCGGTAGACGGTAGGTGCTTCACTGCTGGCGCTGTTTTTTCTTTTTTTTTGAGGGGACACTGCTGGCGCTGCTAATCTGCTACGGTCCGAGATCTCGGCCCAACTGACCTGGTGGAAGCGCAAACGTGCACTTTGGCCCATGTAAGCAAGGCTGCACGTAGGAGGTCGATAGAGGAGGCATATTCGCGATTTTTCCCAGTCTAACATGTAGAAAAAAGACCCTATGATGTACATACATGTATACAGGAGCATATATACTAAAAATGTTTTGCAAAAATATTGGGTATTCGCCGCATACCCATGAATTAGGCTAGCTCCGCCCCTGAGCAGCGCACTGGGTCACGGCAAGCAAGAACGTAATGGTCCGAAGCCAAACACCTTGTGCACTTGCCGTAGCGAGGAGGTGATGGCAACACAGCCTTGAATAAGGTCGCTGGGAGCAGGTACGGTGTGGAGGTGGCCGCAGTGCAGGGCGGTCTCGTAGATTGAATGTAAACTATAAAACGTGCTTCTCAATTCATCACTGCTACATCCCATTACACTTTATTTCAGATCAAATACAGACCTTGAAACATGCTAGCATACATCACCACTACCAACTAGCTAATGCTTACTCAAAGCAACACTAACGAACATCAGGAACAACAATAATATTTTCCAACCACTTGTTAAAGCTCACTGATTCCCTCAAATACCGTTCCTAGTAGGAATTTAGTTTCATGTAAAACAGTTCAAGTCTCCTCCTTTTCCAAACAGGAGCTGTATGATGATCGATTACGTCTGTGTTTGGTTCCAAGAGTTAAGAGGGATGGGGTGGCATGGTCCGGTTTCTACATATGTTTGGTTATACCGTAAAGACGCTGAACCAATCGGTTTCTCAAAATCGGCCGGCTCGTTTGGTCCACGATTTTAGCGTATGTGGTGCCATCGTTAATTCCTACCTAATCTCTTTTCCCCATTGCGATGGACCCCGAGCGCCGCACCAATCGATCTCGTCGCTAGCCATCGAGGACGGCAACCCCGAGCGCCGCCGCCATAGCTCTCCAGTCATGGAAACCAACCCCGAGCGCCGCCGCCTCCTTGGTCCTCTCCAACCTCCTCCTTGGTCCTGTTCTCGCTGCGGCGACGCCGCTGCTCGGCAGCGCCGGCGAGCTCTTCCTCGCAGGCGTCGTCGATGCCCCGAAGCCCTACCGCGCCGCCGTCCTCTCCAACCTCTTCCTTGGCCCTGGTCTCCGCTGCAGCGGCGCCGCTGCTCGCCAGCGCCGGCACGCTGTTCCTCGCAAGCGTCGTCGACGGCCGAAGCCCTACCGCGCCGCCGTCCTCTCCAACCTCCTCCCTGGGCCTGGTATCCGCAGCGACGGCGCCGGTGCTCACGAGCGACGGCGCGCCCTTCCTCGCTGCCGGAGTCGCCGTATCCCGGCGCACCCTTCCATTGTTGAATTCGTGGGCGCTCCACCTCCGTTCCCCATTTCCTTTTGTTAAGCTAGCAATTAATGGTTTGTTAACTCCTTGGTATTATCGTCTTGTAAGCTAAATCTGGGACCAGCCATCTCTCAGCCAAACATAACACCTAAAATGAATTAGGAACCATCCCACCCACAAACTCTGGGCCAGACCACCCCGTCCTTGTCAATCCACGTACCAAACACACGCTACAAGACCGATTCAAACCTCTATCACGTGTATGCTTCCTCCGGAAGGTACCCAACTATCCAAGCTGGAGCTTCCAGGAAACACCACCACGCTGGAACTCCTCCATCACTGCCTTCCACAATATAATTTTCATATCTTTAACGATAGGTACCAGGCCCAAACTACTTCACCCGCAAGGCAGAACGCAGCTACAGTATAAGTCAGCGCGCGGCAACGGCAAGCAATTTCCACGCTGCCAGTAGTGCCACTACCATTTCCCAAAAGATTCCCATTCAATCACCTTCCAGACAGACAAGATGAAGCTGACTGTAGTGCTGTACCCTGGCGCCGGCGGCAGCCACGTCGGTGCCATGACGGAGCTCGCCAACGTCTTCCTCAAGCACGGCTACGACGTCACCATGGTGCTCCTCCAGCCGCCCTTCAAGTCGTCCGACTCCGGGGCCACCCTAATCGAGCGCATTGCTGCCTCCAATCCGTCCATCTCCTTCCATGCCCTCCCGCCCCTCCCTGCCCCAGACTTCGCCTCCTCCGGCAACCAGAACCCTTTCGTACTCATGTTTCAGCTCTTGCTCGAGTACAACGAGCTGCTCGAAACCTTCCTCCGCTCCATCCCCAGGAAGCGCTTGCACTCCGTTGTCCTCGACATGTTCTGCGTCCACGCCGTGGACGTCTGCACCAACCTTGGCGTTTCGGTCTACACGTTTTTCGCCTCAGGCGCCTCGTGCCTGTCCGTCCTCACCCAGCTTCCAGCTCTGATTGCCAGCAGGCAGACTGGCTTGAAGGAAATCGGGGAGACTGCCCTCGATTTCCTCGGTGTTCCGCCCATGCCGGCGTCTCATCTCATCAAGGAGCTGCTGGAGCATCCGGAGGACGAGATGTGCAAGATCCTGACGAACACCTGGAAGCGCAACACCGAGACGATGGGCGTTCTGGTGAACACGTTCGAGTCCTTCGAGAGCCGCGCGGTGCAGTCGCTCAGGGACCCGCTCTGCGTGCCCGGCAAGATCCTGCCACCGATCTACTGCGTCGGGCCGTTGGTCGGCGAGGGTGCGAAGGATGACGACGCGGCGGAGAGGAACGAGTGTCTCGCGTGGCTCGATTCGCAGCCGGACAGCAGCGTCGTGTTCCTCTGCTTTGGAAGCAAGGGCACGCTCTCCGCAGAGCAGCTCAAGGAGATAGCCGTTGGCCTGGAGAGGTCTGGCCAGCGGTTCCTATGGTCCGTTCGCACGCCGGCCGAAAGCGACGACGTGAAGAAATACCGGACCTCGACGCGCTCATGCCGGAAGGTTTCCTAGAGCGGACCAAGGACAGGGGTCTCGTCGTCAAGTCGTGGGTGCCTCAGGTGGACGTGCTCCGCCACCGTGCAACCGGCGCGTTTCTGACCCACTGCGGGTGGAACTCGGTGCTGGAGGCCGTCGCGGCGGGTGTCCCGATGCTGTGTTGGCCGCTGGAAGCGGAGCAGAAGATGAACAAGGTGTGCATGACCGAGGACATGGGCGTCGCGGTGGAGCTGGATGGGTACAGGACGGGTTTTGTGAGAGCGGACGAGGTGGAGGCCAAGGCGAGGCTGGTGATCGAGGGCGAGGAAGGGAGGCAGCTAAGGGCGCGGGTGGCTGCTCGCAAAGAAGAGGCGGAGGCAGCGCTGGAGGAAGCGGGCTCGTCACGGGCGGCGTTCCTCCAGTTTCTGTCGGATGTTGAGAATATCGGCTCTGACAAGTGACAAGTAAAAAAGAACGTCTAAGCAAAATGTAAAAGTCAACCTTGGAAATATGTGAAAGTTCAACAAAAGAACTATGAACTGCAAAAGAAAATGTACTAGGAAATATAAACTAACATCAAGATCGAAAAATGATGGTAAATGCAACTTACTTCGTCTGTGCTTTCGGCTGGCGTGTTCAGCTGGATGAACATGTCAACATTGCAAGTTCAGTTGAAAAGACCATGTAGTGCATCCTAAAGTGATTTTAGTACTGTCAAACAACAGAAAATAAGAGCATCTCCACCGACGCGTCCAACTGTGCTCCCAATAGGTCTATTGGGCGCGCCGGCACGAAATCGGCCCCCGGCGGCGCGCCCAATAGCCCAATTTTGTGACACGTCCCAATACAGCGTCCCGCAACCCCGCTTCGTGACCAGGTTTTAGGGACGCAAGCGGACGTGCCGGCAACCACGGCAACGCGCGCCTTATCGAATCCTGATGGGCGGGGCCGACGCGTCAGCGATACTTTCCTCTCCTTATCACTTTCCCCTCCCTCCCGGCCATTTTCAGTCTCCCGCTGTTTTCCTCCCCTGCCCCACCTCCTTCCCGCCTTTCCCACCTTGGGCAATCCACGTTCGGGCGGCCGATTTCTCCTGTCAAGCGCAACCATGACAGCGCACGCGGCGGAGGAGGATGCCGGGGCGCTGGTCGCGGTGGCGCTGCTCGCGGTACCACCAGCGGTTACGCCACCCCTCGCAAATCCCGCGGGCGGCCGAAGAATATGTCGGATGTGGACTGGGAGAAGGAGCTGGAGCGTCGATGTGTGCGTCCGCCAACGCATCTTTGGCGCAGAAGGCGATGGACACGACGCCGGCGATGGGAATGGCGGACACATGTTCGGCGGAATGCCGGCCGGCGTAGACGAAGAAATGGTATGAAATATACGTCCTTTGCCTCATGCATATTGCATTCATGACATGAAACCGACGTGCGCCTTGTTCTTTGCAATAGCTCGAATGATCGTAGGTGTTGTGTGGCATGATCCGTGATGGGATGGACATGCCCGTCGCTCCGGAACAGGAAAAACAAGGAATGGAGGAGGAATGGTACGAAGAGGAAGAGGAGGAGGGCGACGGTGAGGAGGATTACAAAGGCGAGGAGGAGGAGGGCGACGGTGAGGAAGTCGACCCCGACGTCGAGACCGGAGGAAGGTTCACACGACCAGGAAGAAAGGGACAAAGGGTCGGAGGTGGAAGACCAAGGAGGATGAGTGCCTCGTTGACACATGGAAGCTCGTGACCAACGACTCCATCGTCGGCGGAAATGACGCGATGTGTCGCACGCGCAGGGTGCGTGTGGCGGCTGGCGACGCGCGGGGCGACCGGTCGGGTGCGCCAGATATGCGCCGTAAAGACCGCAAGCTGCGCCGATGCAAGGGCGTCGGCAACTGGAGGAGCTCGCCGGTGCCGAGGGCGACGCGGGCCTGTGTGGGATCCCAGGAGGACTCCGACGACGACGTCGGGCAGGACGCGCTCCGACCGCCGCGAGGGGCGGTGACGTTGGGGGTGTTCTTGCCGCGGGAACTTCGAGATTTGCCGTGCGGGAAGGTCCGGGGGGGACCTTGTCTTGCCGACGGCGAGGCTACTTCTGCTGCACCGACGGGCGGTGGGGCGGCGTGGTCCCCTTGCTCCCTCGTCGAGTTTCCACCGCTGGTTCGTCAGGGGACGGACCGCAGCCGTCGGCGCTTGGCACAGGGGTGTTGGGTGGCTGGAACCTGCATGTTGGCTCGCTAGTGGTGCCGCTATCAGAGGTGCTGGCAGTTGCGCCGCCGCCGCCATCGGCCGTCGAGCAGGAGGAAGACGGGAGGCTAGGGTTTGCCTCTCATGGGCCTGCTGCGCTGTTGGGCCGGGAAACTGAGGTTGGGCCTGGGGGGGCCGTGTCTTCGGTGGCCCAGGTGGTGGGTCGCGAAGGGGTCTGTGGGCCGCTTGGTGCGGCGCGAGATGTTGCCACGTGGACAGGCGTCCAGATCGGATGGCCCGCGCTGGGAGGGCTGTGCGCCACCAACTACTTAACTGGCTGTGGCTCCCTTCCGGAACCGTAGATCTCACTCTAGGGTTTCCAGCCAACAAGAGAGACGTGAGGCGACACAGAGCTCGTGCGAAAATCTTCGTCGCGCCGCCACTCCTCTCCGGTGCTTCCTCCCCGTTCCTTGTGGAGATGGAGCGGGACTGGAACAAGGGTGGATTGGGAGGGTGGCGCGGGGGCCCGACGAATGGCGAAGGAGGCAGCAACGTGAGGGGAGGCCCGGTCGGTGGCGGCGGCGGGGCCGGCGCTATGATGCGGAGGACCTTCGTTTCAAGCTGGACCGGGAACAAGAGGAGCACAGAAGGCAGCAACGTGAGCGCGAGCGCGACGGCGGCAACGCTCGTCGCCGTGACGAAAGGCGCTTCGGTGTCAACCGGCTCGGCCGTGGTGGTGACGTCCGGCTGGGCAGGGCCCCAGATAACCGGTACCACTCTCCGCCACGCTACAACCAGAGGGGTGGGGATCCCCATCGTGACGCGGGATACAATCGCCCAAGACCTACTCCTCCACCCCCAGTCCCAGTTCAGAGCGCGTCGGCCGGGGGGGGCCTCGTCGGCGGCGGATCTTTCTCAAGTCACCTGCTACAACTGTGGGAATCAAGGCCACCTTCAATCCCAGTGCATGGAGAAGCCATTCTGCTCCAACTGCAAGACCATAGCCACCCGACAAAGCTATGCACTGCTCCACCAAGGTCCTCTGCCCCGGGCTGGGCGGGCTTTGGTATTGAAGGACGCGGGTTTGTGTTTGTAGATGAAGACAAGCCAGAACCGAAAAGGAACCCCATGAATGCAGCAACTGTGAAGTTGGACACCAGTATTCTCTCTGATCTGATGGTAGAAGATGAGTTCAAAGACCTTGTCCAAGAGAATTGGGACTGGCAGGTGAAGCAGCTCTCAGAGGACACCTTCTCCTTGGTGTTCCCTTCGAAGGAACTTTTGCGGATGGCAACCCGCAGGGCGGGCTTTGCCTTCCAGCGTCTGAATGCAAGGCGGTGGTGGTGGAGACATGCATTGAACCTCTACACTCTGAGACTCTGACGGTGACCTGGGTCAAGCTTCACGGAGTCCCAGCGCCGTGGAGGGAAGAATCACGTCTGCTGCTAGGTACGCTGGAGATAGGTAGACCGCTGGCGGTGGATACTGACTCTCTGCAGGACAAGGATGGGCCGGTCTGAATGCGTTTCGGATGTAGGACCCCAGTGCAACTTCAACCACACATCACCATGTTTGTCAACCTCAAAGGCTATCAGGTGCGGGTGGAACGTGAGATTCCAGCAGCGGGAAGGGCCCGACTCTACCTCCTCCACCTCCATTCAAGAAACGCGACAGGGACCATGACAAGCGCGACGACAAGGACCAGGACCGTGATAGAGATCTGAGCTCGGAGGATGAAGAGTGGGAAGACCGTAACCCTAAGAAGGCAAAGACAAGTAAAACCAGGTCTCCAGCGAAAAGTCTGGGAAAGATGGGGGCAACACAAGGCTGCGGACTCCGAGCCTTCTCAAGACCCACCTTTGGTGATCTGCCAGTATTGGTCCTTTCTCCCTCCACCGGGGCGACCACCTTTCTGTCAGCTGCTGTTGAACTCAACAAGCAAGTTATGGCCACTTCCATCACTATAGCCAGTGGACAGCCGTCGGTCTCAGAGGGAGGCGCTATAGTGGACCAACAATGGGTGACCCCATCCAAGGCACCAACTGTAGAAGTTGATTCCCAGCGTGCTGCGGAGCTGCGAAGCAAGAGCAACCATGACAGGCCTACAAGGAGGTTGGCGCTGCAGACGGAGGAAGGATCTGGGGACTCGAAGCTGGAGTCCGATGCTAGCTTGAGGCTGGCGCTGGATGCGTCGGCCAGGGCCTTCTCAGCTCCGGTGGTGCATGCTCCGCACAGCCGGCCGGTGTCGGTGGAGGTGACCAGGAAGTGCGACAGGGGCAAAGGAGAAATAGAGGGGATGGTGCTCGACCACGCGCAACGCCGTGTTTAGAAGAAAAATGCTTTAGGTAACTCCCCCATCTCTAAGTTTGCTATTCTCCAAGATCGCCCTGTATCCGATTTTCTGCAAGTTGCTAGAGATAGTTGTGTAGTGCTAGATCCAGCGGGCGGGGCGCCTGAGCAGGTGATCTCGATGCTCCAAGCAAGGGAACTCATAGAGGCGGAACTGGCCATGAAGACCGCGCAACTTGAGAAAGAAAGAAAGAAAGAGAGAAGAAAGAACTGGAGGAGAAGAAAGAACAGGCAAAGAAGTCGAACCAGGCTCAAGGGGAGCCTGGGTCCAGTGGCCTTTCCATAGCAGACAAAGCCAGAGGATCTCCAGGAGGGCCTAGTGATTCCTTAACTTTCATGGCCTCGGGGAGGCGGTGAAATCTGCACCCAAGAAATCAAGGAGGCGTTCAACCAAAACTATGGCGCCGGTGGGCAGGCGCATGGTAACCCGCCAAGCACGGGCTAAAGGAGTGGTGTCCTAATGTGGATCCTATTCTGGAGTATTAGAGGGTTCGGGGTGCGGGGCCGCCGAACCCTGCTCAAGGATTATCTCCGCAAGCACCACATCGATGTGGTCATTCTTCTCGAAACCATTAAACAAGACTTCAATGACAATGAGTTGCAAAGTCTAGAAGTGGGCGACAAGTTATTCTGGTGCTGGCTCCCGGCGAATGGCCACTCTGGGGCATCTTGATTGGGCTAAGGGATAGCCTTCTCGAGGTTGGATCTTTTTAGAAAGGCCAAAGCTTCATTAGTGCGACTGTCTTACATAGGCCCTCGGGCATGTTTTTGGACATAATAGGGGTTTATGGTCCTGCCGATCATGCCAGATCTAGCTCGTTCCTTGATGAGCTCTTTGCAAAAATAGCCAGTTGCACACACCCAATTTTGTTGGGTGGCGACTTCAATCTGATACGCTCGGCTGAAGACAAGAACAATGATAGGGTTAATTGGTCGGGCATTGACATGTTCCATGCCCACATTGGGTTGTGGGCACTTAAAGAGCTACCGCGCACGGGGGCGCAGTATACTTGGTCTAACAAGCAGCTCAATCCGGTGCGGTGCGTGCTAGACAGAGTGTTCATCTCTCCTGAAATTGACATCCGGTTTCCTGCCTACTCGCTTGTGGAGGAAACAAGTTTGGGTTCTGTTCACACACCACTAATCTTTGACTCGGGAGAGGGCTCCTTGGTCCTTAGCAATAGGTTCTTCTTCGAAACAGGGTGGTTCAAACTTGAAAACTTTAAACCCATGCTGGCCAGCCGATGGAACTACCTAGCTGATGTGGTCGGTGGTAGAGATATAGTGGGTTGGTGGAACATCATGAGCTCTAGCCTTCGCCAATTTCTCCGAGGGTGGAGCCGCAACCTTGGCAAGGATGCTAAGGAGAAAAAAGACTTCATCCTGAACCAAATCAAAGGCCTGGACCCGTGGGCAGACACGGACGGGTTAGACGAGGAGGATTGGGCCTTCCGTCTACACCTGGAGGAACAACTTCTGAATCTCATTAAGATGGAAGAAGAGTACTGGAGGCAGAGAGGCAAAATTCGTTGGGCGTTGCATGGCGACGGAAACACAGGGTATTTTCATGCGATTGCTAACGGTAGACGTCGTAAGTGCCTCATTTCTTCGCTCTCTACTCCTCACGGCCCAATCACGGAGAAGAAGGACCTGCAAGAACACATTTATGAGTTCTATCGAGCGCTGATGGGCTCGGAAACTACACGCCGATGTGGGCTGGCCACTAACACCTGGGGGTGGATAGACGTCTCTCGGATGAGGAAAACTTAAGCCTAGCTATCACTTATTCTGAAGAGG